>JAOWBP010004028.1:10207936-10220977 GCA_028571105.1 Tragopan temminckii | reverse complement strand
CAGGGTGATCTTTAAGGTCCTTTTCAATCTTAGCCATTCTGTGATTGATCACAGCTCCATCAGTCGTGAGATGCTCTCTCATCTGCAAGATGGTCCGTCGGTTGTGATGCACTCCATCACTTCCGAGATGCTTAATCTGCTTTGAGACACATCTTCCATTATGAGATGCTTTGTGGGTGACCCTCTGGCCTCCATGAGAAGAGACAAAAGAACCGCGTGTCCCAGCTGAGGAGCAGCAGCGTGGGCAGCCTCCTGGGATGCTCTGCAGCCAGCCCTGTGTGCTGGGAGGTGACAAGGCCAGCCCCAGCGCTGACGTACTGTGGGGATGATCCAACCCATAGCAACGTTTTGAGTCCCGCTGCCTGCAGCTGCAGGCAGTACCCCATAGCCCTGGCAGGTCCCCTGCTGTGGAGGAGCTGGGAGTGCTGCTATGGGGCTCCGGCTGCGCAGGAGTGCCAGCTTCACCCCTGAGCACCCGGCCCTCCTGGAGCTGCCCAGCCCCGTCGCCCTGAGAGCAGAAGCCAATGTGCTGGTGATGGGAGCAGACAGCGTGGGGAAATCAGGTGAGGAAGGAGCGCAAGGTGAGACCTTACAGGCAGGAAAATCCATTTCTACTGCAAAAATAGGCTGCAAACTGCAGCAGGGTTTGGGGATTGAGATGCAGAGAGCAGTCCTGCCTCTCTGTTTGTGTCCAGAAAGGGGAAAATCAGAGGTCGGTCCCAGCAGTGGGAGTTTGTGGGGGAATGCATCCTGAGTGTGTTCAGGTCTAAACTGCGTGTAGGCTGGGTTTAAGATAAAAATCTCAGAGTTTTGGGATTATTTTGTGATCCTTGTTCTCCCCTTTGCAGCCCTGACTGTACGTTTCCTTACTAGGCGCTTTATCGGAGAGTACGGAGACATGGGTGAGTGCTGACCACGCCAGCCCTGTTCCATTCCCATTAGGGATAGGGAGGTTGCAGGGCGAGCCTGAGCCTCCTGAAGGGTTTGGTTCCTTCCTGTCCTCTCCCGTATTTTTCTAGAGCTCCCCAGAGGCTTGATCGTGTTTGATCAGGAGCTGTACTGTCATTGCACTGAGGTGTGGAAGGTGCAGCTGTGTGGGGGTTGAGTGCAGGGGCAGTGCTGCTCCGTGCCCCCAGACCTTGCCGCAGGGCAAACAGCCCTGGGTCCCTAAAGATTCTGGAGGAGATCAGCTGTGAGGGAACTGTCGCACTGACAAATGGCCTCAGACTCATTTTTTTCTGGCAGAATTCATCTACAGCCACACACTGACCGTGGATGGCCGAGAGGTTCTTTTCCACATCTGGGACGTCCCCAACTCACAGGTGAGAGGGCTCCATTCCCATTGTGTGTCCTTCTCCTGAGGAGGAAACCCAGCCCGTTCCTTCTCCCCATTTCCCAGGACCAGGCTGACGATGGCTCCTCGGAGGAGAAACGAATTCAGTGGGCAGACTGCTTCATCCTGGTCTACAGCATCTGTGACCGCGCCAGCTTCAACCTCCTGCCCCTCAAAGTGCAGTTCATTAGGGCGGCCAAGGAGGGGCAGGGCCAGGTGCCCATCGTCATCGTGGGCAACAAGCGGGACCTGCAGCACCGACGGGCTGTCTCCAGTGAGGAGGGACGGCTCCTGGCCCTGTCTCTGGACTGTGCTTTCTATGAGGTCTCTGCGGCCGAGGCTTACCACGGGGCTCTCATGGTGTTCCATGGGCTGGCTGAGCGCATCCCCGACACCAGGCTGAAAAGAGGTGCCAGCATCCGGGGCATCGTCAAGACTGTGTCAGCAGTGTTTGCCCGTAAGCGCACGGACTCGCTCTGAGCAGTGTCTTTGCTTCTGTGTTGTGTAGCTGGATGAGGCCTCCTGTGTTCTGTGCAGATGGGGTGTGTTCCAGGAGCATGGAAGGTTCTCCAAACCCCCAGGATCTGGGTCTCCGGCTGTACGTGGCCAGCAAGGCAAGGGCCTTCCTCTGCTCAGCCCTCGGCTCTTGGCTCTGTTGTTGTCTGCACCATCCCCAGCTCCTTCTGTGGGCTAGCAGGGAGGACATGCAGCTATGTCCTGCTCCATGTCCCTGTTGTCACCCTGGCATCCTGGCTGTGCCAGTACTGAGCCTGGAGGATAGCAGGCAGAGTCCTTCACCCTCCATCCCATTGCATCTCATCCTCTCCCACCCCATCTCATCCTATGTGACTCTAAGCAGTGCTGTGCTGCTGACCTCCCTCCTGCAGCCTTCTGGTGACAGCCCAGGCTCAGTATGGGAAAGTCAGGCACCGGGCTTTTTCCCAGGATGTGGGACTGTACCGTATGTCTCATAAATGCAGACCTCTGAGCCTGCCTGTCCCCGGGGAGGAAGGGGGTGGAGGAGGAGAGCAGGAAGGCCTTTCCCCTTCCCCGCTGTGCCTGGGTATGCAGTGTGTAGGAAGGAGGTTGTGTGTGTGCAGTGCAGACAGTGATTGCTCTGCACTGTTCTGCAAATGGAATAAATCTTTGGCAGGAAGTCCCTGGTGGCTCTGAGTTTGTACTCCAGGCATAGGAAGGAGCACGTACAGTGCTGGGCACTGCCCAAGCACTGCAGAAAGCCCTCTGCACCCTGAGTGCTCTCCCTCCCTCGGTGTTCCCAGCCCTTTAAGGCTCACAAGCCAATAGACAGCTCTTGTAAAGCAGACTATGCAAAGGGTGATGAGGAGGGGGAGGGGGGAAGATTTATTACTGCAGCAGGTATAATCATAAGTTGTGGGAAATGGGGCCTTCCTGCAAGAGGCTGGGGTCCCAGTGCTCTGGTCTTGTCCCTGACCCCAAAACCATGGAAGGAAGGATGAGGACCCAGGGTGCCCAGAGCTGTGGGTGCCCCATCCCTAGAGGTTCTCAAGGCCAGGTTGGATGGGGCTCTGGGCAGCCTGAGTGGGGGCAACCAGCCCATGGCAGGGGGGTGGCACTGGATGGGCTTTAAGTCACTTCCAACTCAAGCCATTCTGTGATGATTCTATGGTGATGTTTGATGGTTGTGTTGCCCTCCAGTCCATCTCAGTGCTCTGTATCTCACCTGGCTGACACTGCTTCTTTAACGAGCAGCAGGTGGCCCAGTGTCAGAGCTGGCTGGTTCCATTTTCTCCTTCACTGCTTCTCCTTCACTCATCTCCTCTTCTCTCCTCTACCTACTTCTCCAACAGCAGCCCCTTGGGCTGCCTTTATTCTCCTTTTGGCCCCAAGGAGGGGACATCCCCTGGCACAGCTGTCACCGAGCCTGGAGCAGAGCAGGAACACTCAACCACGGATGTACAGATGGACAACACAAGAGGGACAACCGTATCTGTGCCAGGTGGGGATGTAGGTAAGCAGGCAGTGTGGGGTGTGGGTACGTGAAGGTGAAGCGTGCTGGGGGCAATTTGGGGCTGAGGTTCTCCCGCTCAGGGTCAGTCCTTCTTGAAGGCTGGGCTGTAGAGGTTGGCATAGTAGGCCCGGCTGTACATGGCCTCGGGGCTGAAGCGGTAGGAGCCCTCGCTCACGCGCCGGCTGTAGGGCATGAAGGCCGATTTCCGTGGCACAGCCTCGGGCTCCAGGGCTGAGCTGCGGTACAGATTGCTGCGTATGAAGAGAGGGTCCTCCAGGCCCAGGAAGGACAGCGGGTGGTGGCCGCGGTACAGCTGCCAGTCACCCCTCGGCTGGGCCTTCTCCTCTGCGCTGGTGCCCACCGGCTTGCTCTCCTCCTTCTGCTCAGCCTCAGGGCCTGGCTTGCTGCCCCGCGCCGCCGCCTCGTCCTTGGACTGCCTGCGGAGCTGAGGGCTGGGCTGAGCAGTAGGGCTCTCCCTGGGGAGACTTTGGGACGGGTGGTTTGTCCCCATGGAGGCCCTCAGAGAAGGGAGTAGGTGGCTGCAGGACAGCCCTGGGGAGAGCAGGTAGGAAGGGGGCGGGTGGAGGAAGGGCATGTGGTCCCAGCGTGAACCTTTGCCTCGCCTTTATGCAGGGAGTGGACCAAAAGGGGTTTTGCTGGAGGTGGGTGGGACCCAATCCCTGTGTGTTCCCAAGGTGCTGGGATGCACTCACCGGCACGTAGCTGTACAGGCTGCCCAGCAGGTGCTTAGGGGCACTGATGAGCGTCCCTCCTAGAGCATCCATCGTCTCCATGGCCCTGGACAGCCTGCGGGGTGTGAACAGGATCAACCCCTCCGCCGCATCCCAGGCCACAGCAGGGACCTTCTTCATGCTGGAGATGCCAGAGGCACAGGCACTCTGCAGGTTGTGAGCCACGCTGCCCACCAGCCCGAGGCCATCCTCTGCCTGCAGACAGAAAACAGCATCACTTATGGCAGCCCCCCCAGCCCTCTGGGACCTCACATTTCTGCTGCAAGTGAAGGTGAAGGGCACCGACCCTGACCTGCAGCTTCCTGTCCCTGTGTCCCAGCAGAACTGCTACCACAAGGGAAAGTCCTCCAGCCCATGTGCTGTCAGCAGGGCCCCCCCAGTCCCAGGGTCCTCCTGCTCAGGTACCACAGTGGAGGTACGTTTTGTGCTGAGACCCCAAACCAACAACTGGGAGCTAGGTGCTGATTTGGAAATTGGAGCACTGCCTGGCCCAGAGGCTGTCGCAGCCCTGTTTGGGAGTTCAGAGCTTTTTTCTCTAAGGAGGACTGAGCTAGAGATGCTGGTTGTTGGGTCCTTTGGATCACACCCAGCCCCTGGGAGAATGCCAGAAGGGAAGTGTCTTGATTTGGCTTGTTGGAGAAGAGAGCGAGAACATGGTGGGACCGAGATGATGCTCTGGGATGACCCCATCTCACCACTACCTCCATTTTTCTCTACCTCACCAGCATGGCTGTCCTTCTTCTTCTCTGCCTTCTCCTCCTTCTGCTCCGGCACCCTACTCTGCCTCCAGCTGCCTGCAGTGCTCTGCCTCTCACCATGGCTCTGCGGCACCACAGGTGGACTCGGCTTGGCCAGACTGCCCTACAGGGGGGACAGAAACCAGTGCTCAGGGTGAGTTCCAGGCCCCAAGTCTTTGAGACAGGTTGGGACTCACCAAGATGGGGATCCAGACAACCAGTTCCTGTCCTTTGGCTTTGGCACGCTGGAGGTTCTGGGCAGTGTGCTGGTAAGCACGGTGAGAGGCGGTGCTGACCAGGGCTCCAATCCGGCCCAGGGTGCTGGGAGCACTGCTGGGGGCACTGGGAGCGCTGTGAGCCCTGTAAGTCCTGGATTGCTGCTGGGAGACCTTTGCTGCTGGCCCACAGGTCTGCTTGGGCTTCAGATCTAAAGGCAGAACAGCACAGGGAGAGTGTGGGATGCTACATCCTGGTGGGACAGCCCTGCACCAAGATCCTTCTCTTTCCACCTACACCCCATCAGTGAGGTTCCACCTCTGTGAGGACAGGCTTGGGTGTTTCCTCCACCCCAGCAGACCCCTGCCTTACCAGGACACCCCTCTGCAGACACCCCAAGGTGATCTTGGCACCAGTACTACCTGCTTCCTCCTCCTCTTCTGGCAACAGGTACTCCATCAGCTTCTCCAGCCCACCCAGGGCAGTGTCCATCCCGGCGGCTGCCATCTGGCTCACCGAGTTGCTCCTTGTGTACCTTGCTGTTGTCTCTACTGTGGTCTTGGTCGTCTCATAGCCTCCCACCGCCAGCCCCAGGATCTTGTCCATGGAGTACCCGATGGTGCTCTTGGCACTTTGAATGGGGTTGGAGATGGTGTCCTTCAGTTTGGAGGCAAGCTGCAGGCAGAGAGATGGAGAAGAGGCGTTCTGATGTGCTCTGGATGGCACAGAGCAGCTGGAGAGACCATGGGCCACACGAGAAGGCATCCCCTAGACCAGCAGGACAATTTCCTATAGCCTGGGCTGGAGGTAGCCAGCCATGCAGGACTTGCTGGCCTACATTTAGGAGCAATCCAATCACACCTGTGGCCAAGTCCTTGCTTTGAGGTGCCCTGTGGAAGCCCCTTGCCATCACTGGTTGCCAGGTGGGAAGCAAAACCAGGGTCTGGCCCAGAGGAGAAATCCTGTGGACTCTGCAGGGAAGCTGGAGTGTCCAGAGGGTCCCAGAGGCTTTCTCACCCATGACTTACCTTCTCAACAGGATACTGAAGGGCTGGGATCTTCTCCTCCAGGTGGTCCAAGCCCCGACATGCCAAATTGTTGGCCATAGAGACTGCCTTGGGCAAAAGCAGGTGGGGTGGAGATTAAGGCTGGGGGCTGTGCCAGGGGTGAGCGCAGGTGCTGTCCCACTGTTGGGTACCCCATCACATCCCTCCTGATGGACTCACACTGAGGCTCCAGCCTGCGTACCACAGGCTCCACGCTCCACATGGCCAAGGCGCTGGCACCCTTCACGCCCTGCTCGTAGACCTCACACACTGAGGCCACAATCGGGTGGATCTCTTTGGTGCTGCTGTAGGTCCGCTGCAAGCTTTCGCAGGTTGAGCTCACCACCGGCAGCTGCAGGACACGCTGCAGCACGTTCTCCTGTGCGTCAGATGGGGACCAGTTAGGGGCCAGCCAGCAGCCGCTCCCCAAGAAAAACTGAGTCTGGCTTCATGGCCTGATTCATTTGTGAATCTGCATGTTCAATAAGGAAAATACACCTCCCGCTAATTTTATCTTGACACGGAGCCAGCTGACCCAGGAATCCCATGGATAAATACTGATATGGTGCTGAGGGCTCCTATGAACCCCTATCAAGGTTACCTTTGTTGATTCTCATTTATTTAATTTCAGGCATGTGAGTGGCTATACTTTGATGGCTGCTCTGTATTATTACAAGCAAAGATAACGCACAAGACAGCACGGTATGAGCTATTCCCCTCCCCTGCCCTTTCCTCTCCCTCTCCCCACGCTCACCTTGGCCCTTCCGTTCTGCAAGGGCTGATTTTTCTTCGCTGCCATTGTGCCACGTCCTCCTGCAAAGCAAAGTGCAGAGCTGCAGAGCGTGCAGTGAGGTCTGAGCCGGGCTGGGGCTCAGAGCACAATGTGCAGGGGTTGGGCTGGGCCACACAGCTCCCCTGGGAGCTGTGATTGTGGAGTTGCCCAAGCTTTGACTTTTTACCAGTTAAACCCTAGAACCCAATGCTCCACATGCTCCTCCTCCACTGGAGCACCTCAGCAGCCCATCCTCGCTTGGGTCCTGTGCATGGGGTGTGTGGTGTTGGGGCACCACTACCCCCAGGCTCCACCTCCAGCCTGGGTTGGGCTGGGGGGGCATGGGTTGCTGGGGAAAGTGGGCAAACAGCTCCCTGAAGGCTCTCATCTTGTGGGATGGATGGCTGCAAAATCATCCCCATATGTCAAATGAGGAGATGATGAATGCAGAAGAGGTTAAGACCTGCCTGTGTTTGTGCACAGGTATAGAATGTGTGAGTGTGCAGCTTGGGTTTGGAGCAGTGCAGACGAGGGAGTTGAGAGAGGGGTGGAAAGGTGGCTGTGGTGTAGCCAAGCAGCAGGACAGGAGAGTAAAAGGACTTTGAGGACGAGCAGGAGCAATTTCCCTTACCACTAACAAAGGAAGGGATTGTCAGCACAGGGAAAGCAGACCTGGCTGGATCCTCACTCACCTGGACCAGCAAGACAGGCATATGGGCAGTGTTCTGTGGGAGGAACAGGCTGCCCACGGAGGTGGTGGAGTCACCCTCCCTGGAGGTGCTCAAGAACTTTGTGGATGTGGCATTGAGGGATGTGGTCAGTGGGCATGGTGGGGGTGTGCTGACGGTTGGACTGGACGATCTTAATGCTCCATGACTCCTGGAAGAGCCTGGGCTTGCCCACAGCCCTGCATTAATGGGCTCACCCCTGGGCAGAGGCACACGGCTGTCTGTCAGGGTTTGGCACAGTGCTGCGGTGATTCAGGGTTCTCCAGACAGTGGGACAAAGGGCAGCAGCCTGCTCTCTTGGCCATGGTGAACGGGCACAATACCAGGGGCAGCGTCAGCCTTCCCTCTGCCCAGCGAGAGCAGGGATCAGCAGACAGCACAGCCTCTGCCCTACTTGTGCCCATCCCCTCCCCTTCCTGTGGGGCACTGTCTTCCCGGGCAATCTTTTCAGTGTTTTATTTTACTTAAGTTTCAAACAACATTGCCCACACGATTTAATTCTCCTTTGTGGCAACATATATGTATTACCCCTTGGGTGGATTAGAGACTAATTTATTGCCTTCCACTTGACAGAAAACCTTCCATACACCCTCCCTCAGTCACCTTTCCTCTACAAAACGGCTCACTTGATCCCTCCCTGGAGATGTTGGTTTTTAGACCTTTGATTGCTCCTGCTGCTCACCTGGGAATGCTGAGCAGCTCACTCTTCCTGAAATATCATGCCAAGCACAGTGTTAACATTAGGAAAGCCTTGTCTGTGAGTAGACTACTTACCTCATTTACCATTCTGCTGTTAATTGCTGCTATTATGAAATGCGTGTAGGAGCAGTCATTCAGAAGGAAACTCTTGCTAAATTGTTGCTGAATGCAATGCTTTGTATATTGTTCAGGGAATGACATTTTGGAGCCTCCACGTTTGTAAAGTTCTTGCTGCAGGGGATACGAGTAAGCAGTAAGCTACCAGCAAGAGCTTGGTTTTACTGGTTATCCCTTCTCCATCTCTCCCCATCTCAGCTGGAGATGCTATCCTTTACTCTCTGCCCTTAATTCATCATTAAACACCTGCGACAGCTTCAGAAATCTCAGTGACATGAGAGAGGACTCCTTCAGAATCTCTTTTCCCCATCCTCAAAGTCACACACAGATACAGTGTTATACGCATCAAAGTTTATTGCTTGTGTTCAAACAGTTCTCCTTATTCCAACTGTCGTGTTAGAAACATACACAGAAAAGGCACTAAAAGGATTTTCTCCATTTGATTGCAATTCTATGGCTTCAGTCACGTTACATTAAGGTACATTAAACTGCTAGCCCCCAGCAGGGGAGCAAAAAGGCAGCATTAGTGCTTAACATCCAGTAAAGTTACTCCTGTATGCTCTGACCCGTGTTATGCCAAATGGAACATGTAAGGCTGAGAAAGGCTGAAAATCCATTGCCCCATCTCCCAGGTTAAGTCTGTACTTGCTGAGCCATCCCAGCCCCTCCAGGAGGAACACCAAGGACTGGTTTGTGATTTTGCAGTGTTTGCTTGGCACAGGGGTGTGTATCTAGCCAGGGCCATGTCAGCGTGTGAATCCATTCCCCCCTACCTATGAACTCTATAGGAAAAAGAGGAATCAGTCTGCAAACCAGTGTAAGATCTGTTTTGTACCCAAGAGGTCTCCTGAGAGCAATTCATAGTGCGGCTCTTGCAAGAAGATAGATTCTGTAGGCAAAGAGTGGCCAGGGCTCTCTGCTGATAGATCACCAAGACTCCTTCTCTTACCGGGTTGCTGACACTGGGATAATGGTCAAATCTGACCAAGGGAGGGATTGGCCACGCAGTGCCAGCAACTCAAAGGCACATTGTATAAAGAAACTAAAAAGCAACAACAAAAAACCCAACTGTTAAACAAGTAGCAAGAAAAAGCCCTTGAAGACAACACATTCATTATGGCCTGACCTGCAGAGTGCTCTACTTTTAGTGGTATTCATTTCCATATTAAAAAGAAGAGCTGCTACAGGCCATGTTTGGTCTTCAGAACACTTAATTACCCTGCTCAGCAACCTCTATTTTCAAACACTTCATTGGCAGCCTAACACTTCAGATTCAAAGTGGAAGTAATTCCAAGCACGACCACAATGACTTAAGGTAAACTGGGGCACTGCATTACCATGCCTGCTCAGTTCCACAGCCTACTCCTTTAATAAAGGAGACTGGCACCTTTTAATTTCTGTTTACAGAGAGTATCAGAAATAATAATCGAGTCTGTTGGTCCTGGTTAGGATAATCTCTATTCACATCTCCTGACAGATTAAACAAGCAGTCAGAAAGCAACAGAACACACAGGCCTGGCAATGGTGAAGAAAAGCAATAATTTTGTGTCCTACGCCATGTGCAAATTTTTCTCAGATGGTGTTAGAACTGATACTCTGCAAAGTCAGGAGCAACAAAGACAGCACATCAGGTAAGCTGTTAGATTGCTGGACACAGCATTTCTCCTCTAACCTAACTCACAAGCCAGGCAATCATTCCAGCCAGAAAACTGAAGAGCAGTTATGCAGTCACAGGGCAAACACAAGGCATTTTCAAACGGTAGAACCAGTGAGGGAACACACAAGAAATTGTGCTGTCGTGATGGAAGGATAAAGAGGATCAGGAAAGAAAATCTGAAACGTGAATGCCCAAATCCAGGTAATAAGCTTCTCTTCTCGAGGACATTCTGATATATGATCAAGTCCGACTCCATTCCCTTCCCTCTGGGAGCTTACACAACTGGAAACACCCTTGCAGCTTTTCTTACTTGACAAGCTCCAAGACGGCCTTTTCTCCTTAACTGCAGGTTCCAAAGCTTCTTATTACACTGGACTTTTTCAAGTAAAATTAAAACAGCAGAACAAGCTGCTTATCATGCTGTCATTAATGTAAAATTGTTCACTTGGAATCACAGGAATTAAGGTGTGGATGTAATGGGAAATGCAGTGCTTATGATAGGTTTCAGATTCACAGCTTCACTGCACTCAGATCCCTACAAATCACAGCATTAGCAGCAATGAGACCAGCATTTCCCACATGCATTTCTTCACCAAAATCCTCAGCCATGGCCTGCTGAAGGAGTTAGTTGATGGCCAACCCATCTTGGCTTATATTATCAAAGGAAAAGAAGTTTTTGATTTCTTGAGACGTAAGTTGGCACTCACCAAACTGTAGGTCCAGAGTAAGCAGTGCATGTTCATGTTACATAGGGATCACTGAAAGCTCAGTTGATACCACTTCCCAGTTATCATCAAACCATTGCCTACAGAAATCAGGATCCAGCAATCCAGTCCTGTCAGAACGCTCAGGCTTTACTTTAGACCATCTAACCACAGTTTCCAACTTGTCTGAACATACTACAGAAAATTTGGCTATAGGAACGTTTGATTGCTGAATTCTAGCTTTCCTGTGTAAACATGATTAGTTGAGTCATACATATACTACAGTAGTCCAGGCAGCTATTTCATAAAGCTGTATTAAAATATAGGATCATCAATATTTCCTTATCTAGCAGCCATGTTCCAAGTCCTCTTTCTGTTTGTGCAATATTACTCTGCCTTCTTCCACCTTCGCTCTGTTGGGCACCAAACTCATCTGCAAAGACACAGGGAAGGACAAAGGCAGAAGTCGCTTATTCGAGGGGAAAAAAACTCATCTTGAGGTTGAAGTGAGACATCTTCATTTTTAAAGTGCCGTGTGGAGAATAAGAACCTGTCAGAGGATTAAAGCTTCTGGCTCACTGAGCACTGAGCAGTTCCTTTTACATCACTCTTTCAGCTTCAGATGTGGGCTTGCTAGAGTGAGGATTCCCACCAGAGAGGAGAGGAGCCCACAGAAACCAATCACGCCTGGATTGGTTTTGTAGATCCCCAGTGTGTCCAAAGGACCAGAGAGATCACAGAGGTTCTTCACCACGTCTAGCAGCAGAGGAGGATGACTTCTGAGTATTTGAAACAGCATGAAGAGAAAACCATGCAAGCTATTACATTTGGAAGAGTTTAGTTGCTGATGTTGTTCGTCCCAAAAACAGTTCTCCTTCGTCTTTTCTTCCTGTACAGCTTGTTCCAGCCTCCACGAAACCTCATACCAATCCCTGGCCAGGTTCATCAGCAGTGAGAAGTAGTAGCACTTGGTAGCCCAGTTCTGCCACTTTGCTCTATTGATGTCAGACTGGAGTCCAACGTTCTTCAACCACAACACCGTGTCGCAGAAGAAGTACAGAGCACGGGTCAGGTTGGAGGCAGTCAGGCAGATGCGAGGAAGCACTTCGGGAAGCTCTGTAGTTTTCCTGGCTGCTACCAAGGCATGCACCACATTGCCCAGCCGGAACACTGCAAGAAATGCCGCAAAGGTCAGAATGGCTACTGCAGGGGCACAGCTCTGTGCACAGCTCAGAATGTCACTGCTCCACGTGTACATTTCAAAAACCTAACAGGCTTTGGGCATTTGTATGTTTAAACAACTCCTGTCTTAAGGAAAATTGTGAAATTGTGCCTCCCCAGCCATGAATTTGTCATGTAGTTCCCTGCAAACAGGAGCAGTATATTCCATTTCAAGCCATACCACAGGGCAAGCTGGATTTCATCCCTCGTGCAGGTTGGGTTTCACCCCACAAACGTTAATACAATAGTATGCAAAATGCTTTTTATAACCTGCAGGACTACAACAGTGGCAGATGTTGGCAGCACCCAAGGGTAAGTGGAACTGCAAGGCTCTGAATTTAGGCCTGAAGTCTGTTAGAGATTTGTTTCGCAAGCGAATTGATTAAGCAAGAGAACTACAGCTATGCTGATACTCTCTCCTAGAAATGATGATCCTCCAGACGTAATTGCAATAATAAAACTAATCTATGGTAACGTATTAAGTTTGTGTATTTCCCTCTGGAAGTTGATCCGGAATTGAGCAATTGACAAGTAGGTGTAAGGTCAGCCTGAAAGCAAACTCCAACCGCAGCAACAGCACAAGGGGAGCAAGTGTGACACGGGATGGAGGGATGCATTCAGGTTAGAGTGTGAGGAAAGTACAGAACGGTGCACGACTGAGCTCCCAGAAGAGATAAATGCCATTCTGGCCCTATTGATTCTGGCTGGTTACTGCAGGGATAAGGACCGTGGGCAGCTCTGGGAATACACTAAAGGGGGTTCTGCGGCCCAAAGAAAGCCCCCGAGGCCAGGAGCTGTTTGGATGGAAGGAGCACGTGCGGAAGGACCCCTCTGCATGCCGGTACTTACTTTTACGGCCAGAGCTCATGCTAGATTCCAGCTGCTTGAGTTTCAGCACCAGCTTCTCGTTATCAGCATTACGCTCTATGACATAGCTAAGCAACATGCATGTGTACTGAGTGGCTCTGGAATGGAAAAACGAGGAAAACGGCACGCGGGTGAAACGTGGACAGTTCGTAGGGGTGGCAGAAGGTGGGCAGGGAGCCGAGCGGGGGGGGGCAGCCATTGG
>JAOWBP010004028.1:10180637-10199106 GCA_028571105.1 Tragopan temminckii | reverse complement strand
TAACACCTGCATGCTTCAGCTAAGGGTTTATGCTGGGTGTTTGAGTCCTCTCAAGGCCCTGGAACATCAGAGCAATATGGTGTGTTATAATTCCCTCCTGAATAAAGCCTTTTATCCGAGAAATGGTGTTTTACCAAACTCCAGTCTTCTGTTCTTCTTGATGCTGAGTCTCATCTCTATGCTTTGTCTACTGCTTTGAACCAGGTGGGCAGGCAGCAACATCCCTGTGCTCAGACTTGGTCTTTTTAATCCAGGCAGCAGATCAGCCATGAAGATGGGCATCTCCAGAGTACAGCAGGGCAGTGACGCTGTGGAGTGACTCCAGCCTCACCTGGGCCAAACACAGGTCAGAGGCCATAAAAAGGTGAACCATCCCTTTGTATTTTCAGGTCTGTAGTTGCGTGGCAGCACCTTGCTGTTAGCTGCAGAATACGACTGCTCAGCTGGGGGCTGACAGCAGAACTGCATTCTTGCACTGGGCATCTTTGTTTCTTGTGACAGTCAAAGGAACTTGAGGGGATTTAGGAGAGGAGACTGAAAATATGCATTTCAAGCATCTACAAAACATATTTGCCTGGCTCCTGGCACCACAGAGCTGTGACATTGCAGCCACCACCTCAGGAGGGGCTGTGTTAATGCATGGAACAAAGATTTATATAAATACTATCAGAAAGCTTCAGTCTCTTTATAACTGATCGTGCTTCCAGGGTGACTGTCTAATCCACAAAGAATGTACCAAAGCTGCCAGCAACCATTCCTGTGTGCATGGCTGAGCTGTATTTTTTCCACATCTCCTGCTGGTGACTCCCCCGAAGGTTCAGCAAAGCATCAGTACATGGAATTCAGCACAGAGCCAAGCAGGCACTCCCACACCAAGGTCCCATTTTGGGTTCTCATAGCAAATCGTCTTATTTTGCGCTGAGTTTTGGTGAGAGATCTCAGCTCTTCTGGTTGTAAAGGCAACCAGTCTGGTGCGGAGGTAGGAAACAGAAGAAGCATCCCAGTTGTTCTGCAGTTTCCGATACAAGTATTTGAATGTAAGCCTTCCTATTTGCTGCCTCGGTGAAGGGTTTTGAGAACCCCAGTAAGGCCCTTTGTGCTGCCATTTTCCGTCTGCCACAGCTTACAGCTCACAGCTCATCTGATTGTTATGGATATCGATACTGGGCTGTGTGAGCACTTGCCATCTGCTTCAGTGCAACGCCAAGCTGGTAAGCTCCAACCGCCTCCAGTGCCTGTTTAAGCTGAACCACCTGGTTTAGCAATGAAGTGAACAAGAAGCAGTCCTCCATCCTTTGCTCTGCTCTTGCTATGGTGGTGGTAACGGCTGAATTATTTTGTTTCTGTGGCAGTTTAAGAAACAATGGACCTTCTGCCATATCTGGGCATGGGGGATTGCTCCGGGCAGGATTTCCCATTCTGCAGACAGCCAGCACAATGAATACGTGGCTGCTCCAACAGCTAATTCTTGCTCTTTGCACACATGCAAAGGGCTTGGGGACCTGAGCCCTATAATCACACCCCATCTGCTGCCTGCCCAGAATCAGGACAGGGCTTTCCCTGCATCTGTAGGAGAGGTAGGCTAAGCAGCAAGATGTGCTGTGCATCCACCAGTTTGTGTGTGTTCATCTCAAGATGTGCTTGTTTGTTTGCAGTTGGAAGTTGCTCTAAAACCCTAATCATGTGCTTGGCCAAGATAACCAGAAGCTGGCAGGCTGCACAGAGAAAGGAAAACAACAAGCAGCTGCAGGAGGCTGATGAAGAGCCTTTGTTTTTCCTCATGACTTCAGCGGGGGACCATTTGTTTCTGCTTCTTTGGAGGGATACAAGAGAATTGGTACGATCAGGGTGTTGACACGTGTGTTGGTGATGGAGCTGTGCACTGAGCTCATGGCACGTTCTGCAGAGGATCAGGGGCACCTGCTGGCCTCTTCCAACAAGGATGCCCCTGCCAGCTCTTTTGTCATTCCCTTCGCTCCGTGAGCCCCAGGCAACTGTAGATCTGAGCCAATTTGGGCTGTTTCGCTGCTGGAAACTATAGAAAAGCTTCCAGAGGTATCATAAAGATGACTGTCAAAAGATGAAACATAGTTTTCCCCGGGCCAAGTGACAAGCTGAGAGGTACTACAGTAAGGCTCTGTGTTTAAGAAGGGAAAAACATCCCAGCTGGTGGATTGTGTGCAGGAGGAAGAGGACTGGGATCCACAGAGAGGCGCTGGAGCAGCACTGCTCAGCACAGCCTGCCTGCTGCCCAGCTGGGCGGAGATGGTGTCTGGGGGAGAGGAGCTGCTCTTAATCTCTCTAAATGATCTGCTGTTCTCTGCAAGAAGCCAAATGTCAGCTTACTTCTTTGCGTGTGCTGTGGAAGTGAAGGAAATTGGGCTGATCTGATAAGATTCTGCCACTCCTGAGGGCCAGCAACGGACTGTTGGGGTGAGCCCTGTTGGTGGGGTTGAAAGGAGTGTGATCCTGGGTATGTGTGTTCCTTGCACCTGTCTTGGCAGTCCTCATATTCCCCAGCACCTTGCTAACATGCAACTTGAAGCCATCCTGAGGAGGAATGTGCAAAGAGCCTGTGTCCTGTCTGGGGCGAGCTGTGTCACTGCAGCACACTGGGATGTACAGTGGGGACTGGAGCAGAGCAGGCCCAGCAATGCCTGTTCTTTTCTCTCTGGATGTAGGGGCATAGACAGGTGTAGGGGCAGCTCTAGCTCCTAGATACAGGGGAGCCATGTACTGCATACCTATCACTTCTGTTCTTTGAGACCAGGATATAGCTGGAGCTGTGCTGTTGGGCCAAACTACACAGATTTACTCTTTAATCTCCCCTAGTGCTTTGTGCTCAGGTATTTCAGCCTAGTTTAATTTTGGTTTTCTGCAAACCACTTCCAGTTGTCCCAGTTTGTGGTTGCACAGTAGTTCTTGTACTGCTCTGTCTGGGACCCAGTACAGTATTTCACATGCTGTCAGTCTCTGCTGGGGCATGGAGAACCTGTCTTCACTGCTCTATATGCTTGATACTGGCTGGGATGGGAAGTCAGCTGTGTTTCTGAGGCCAAAATGAGAAGAAAGTTGGCTGAGAGTGTCGGAGAGAGGAGATGTGCATGATTACTGGGTGATGCTGCTTTCTGGCTATAGCCCTGCAAGTTTCCAGGCACCTTATGGGGTGGGGGACAGTCAGAGCTGTGCCCTCTGAGGCCAAGTGCAGGGCTGTGCTCATCAGGCAGCACAGCAGTAGCAGAGGATTTGTCATTGCCAGAGCCAGGCCCTCCTGTGACACACATCTCTGTAGTGACATGTGCTGGCTCAGCCCCAGGGGAGTCCATGCTCTAAGAGGAAGGGAAGGCCAGTGACTCACATCACCGTGCAGAATCTGCAATGCAAATTGGCCTGGGCTGCAAAGGGTGAGATGCTTCTCCTGCCCCCAGCTCCTCAGTGGGGTTAGGGGCTGGGGGTCAGCCCAGCTGAGCAACCAGCAGTTCCTATGTGTGCAGGGCCAGGTTGTTGTTCCAGGGCCAAGGGAGAGGGAATAAGTGGGCGATGTGAGGGGGTGTGGGCAGGAAATGGAGCTCTGCAGGGGAAGAAAAACAAGTCCCGTGCTGAGCTATGAAGAAAAAACATTAATTAGGTGAAGAGGATGGACCTGCCAGTCCGCAATCCTCACCTAACAACCAATTATAGTGTAATATGGCTCTGTCACGCAGAGTAAACACAACATAAAGGATGCTTCTGAATTAATCCCAGTCTGAAACACAACGATCACTTGAAAATCTGGTACCCCAATTTTAGGCTGTCTGTCTGATGGACTCCATCACAACCTGTGGTAAGTTGTCCCGGTTGCTGATCTACCTCTGTTGCCCAAAGCTGCACTCCATTCTAATCTGAGTAGGTAACATTTCAGCTTCCAAGGGGTAAAGCAGGTGTAGGGGAGAAAAGGAGGAAGCCCAGAGTCATTTTGCTTTGCTTTAATCACTTTAATCAGTGGTTTTCAGGAGCAAGTTGTATTTTTCTTCAGCTCACGTTACCACTGTTGTAAATCATTGTTCCTCAGGGATCAGAAGGGCTGAGGTTATTTACTTCTGTGAACCAGAGTGTGTAGATAGAGACTTACACAGTTCCTTTACAAAGTGAATGGAATCTAAAGTTTTCCTCTGTAAATTCGCCACCTCCTAAGGGAAAGGCTGAAATCCAAGTCTGAACTTCACATCGCTTCCCTCTCTGACCATTCTGAACCTTCCAGATCTGCTAAGAAGATATGGAGCCCACTTAGGCCACCTGATCTGCGCGTGGATTTCCACTTAAGTTGGCCTAAACAACTCTTTCTCCTACCCCATCCTGCAGTTAGGGGGTATTAGCAAGGCACTGGGCTAACAGAACAGACGCACAATCAAATATAACCAATTGTTGGTGGAAAAATCAGCCAAGCAATGCCTTCAGCTGCTGCAGCCCCAAAGAGACGTTCCCTCCCCCACAAGGTAGATCAGGCTCTGCTATGAATTCCTAAAGCCTCTTCAGAGGATTTAAATTCACCGTCCAGGTGGAAGCTGCGGACTCACGTAGCATTCTGGCAGTAATATTTTCCCAAGGATGAACTGATCCTGAACAGAACGGCCACTGAAGTGCATTTCGTATGGGAGGGATTTCAAGTCAGCAGGAGCTTACGGTTATATAAGGAAGGTGAGTATATTCTGTCAGAAAGTTGCAAGCGTTTCCCCAAGAAGTTTGAAAAAACCTTGTGAAGATGTTTTCAACTTTTGAGTACAAATCCAGTGTTTTTTTGCTTGTCTTCATTATCTAATTAGAGGTGCAGGGTGCAGAATAAGGAGCTGAAGGAAGCACTCATTTCAGCCCTCCTCTCGGTTTCAGTGCCCCCTCATCGCAGTCAGGCTGATTATTTGTGCTAATGTCCTCATCTCTGGTGAACAATATTGCTGCTGTGTTTAATATGAGAGAGGGTTATTACAGTATTATGCGGAATGAGCCGTCACCATTATATATCGCTCTGCATCTCAAAGCTAGTTTTAATTAAATCTGCCAATAACTTTGGAGGTCTTTGCCTTCTGGAGTGGAAGCAGAGGAACAAGGTGCTCAGGTGGTTGCACCTAATGGCACAACTCGTGCTCAGAAGGGGGGAGCTGGCCTTGCTGGCAGCCCAGCCCTGCAGCCAGATTCCAGCCAGGCTCCCAAGCACACGGTGCATTAGGGCGGTGGTGGGTGCCCCATCCATAGGGACACCCTAGGTCAGGCTGGACGGGACTCTGAGCACCTGATCAGCTGTAGGTGCCCCTGTTCAGTGCAGGGGTGTTGGACCAGATGATCTTTAAGAGCTCCTTCCAACTCAAATAATTCTACATAATTCTATGAATATCACCTGGTAAATATATGCAGCAAATATCCTGCACTGATGTCAGCCAGTGGGCCATTTCCCCACCTCATGTAGTGATGGGTTTCCTCTGTTCACCATCATCGCCCGTGTACTGTAATTGCTACCTGCAGGAGCAAAGCACCCCAGATTTACCCTCATAGGAGATTTAGGCTCAGATTTGCAGCATGTCCTGGAACACCACCAAGCCATCCATCCCTTGGCTGGAATGATAAGGTTAGAGGCCTTTGTAAGCAGCCCTGTGTATTTTGGCTTTATTTTGGTACCTAACCTCGTCATACTGAATAAGAATTAGCACCATAATACACGAATAAACCCAGCTTATTTGTTTGAGAAAATACAGGCAGGCGATGATGGGATGTATGCGTGATATTCCCTCTTAGCGGTGCCTTGAAACCATTTTTTCTCAGTCTGGATCTCCAGTCTTGTTTTCCTTAATAGCTTTCATTCTGTTCTCCTTCCTCGGCCTTAAAAGTTATTTACAAGGTACTTCTGAGAGGGGTGATTTTGGCTGCTCTGATTCTTGGTTTGTTTTTGTCTCATCACATTGCCTGCTGACCTGCAAGCAGCGGCCAAATCAGCCTGAAATTAAAAAGGTGGTGGAATATGCCCCAGTCTCTCCTCAATCAATACCAGCCTAAATTACTGCAAACCTGGAGCCATGGTGCACGTAATACATCATTTTGTAACCCCATAAATTGCTTTTAGCCAGTCTCTTCTGATTCCTTTTTAATGGCCTTTCAGCTAAGATCAAGTGTAGCATCAGTTTCACATCAGCTGTGTGCCCTGCCTGGGGACCGTCGTGTTGGCACTGGGATGATCTCAGCCAAATTGCTGTAATTCCTCAGTGCTGGTCATTTCTGAGCTGCCTTTCTGCAGTGAATGGCATTCACGGAGGCTGTAGTTGCCTGCCATGGACCTTCACATCCTGCACAGGGCTGGGTTCTTGCTCATCTCTTTCTTGTTTTAATAAGGTAAGCAAGAGAATATGTTGGATTTGGGATTTAACCACTGGGTTACGTGGCTCCAAGGCAATTCCTATGGCTTTTTTTTTGGCCAGTGGTGCAGTTCCCCAGTGGGAACCAACCTACCCTGCAGTCACGGTCCCAAAGATCTCTCCCCCAAGATCTTTCTGCACATGTCTGTCTGGGAAGGGAAGTCAGCTGGTGGCTGGCTACACCATCTGCTCCAAACATGAGTTAAAAACCATCATACAAAAATATTTTCCTCTGATTTGTCTTGGGCTTGATCTGAAGGACAGATGCGAGGGAACAGGTAAATGTTTGGCCATGAGTTTTTGGAAGCCCAGAAAGAGCTCATCTCCATCCCCATCTCTTCATCTTGTGCCACCCACTTCCCCTCTTTCACCCTTCCTGAGCTGCAACACCCTGAAACGATAACATGGGCCAAGCTGCAGATGTTCCAGGTGCTCAGAGATGGCCAGAGATCAAATTTTCCCACCAGACGCATCAAATACCCCCTCCTTCCACCTTCATAGGAAAAAACATCCAAGGTGACATGCAGAGGCTGTTGCCTCCCCTCAATGGGCTTTGAGTGGATTGGCACACAACTCCTTGTGATGCTCAAGTGGTGCTGTCCTGGCTGCACCCAGGATAAGTACCACTTCTTCCTGTTATTCCCCACTAGGAGCCTTATAGCTCCTCAGATCTGTAAGGAGAGAAGACACACATCCACCTGCAGAACCTGTAGGTAGGCAGCCCCCAGTGCCTTTCTACACCTCTGTGGAAGATTGCAGTATTTAAAACTTTCTGTTAGTAATAATAATAATAATAAAGATACCCTCTTAATTAATAGAGCCTATAATAGTCACTCTGGCATAACAGAGCAAAACGTGACAAGAGGATTTACTTCTGCAGAAACATAATAATGAACGTGTGTGCAGATCACAATGCTGATAGGTGTAATGTACTGCATCTGGTTTCAATTTGCATTTCTGACCTTTTGTTGGAAATGAATTTTAATAGGCAATTGACTTAAATAATTGGTATGTGTTCAAATCAATACCGGAACGTGATGGCTAAGTGGTTAAAATAATTGAGGTGTGTGAAAGGGTTGTGAAAAGATTTTTAGATTCAGATTAGAATGAGGGCTTTATAGAGATCCGAGCTCAGTTCCATGACTGTGTTATCCATATCTGTAGACACACCTTTTTTTAAAGTAGAATATGTGTCCTTTGCTGGCTCTTATGTCTTTATATTTTTTTTACCACATAGAAATGTTTGTTACTTTGTATGGGAAAAAAGAAAAAAAGAACTGAAAAGGCCACCGTTGGCTTTTTCCATTTGGACAGCCACCTCTTCCTCTGGGCTGGCCTCCCTTCTCTCTCCCATGAAGCAACACTGATTTGCTGTGAAAGTCACACATTTCTTCCCTGGGAAATGCATACAGGAGGTGAAATCCATCAAGGGATGAAATCCATCGTTGCTTTGCAGGGCACAATGCAGTGTGGATGAAAACACACTTGAAACCTCCACGGAGCTCAGTGACAGCTTTTCTGTAGCAAAGAAATTGAGGTTTTGAGCCTTTTTATTTTTCTTCTACAAGAGAAGAAAAGTGTATGTAAAGAACGGGTGTCTTGTAAAACCACTCAACTTGCTTTGTTAAAAAACTCAAGTTTTCTTTAGAGAAAATGGTGTGGTGGGACCCAGATCTCCTCCTATTGCCTGGGAACAACTGGTTAACACAAGGCCCAGTATTGTTACTTCAACTTATCATTATTTTCTAGCTCTAGGAGCCTGGAGTAAAGATCTTCAACTCACTGGATATTTCAGCATCTTCTTGCACACATCAGTTTTACCAAAACATCCTTCCCATCAGGCAGATCCAACCTGCAAAGCACAGAAACCAAGGCCTCCTTGGGGGGGAGGAGGTTAGAGCCTCCAGGTGAAGAAAATGAGCTCTTTTGGTGCACTGAATCCACCTGAAAATCATTAAGGGCCATGAGCTTATAAAGGCTCAGGTGGTAGGTTAGGTTTTTTGGTTGGTGCCTGCAAGATGAGAATGCTCTGTGGAAGAAAAGCTGGCTGTGGAAAGAGGAGATGCTTGGGGGCCTGGCTGGAGTTTGATGTGGTGAGTGCTCTGGTTTTGTTGTGCTTGAAGCAGCAGCTTTGCTTTGGGGCTCAGCAGGATTGCTCCAGCTGGTGCTGGAGAGATCCTCCCTTGGCCTGAATTTGCTACAATCCTGCAGGAGGTGCTTAGAGATGCAAGGTGCGTTGTTAACTCAGTAGGAAGCAGTGTGGTCTGTGCTATGGTGCGATTTCTCTTCTGATATTTGTCCTGCATACCAGGGTGTCCCTTGGTGCCACAGGCTCTGTTGTGTGTGGTGCTGGTGTGCACAAGAGTAGCATGGAGAAAACCTGTGTTCCACCTGTGTGCTTGCTTGGAGGAGCGCAGCCTGCCTGGGAGTGCTTTCCCCCCTGCAGATCAGCCTTGTTCAATGATGGTTTTGCAGTGTGGTCTTAAGCTAAATTTAGGATCTGCTTAGGAAGAGTTTCCCCTGTTTTTAACTCAGCTTATCAATCTGCTTTACTGTGCAGCTGTCATGGAGGTAGCAGTGTGGGGCTGAGGAACTGGGACAGACCAGAAGGGTGTCCTGGTGGCTGTACCCAATTCACCCCTGGAGTGGGGCTCTGAGCTCCCCGGAAGGGTCAAAGTGGGAACAAAAGATAAAGAACCTGTCTGCAGGGTTGGGTAGCAGTAGTGGCTGTGTCTCTGCTGTGCCTGGCACCAGTATCTTGGCTCAGACCAAGCTGAACCAGGCTCAGCCCCACCTGGCAGTGCAGTTGGTGCTGTGGTGCTCTACCCAGAGAGCAATACAGCCCTAAGGCAGGTGACTTTGCAGCAAGATGAGGTTGGGTAGTGTCTGGATCCAAACAAGATTTCCTTCCTTTCCTTTGCTCTCAGAACTGGACTCTTGTAAAGAGATTGAGCAATGGTAGTGACATCTCTGCCTGCATTTTAGCAAATGCTTCATGCTCTTAAGGCTTTTTTTCCTCATTATACCAACCAGTCAGAAGTGGAAGGACTGTAAGGAGAAATCTGTTTTTCACACTTCCTATAAGTTGTAAATTTTATGGGATAGAAAACACTTTTAGCTGTATTTGCTGTCAGAACAGAGTGCTGCCAGCTCAAATATTTTTGTGTTGCTTCTGTAAATAAGGCTCACAGGTATGACTGATACAGCAATCTCTCACTGTGCCAAGTGGCTGCTCTGCTCCGTGTCTGCAATTTGATCCCAGTGCTGAGTTTTTCACTTAATGTACAGGGGCAACAGCCACAGCTTGTTTTCCCAGGGTGTTGCTTCTCTAGAAAGATAAAGAACACAAGTCCCTCAATCAAAACACATTAATCAAATGTGTGAATATCGAAGGTCTTGTGGCACACTTCTGGGATATGTCAAAGATGAGTATGGCATTGGGCAGTACGTGGATCTGACACTGATAGAAACGCGTAAGGGGAACAAGTTTACCCTTTTCTCTTTGAGTAAGTGGACATTCTCAGCAGTGTATCCGTCATAGGACTGTTGAGATAATCCATCTTCCAGAGCCTGAAATCTGATAGGATTTGAGTGTGACAAAGTGGGAAATGCTTTGGCTCTGGGCATAAAAATCTCTTCCTGGGGTGAGATTGATGGCACAGGGAAACCAACTCCTTTAGACCTCAAGTTACAGCCATTGCACTTCTACTCCGAGAGTGTCGATGCTATAGGAACTGGCCTTCTGGAAGCTGCAGCTTTTGGGTTTCCTGCACTTGTCTTGGTTGAAGTGCTGCGTGGAAGTTGTTGTTACAGAATGCTTTCTGCAGCTGTACATCATGTACTCGAGCAGTTTCCCAGCACCGAGGCAATGTCTGGAGGATCAGTGCCTTCTGGAGATATTTCATCCCAATGTCTTCTGGAAAGTTCATTGCTGCCTTGACAAAATTCAGTTTTTATTAAAAATGATTAATGTCTAGAAATTTAATCAATGCGTATTCACACGGAGGCGGCTTTACTATAATAGTTTGATTTTAAGCAGCTTGTGTCCTGATGCGTGAGGTGTGTTATGCTATCTGACAGCAGTGACATTTATATTTGTAATTACTAAATGGCGACAGCCCACTGGTAAGCCTGCCCCACTGGAAGGAGCAGAATGGATGTGAATGCACGGCACTGAGAAGCACAAAACTCACAATATATCAGTGGATCTTGAGATTAAAAAGCAGGGGATGACATTCTCCTTCCAACGGAAGCACGTGCGTGTTCTGAGATCAATTGCTGAGTTCTAATTATTTCTTTTGCATTTATGAGATAGTCTCTTCCTGCTTATTGCCTTACCCTGTTGCTTCTGTTTCATAATGTGGGAACACCTTGAAAACAAAAAATGTGGCATGCAGGAATATGAGCCTCTTAGGGTTTGATTATAGAATGCTGAAAAATTGGGTGAGTCAAGCTGGAATAGAGATCCCAAATTTGATATAAATCTTGATGAATTGGTCGGGGAGAATATTTGGAGCTGCTGTTTTTGAAGTGCTGAGATGTAGGATAAAGTTATCAGCTGGTGGAAGCTATTTTGGAAGTGGCTTTAGACTATTAATGCTGTGCAGATACAATCCTTTCCCTGCAGGAAGAAGCTCTGTATTTATCCAGGTGCCTGAAAAACTGGGGCAGTAGGGAACACAGATATCCCCTGGCCTGTTGGTAATTAATAGGATTATCTCCTAGTTAGTAAAGAGTTGTGGGATGTGATTTGCTATTGAGATTGGGCAGACACAGAAAGCATGCAGAGCTTTAGATGTAATTTGTAACTTACGTAGCTTATGTTGTTACACTCAGATGTCTCGTGATGCTGGGCTTTGTTTGTCCTGGAGTCCCATCTCCTTTGCTCATGTGTAAAGTATCCTAGAGCACTTTCCATTGCCAAGCTGGATATCTGTCCTGTCTACAAAGCAACAAATGGGAGAGAGAGACCTCACTGAATGTGCACAATAACTAGAAAACCCTTTCAGGACTGGTCCTATAGAAGATCAAGTTCTTTCTAGTTGACCCTATGACCCCTCTGAGGTGGTGCCCAGCCATGGGGTTGAGCACCTAGCGTTGGTGCATAACAGATCTGGCTCTGCTTAGCTGCAGCACCATACACCCACCTTCATGTGCAAATTGCTGCTCACAGCGTTTGTGCTTTTTGCTCAGCTCCAGTTGCTGAACAGGTCTCACTGAGAGCTCTCTGCCGTGAGCCGTAAATAGCAACCTTGTGACTTCCTCCGGCGGGTGTTGCACCTGGGTATGTCTGATAGTCATAATAAACATTTTCTCTTCTTGTGTATTGGATTTATCCTTTGCAGACAGTAATTTACCCTGATTGCAGCTCATCTTGTCTTGCCTGCCACAGCGTTCCTTACGCTTTCTAATTTTCTCAAGTGCATTGACAGCCCAACGCACGAGGAGCACAGAACTGAATTCCTGCAGAGAGGTGGGGATGGGATAACCACTGCCAATGGTTTTGTTCTCTAATGTTTCATTATGATAATCCAACGATGGCAAAGGTAGCAAAAGGTTGATGATAGCCAGCTTAGTTAAAATCAGAACACTGTCATAAATAAGTGACCAATTTGTCATCCTGCCTAGGGTCCTTCAGTCACAACTAAGTGATTTTTTTTTCCTTATTATATACTGAAGCCTTCCTCCCCGAATGGTTTGCTAGGTTTTTAATCACATCTTGCTTTCAGGAATGATCTATAATCTCCACCAGTATTTATGTAAAAAAGAGTTCATAATTCAGCATGGAGAAATGAAATATTTAGGTAAGATTAATCCTGAAGACATCACTGCTTCAGATGTGCAATCATTCATCCAATGTCATGGGCGTATTTGTTTGGCCACTAACTTTTTCTTTTGAAAAAATCCAGTTCCAGCATGGTTTAAAATACGAAGGTTTGGATAGAAAGGGAACACAGTGTGGGAGTGGAAGCTGCAGGCCTTTAATCCTAAGGTAAACTGCTGTCATCTATCACAGGAACAAATGTAATTAAAATTGCTGCATCCTGAAAGCAGTCCCTGACCATATGTGCCCACTCAGTGCAGTTTACAGGTTCCTGTCCACGGTGCCCATTACAGGCTGTGGGGTGCTGTTGTCACACCGCCTGACTGGGGGAGAAGCTCTGGTGTCTCTTCCCATCATAGAATTGTTTGAATTGGAAGAGACCCTTCAAGGCCATCTGGTCCAACTGCCCTGCACTGAACAGGGACACCTACAGCTGATCAAGTGCTCTGAGCCCCGTCCAGCCTGACCTGCAGTGTCTGCAGGGATGGGGAGCCCTGCACCTATCTGGGCAACCTGTGTCAATTCCTAGCATCTTGATTGCTATTTAGAAGCTGCAGTGAGTAAAGCTCATCTTGGCTTACCTTCAAGGAAAGCAGCGTGGCTTTTTGTCTGTGGTCCCCCCCCCAATAGGTGAAATCTTCTGACCTCCACTACATCTACTTCGGTGTGAGCTGGGGAAACACATAGCCACCCAATTCTAAGGTGATCTGTGCTCTTGTTCTTCTGGGTTGGCCACCATGGAGTTGTCCTGCTGGGTGACTGCTCTCTCCAGCAAAGCATTGCTGCGTGCTGCTGTGTGCCACAGTGCATTGCAGCCGGCTTCATTAAATGAAATTGAATTTCAGATGTCCTGAGGCTGAGAGAGATTTTGCTTACCTGTCTACAGTATTTCCAGACCTAAAGCCTGATTGCTGTTGTGGCAACCTTGAACTTTTGCTGTTTCTCATCTTGCAGCTAAAATATTCAGCCTGGCAGGAGGCTAGTGAGGCACTGAGCTGCTTATGAATGCATAGCTTATATCAATAAGGAAAATGAAATAATTCCTCAAAACCATGCCACAAGTCAGTTCAGCCACAGTGTAGTCAGCTATTGGCTTTCCATAGCTGATTTTTTCTTTTTTCTTTTTGCTAAAACTGTGTGGGATTGATCTCCTGCTCTTTTGGGGGATAATTAATGACACATGGTCAGAATAAAATCCCAACCCACTCAGGTCTTGGGCAGCTGGAGCCCATGGGTCTTCCAGCAGGTGCTGGATCCCCACCTGGTGCCCAGCCCTGCCGTTTTCTAGGCACTTTGGGACTGGGATGAGGAATCTGGGTATGTCCTGAAGATGCAGTTCCTCAGAGCATGGAAGCAAATGAGCTCTCAGGTGTTGTGCTTGTTTTTTTTTTTTTTTTTTCCATTAGAAAAGAGCATCCTGGTGCCATCCCATGGGGGAAGGAGTCACTGTATTTACAGCAGGTGCTGCTCTGCAGTGAGCCTGACCTCTGCTCCATGCCAAAACCTTCTTGTGATGCAGGATTGTACTGGAGTGGAGACAAATTAAAGGCCTGAGGGTTTTATTGGATGAAGTATGAATGATGAAACCGTGCTGACATTCCTGCAGTTGTATAATTGAAAATAAGTTAAATTAGTTTGATTCTGCCCCTAAATTATTAATTTTCCAATATTAGACTTCCCTCTTCTTCCTTTTCAGAAAAACTGTATCTGCTTCCTGGAAATCTCCAGTGAGGAGAGCCTCTAGAAAGGCTGATATAGAAAATGAACCCTTTTCTTGCCTTCATCCAAGGCTTAATCACAAAACTGACCAATGAGTTCACTCTGGAAATCAAAAGCAAAATTCCTCTTCTGCCTGAATGATCTTTGTCTTATGTTGCCAGTGGAGACCGAAATCTCTTCAGATCTTGGGACTCGGTGCATAAACAGACAGGGTCTGATGTTGGTAGTCTCCCTGATCTGGTCATAGGCTGTAAATGAACCTCCAGTCTTTAATTTTCAAACCAAGATGAGTTATTTCAATCCTCTTTTTCAGAGATTAGCTAAACATCTATGATTTTATATATGTATATTTTTTGCACCTTTACTGGTCTGAGTTGAGTCTGTGTTGATTTGGGATGCCTGGTCCTGCCCAGGTTTTCATTTTCTACTGCTGCTGAGCAATGACATTAATCTCCAGCTTCTCCTGAGCAGAGTTTCTGAAATAATTACAGAAACTCATTAGCCTCTCTTGTGGCCCAGTCATATCATTGGCTTGTTCTACCGACACATACACAAAGGTTGTTGTCTTCCTGGGGGCTATGTGTTCAACACATCAAATATAATTCACAGGAATTACTTTCTAACTCTTACTGTCTGTGATGCAGTAGCTTTCCTGCTATGGATGTATGATAATTTTAGGATCTTTGCCCATGCATGGGAACTTAAAGCCAGCAGCATCATGTCTCTGAGGGAGTGAAGGATATCAAGCAACTTTGTTGAAATTGCCCAGCAGTTCTGTTGGCTCAACCACAAGTGTAAGCAGCTGTATTAGGGTTGATCCTGTCTGCCCTGCATAATAAGAGAGGTATTTGTCTCTTGTGGTTGTGGCATGGATGCGATTGTAGGCACCTGCACAGAGCTGCATGGTTTTGCAACCCATTTTGCCCCCGTGCACTTCAAGCGGTCAGAGTTTAAAGCTGTTGAATCACAATTTGTTCTCCAATGACGTCAAATGAAAAGCAAATATGTTGCACAGTTGCTGTTGATTAACAGTAGTATCTAGTGATTTCTAATGGTCAGATTCCTTGAGCGCTCAAAACTGGCCTCTTGCAGAAAGCTGCAGTTGAGTTTTTCCTGCACTGGGTGGAATAATGCATGAGGCATCATCTCTGACCATCGAGTCAATTCCTCTGAAAGAAAATCTGATCAAAACCTTAATTTATCTTCAAGCGAAGATACCAACAGCACATTGAGAAGACTCTTATAAAAACCACTTCAACCTTAATAAATCCCAGAGAAAAAGACAGCTCTTAATTTTCCAGTTGGCTACGTAGAATTTGTTAAAGCTGTATTTGGTGAGAGTTGGCTCATCCCAGCCAGCGTACAGTCAGTTACATCAGGCCTTAACAAAGGGCCTCTGTGAAGCAACAGATGAGCACTGAGACCTGAATGGCAGAGTGTGGTAGGTGGCTTAAAAATTATTTATCAGAGGAATTATTAGTGCCTGTAGGAGTTACACAGCTGCTTTAAAGCGCTCAGTGCTCTCCAGAAAGAACATCTTGCAACCAGTAATAGGAAATACTAATTGGTTCAGCCAAGATGAGTGTGTTTTGAATCTGCAAATTGCTCTAACTTTCCAGGTTTATTTGGGGTCTTAAAGTTTATCATGTATTTTTTTTTGCCCTACCAGCATTTATGATTGGAGTAGATCTTAACAGCTTTTTCCTACCTTGATGATTCTTTCTTGTCAACCTAAAATGAAATGGGGCTGTGTAAATTGCCTGATCCTCTTTCTTCATGTAAAGACCTGCCAATTCCTAAGCTTGCTCTCAACTTCCCAAAAGTCAGCCCACATGAGATGGAATGTCCAGGGAACAAAGCAAGGCATCAGGGAGTTGGACTTGATGATCCCTTCCAACTCCTATGATCCTACTTCCTTTGGCTCTCACTTAGGAATGAAGTCTACTGTCATGCTTCAGTGGCTGATCCCATTCCTTTACAGAGCCTTTACCTTACCAGGGCTGTGGACGTGCAAGTTCCTTGTGTCTTTTTTGTAGTGGATGTTATTCTGTGAATCTACCTTCTGCTGCTGTCAACTGAGTTGAGACCCATGCCATAGGGAATATCACCATGAGGGCATGTGCCTTCCTTGCTGATGGAGAGTGGTATGTTTTGTGCACAATATAATACATCCACCTGCCAGCTCTGTTCTTGATTCCAGTGCCATGCAGGACTCTAGTATTTGCTGAGCAATCCTTCCAATATTTGTTAAAGCTATCTATAATATTGGGTAGGGTTTCCTCTTGTGTTGAAACGGTGTTACTGAATGTATGCACAGAGGTGTTTCCAATAGGATTATTTTATAAAGCAGAAAACTAACTGAAGAGCAGCCCAGCTTGACAAATGTTGGCTTTTTCTTTAATTCCTACTGCACACAGAAATTAAGGCTATTCTTTTAAGAATTTCCCCTTGCAGGGGTGAATTCTGATCTGAGCACTTGCATGCTGCTGAGCGGTTGGCAGCTGCTGGAGTGAGGTGGGGGTTGGCCTCTTCTCCCAAGTAACTACTGATAGGATGAATGGGAATGGCCTCAAGTTGTGGTGGGGAGGTTCAGGTCAGTTCTTAGAAAAGAAAGCATTCTCTGAAAGACTGGTAATGAATTGAAACAGGCTGCCCAGGGAGGTGGTGGAGCCAGTGTCCCTGGAAGTGCTCAAGAACTTGTGAGGATGTGGCACTGATGGATGTGGATGGTGGGCATGGTCGGAATGAGTTGACAGTGATCTTAGCTATCTTTTTCCAGCTCTCCAATCTTAATAATTCTATGGATGGAACTTTTAAAATAATGACTCTTAGGGCTTAATTCATGACTTTAAAGATCTTGGAAGGGTAGGTCTGACTCCAGGAGTCTGAGGTGCATTGATAACAGTAATAGCCTTTTTGTTGATTGAGCTCAAATGAGAAATGTAGGACACCAGCTGTGCTTGGTAATGATGGTAGATAAGTGACAAATTCTGGGCAGTCTCCTGTCCTAATGTATCTGGGGTATCTTCACTTGGCAGACATGAGCCTGAACAGTTTAACTGGACTTGGTGCAGATAGGCTGAAGACCTTCTCAGTGAACTCTTGTCCTTCAGGAAGGCAGGTCCCAGTGACGGTGTCCTGGTCCTTTGTAGTGCACTTCACTTCAGCATAGTAGAAATATGTGGTCTTGACTTCTGTTTTTGAACCCGGTGTTAGAGCCATCATTGGGGGTTAAGCTGTCTGTTGAATATCAAAGGGCTCTGTTGGAGTAGCATGAAAGTCAAATCTCTGGGTCTAAATGATTAATGATTAGGAGCTGCAGCTGCAAATCCATGAGTTCTGCTCTGAAAGGAGGAGTAAAGCAATATATCCTGGCTGTCAGGACAGTGGTAATTCAGGCAGGCTCTATCGCTGGGCTGGAAACCTGTTCCTTTCCAGCAAACAGCCATATGAGTCCCTACTCCCTCCTCATCTGAATGGGGGGGGGGGAGCAGAAGCCAACCACCCTGTTTAGCAGGCAAGTCAGCTTCCCTGCAGCCTGATAAATGCTCCAGGCTTGATAGTCTAGCTTCCTTCACAGCAACGCTAGTAGCCATTTGCCAGCTGTTTGCTCTGACCTGCAGTCATCAGTGTCTATCAATGCACTTTTTCAGAGGTGACAACATGAGATCCAGCAGACATCAAGTAATCTGCAGCACTGCCCAAAGATCTATTACTCAAACTGAGTGAGGCAGGAACCAGAGCTGGAAATTGCCTTATGCTCCCAATCTTAACTGCAAGAGGTATTTTAAAAACAAGGCTTAAGTTGGATAAAACAACAGGTATAAGGTAAGCTGCCTGGAAACAGGTTATAGAGAAGTATCTGATTAGACTAGTGTTGCTTGGGTTTAAATGGAAATATAGGAGGGAAGCAGCTGTGTGTGAGTTTACGTGCCTTGCACGTGGGAGCAGGACAGTTCTGCAGTGGATGTGTTGGTTTATGCAATCCAGACAAAGCTTCTGGTCAGAAAAAGTACCATCCAGGGGAAAGGATTCTAAACTGTGCTGAATGCATAGAATTTTTCTGCATATGCCATAAATATTCTGCGACAAATAGCAATGGCTATAAAACAAACGTATATGATTTTGTTATCAGCAAAACACTTGTGCTGTCATTTGAATTCTCCTCAATCAGAAACTTTGCCAGCGCAGCAATTTTTATTGTTGCAGCCGACAAAGTTTCTTGGAAACAAAATCACACTTCAAAATTAATAAACGCTGATCTGAAAGTTCCCGTTCAGGGGGATGATTTGCTGGGCAGGAATTCAAATGTTCTGGTTTGCCTGCAGCAGCTTGTTCTCTTCTGAAGCATCAAGTGCATCCTCTGTGCCACAGAGCAGGAGCTGCCACCAGAGCAGGGTGCCCATTTCAAAGCTGCCTGCACTGTCCCCATCAACACAGCGTTTAGGAGCTGGATGACACCGAGGCAATGGCCCTGAACTTAAGGCTGAAATAGCAGTTTTCTGTCTGAATGTGGAGCTGGTGCTCAAGGCAGTGTGCCATGGCT
>JAOWBP010004028.1:10159917-10180537 GCA_028571105.1 Tragopan temminckii | reverse complement strand
TTTATTGTTGCAGCCGACAAAGTTTCTTGGAAACAAAATCACACTTCAAAATTAATAAACGCTGATCTGAAAGTTCCAGTTCAGGGGGATGATTTGCTGGGCAGGAATTCAAATGTTCTGGTTTGCCTGCAGCAGCTTATTCTCTTCTGAAGCACCAAGTGCATCCCCTGTGCCACAGAGCAGGAGCTGCCACCAGGGCAGGGTGAGAAGTGCCCATTTCAAAGCTGCCTGTGCTGTCCCATCAACACAGCATTTAGGAGCTGGATGACACCGAGGCAGTGGCCCTGAACTTAAGGCTGAAATAGCAGTTTTCTGTCTGAATGTGGAGCTGGTGCTCAAGGCAGTGTGCCATGGCTGAGGGGTGAGGTTAGTGGCCGTAGCTGGAGAGACTGAGTCTTTTCCAGTCCTCATGATTCTATGACAGAAAGCAGCGTCTCCCCTTTCTGTAGTGCAGAGAAACCTCCAAGGGTCACATGTGCTCTTGAAAGTTTTCGGTGACTAAAAATAGATAAACAAGAATATTCAAAAGCTCTAGGATAGAGGAAGAAAATAGTGGTGTGGTTTTATTTGAGGTCATTGGTTTTCCTGTGTTAGACCCTAAGATCCTGATGAGATCAAATTCAATTGCCTCTGTATTTAAACCAACTAGATGTCTGCACCTGTAATTACATGCCCTGAAAAACACTTCCCAGTTTTCTTCAGTTCTTTTCTCTGTGTTCGTGACTGTCCATCAGCACGGTTTCACTTGGTGTTTTGGGTCTCGGATTGGCTGTCTCTCTTCTGTCCCTTCCCTTTTGTCCCCGTTAGAGGTTTCCTACAACAATGCCAGACCTGTCTGTCTCAGAGTGGTCCTTTAATCCTTCCTGTTCCCCCTCTCCCAGCTCACCTTAACAGCTCACCAGATGGTCTTGCAGCAGGTATTCCTCCTGGGCAGTGTGGATGGGCCAGCTGAGAACCTTATGGTTGATTCATGTAGCTATCCCTCAGTATTGGAGTATCACTGCAGAAGCACTCAATGGTTCTCAATATTTTCCATCCAATCACGTATCAAGCAACCCTCAGTAGCACATAGAATTAATGAATCCTGGCTAAATTTCCTCATTTATTGGGGTGGTACAGCAACAGCCATCAAGTTGAACCATTGCTGCTTAATTCTTGGCTGATGGGTGAGCCGTCTGTTTTCTTGAGAGCAGGAGCAGATGTTTTTTCTTTAGGTTATCCTCATTTTTCTCCTTTTCATTGTATTTCTTCTAGGCCTGTAGCCTATAGTAATAGATTAAGGAAAAGCATCTCCTTGGTGATATGCAGTAGAACCTCTGGAGAGCACAGTATGTGAAAATGGTAAGCTGATGTCTGTGTTTTGCAAAGTAATCTGTGCCTAGTGCTTTGGGAGAGCTCTTGGCACTGGTTGTTTGTGTTAATTGGGCATCACTGCTGGAGCCCTAGAAATTCCTCAAAGATGCAATTCAGCCTCACAGCTTTCCTCTGTTCTTGTCTCATCTCCCTGACTTAAACAGCAGAAGCCTGTGATGGTGTAGGTTTAACGTGGGATGTTTTCCCAAGCTGCAAAGGCTTTAGCAATGCTTGCCAAGTCATTGGCACTGAAATAGGACCTGTCTTCAGGGGATGAAGTAGGAATATTCCCTAACCTCACCCAGCAAACCCACTGCTGAAACATAGGAGGCAAATCAGAGATGTGGGGATTTAGAGGCTTTCTAAGGCTTCTGCTGCTGCTTGGGACCACTTCTCCTGCTGTTGCCGACTCTTCCTTTCCTTAGGCAAGAGGAAAGGACAGATGAGTGACTCTTCATTTGAGTCTTGTTAGCTCTTCTCTACCTTTTGCTGGGTCTCTTCAGCAGCCCTTTCCAGGACAATATCGCTATATCTGAAGACGCAATATGCTTGGGGGCAGGAAGGGTGACCTGAGTACCCCGTGAGGGAAGAGGAAGCCTGGACCTCTGTGAAAATGCCTTATTACTGAATGTGCCTTATTATCAGTTTCTTATTTTAAGACCTCTTTGGAACAGTAGCGTTCTTCAAGATTGCTTTCATTAACTTTGGCATTAGTTTGAAGGAAATGCTAGATTACATCTTCCAGCAGCAGTTTTTAATTTTAAGAAACACTGTACTTGAACCTATCAGAAATGCTGTTTGCATACAAAACAAAAATTAAGTCCAGTGAAACTTACTGAATAAGCACTAATTGCTTCAAGTTCATTAAATATGATATAGGTTGTTTTCAAGAGAGCCTTAACTGAAAAAAGAGCTGGAGACATTTAACTGTTTATCAGCCAGTCTAGGCCAAATATTGACTGTATCCACAGCAGAAAATGTAGAAAGGCTAAAACTCTTTCCATTGAAACAGAATGAACATTTAGAAAATGAAGAGCATTGTAATATCCTTGCTTTGGGTTTCAAAGAAACTTCTCACCTGGTAAGAGTTGGAAATACTCCTGCAGCATGATAGTCTTATCCAAAGCCTTTGAAACTACTGAATCATAGGGTTGGAAAAGACCTCTAATATCATCTAGTCCAATCGTCAACCCATCATCTCCAAGCCCACCAGGCCATGTCCCACTGCTGTATGGGGGGTGGTGGTTGTGAGAGCACTTGTAAAGCCTTGCCATGGTGCATCTCACTTGATGCATTTGCTTGAGCACTGAAACGAGTACTTAATAAAGGGGAAGTTTTGTTGTCTTGCACAGGACCTCTTCTTCAACACTGACACTTCTGCACCTTCCCGTTAGGAATGCTGCTCCTGGACTGGAGAGCTGTTGGACTTGATGGCACCCAGTGAGAATGCTTTCCTCCAACTTAATCTCCAAGTCTTCTGGGAAGAACTCCAAATGGACTTCTGCTCCTCAAACCCATTAAATGCTTTCTGAAAAATATTTTCCCACTTTGTGAACTTACTGGCTTCTGTGACTCAGTCTTGCTTTAAGTAGATCTGTGGGAACCCAGCCCTCGTGAATGCCATGGGCTTCTGCCAAAGTTCAGTACAGCTCCCACAGTGCTCCTGTGGGCAGCAGGAATTGCTCCTGTGCAGGAGTTTGTGCAGTTCCTGCTCTTCAAGATGACTCCATCAGGGTTGCTCTGCCTGTCATCGCTGGGCTTCTAATCAGGGCTATGAGCTGAGTGGGAGAAGTCTAATTCACCATATATTGGGAAGAATAAGCAATTATTGCTTGTCAATTAAGCCTTCAGTCAGTGCATATAAACATCTGGTGATGCAGAGCTGTCTTCATTTAAAATTAGCAAACCTTTTTGGAGAGCCTGTTAATTTCCATATGCTTACCAAATTCCTTTCCTATAAAAGGCATATCTTGACAAATCTGTGACTTAATCCTCTTGGTCTCTGGGGCAAGCAATATATTTTTAGTGACTAGCTAAGTGAGCATGTGGAAGCAGAGGGAGACTTGAAAGCTGCTCTGTGAAGAGCTCTGTCACTTGATCGTTTGGGCAATGGTTGCTGCCTATGATCCATTGCCAGCTGTTCCTGGCTTGGATGGATGGATGGGATTGGACACCCCCAAGGACTGTGCTCCAACCCCATGTGCTGGGACAGGGCATGGGAGAGTGTGGGGTTGCTGTTGAGGTGATGCTTCTTGATGAGCATTGCTAATAAGCTATTATAAGGCTAAGTGTAACATGCGTGGCAGTTAATTTTGGCTTTAATTTTATTTAATAGTTCACAGCATTTAATCTCTGTGTTTAACTGGCTTAAATAGAATGAACATCTTGTGCGCTTTTTACGTTAATTGGCAATATTTTGCTACTGACTGCTCCTGTGCTCTTGGTCCTTCTAAATCTTTCCCTTGACCTAAATTGATGCTCTCTGGGCCTTTTGCTATGTTACAGTAGAGGCTGTGTTTCTGCTATTTTTTACCATTTTTATGCAGAGCATTCATAAAAGGGCAGGGAAACTTGAAAGGGACCTTGCGGATGCCTTGGTTCTACAGTCTGTCTGGGGCAATTTTGTCTGCTGGGCATGCCTGCAACCACCATTCCCAAACACAGCTGCTTTGAGCAGTGTGAGGCCACGTACAGGATATGGTTCCAAGAGGAAAGAGAAAACTGGAGATCTTATCCATGACAAGAAAGCTCTATTGACCAAAAGAAGTCAAATTTATTTTGCTTTGTGAAATTGCCACTGTTTTAGGCCAAAATGGAGTTTACCAAGGAGTGGAACAAATTTATACTGCTTTGAAAGTACGTGCAATGGGCGGTTTGGGAAATGGTTGGCTTTGGGGAAGATGCAGAAATGAAAGAACTCAGCCAGAGATCAGAGCCTATTTTGGGAAGAAAATACCCTCACCCCAGCATGACATTAATAATTCTCCATCAGCACAGCTGAGCAAGGATCATTTTTCTCCTCTCAAGTGATGATGGGTGGAACAGCACTGGAAAACCTGTGTGCTACCTGCTGTCTGATTGAATTTGAGTCAGAGAACTTCTTACTGTCCACTACCCTCTTGCCTGGTGCTTGTAAAATGAATGGAGTACAGTAATTCATTCTGTCTGTGTTCCCCTTAATAGACTACATCATATTAGAGGTCTAATAGGTGCTGGGAGCTCTTCTGTATAACTCATCAGCAGTGCATTTCTCCCCACCTTTCTCCAGGGTACCTGTAAATGTGCAATATGCAGTCTGCACTCGTCGTTAAACTGGAGGTAGTCGGTACTATTTCTTCTCCTGAGATGACAGAAGCTGGGGCTGTGTAAGCTCATTTGCACCAGGCAGGGTTTAGAGGCCTACATCTGAACTTTGTCCCATCACCAGAGTTAATATGCGGTGATAGATGCTGATAGCAGAATGATGGATTGGCTGAGGTTAATTTCTGCGGCGGTTGAAGGATACATGTAGAGAAGGAGTGCATCCATCTCACAAATCAGTGTTCTATATTAATATATAGGGAGCAATTGCTGCTGCTCAGCTTATCAGGAGGAAAGAAATGTGACTTTGTCACACAAAACCAGAGTTCATCGTGTCTCTGTCACTTTTCCTTGCCCACTCTTTATTCTCCTTGAGAAGCTGTGCTCATAGAAATAAGAATTTATGAAACACCACGATGCGTTTCTTTAAGTGTTTTACTATCCCCATTTCTGCCTCTCCCATGCGTCGGTGAGGTCCCTGCTACTTGGACTCCAGGGCAACCACAGCCATCTGGGAGCAATAATGAGAGCAGCTGCAGCTTTGCAAGAGTTAACAGCGCTCTTTATTGAGTTCTGTTATAGCTGCACAATTAAGCTTGGAATAGTAAGTTATGGCTAATGTGTTTATTAGGAAATTTAGTGAACCAAAGCAAACATATCCATACCTGATCTGACAAAGTTATTTTCCACTGAAGTTAATTAAAGAAGAGAACTCCTCCTGACTTAATATTTTTTGCCTTGCATCTTAAGAGCAGGTCATTTGAAACTAATTGGGTTGTTAAATATTCTCAACCAATTGTAATTCTGGCTGCAGGCATTTCCTGGGACATATCTGGGCTTTCTATCTATTGGGCATCCAGCTGGGCAGGGTTGCTGGGCTGCAGAAGGGCGGTGTTCTGGTGTTTGGCAGCGAGGAAGGGGCTGGCTTTGAAGCCAGGAGCTGGGGTATCCGAAGAACTCTTGGAGTGGCTGGCCTTGGCCTGGGTGATCTTGGGACTCCCCAAAAATGCAGGGGGACAAACACCCCCAGGCAAATGGTTGTGGTGCTGCTCCAGTGGTGGCTGATCAGGGCTTGGAGTGAAATAGTGAAAGATTGGTGTCAGTTTTCTCATCTCTTGAAATATGTAACTTCCTGCAGGTAACACTTAACCATCTATACATTTCTGAGCCTCTCTATGCATAGATGGCTCCCGGTGAGCTCCTGAGATGCTGTGAGACTGGAACTTTGCAATCAAATTTTCTTCTCTGAAGACCAATGTAAGGGTGCTGTCAGCTCTGTCATAGTGTCCAGCTTAATATTGCAATCTCTTCAAAAGCTGTCATTGCCTCTGCCACCTGTTAAGCAGAAGTGATATTTTTTTTAATAGTGAGAAAACACTTTTACTTATTGAGTGTTATCTAAGATTAAAAACTTTATTGAGTTACCTTCTGAATGGTATCTTGGTATGATCTGATACACCTGTGGTAATGTGAGCTGATTTAATTTTTCTCTGACTGAAATATTCATCATGGGATGTGAAAAACCAAAATATTCTCCAGTAGTAAATTTATATTCTCCCCCTTCTCACAAAAGATCAAATGCTTGCAATATTCATATATTTTAAATTTGCTAGGATTCCAATTGTAGGTGTTGCCCTTCGTAAGGAATGGCTGTTTTTTCATTATTCCTGCCATAAAAAGTGAGCTCTGGCTCATTGTCATTGATTTCTGTTCTACAGTGGCTGTACCTGTAGTCTCAGGGAAAGCAGAGCTGTGAATTGGGGCGTGCCTGAGCTGCTTTAAAGCAGCTAAATGATTACAAATCACATCATGACAGGTCCTACTCCTGTTGCCTATTGGCAAGCCAACGTCCCACTGCTGATGCGGCTGCTCTTATAGGTGCCTTCCCAATGGGTTGAGCACCTTCCCATCCCACCCCCAGCCTCCTCTCAGCATTCTTCTCCACACCGTAATCCAAGAAGGGCTTGGGTTGGAAGGACCTTAGAACTCATCCAGTTCCAGCCCCTGCCGTGGTCTGGTTGCCACCCGTGAGCTTGGGCTGCCCAGCACCCCATCCAACCCAGCCTTGAGTCCTTGACCAGGGATGGGACAACTTTGGCCATCTGTTCCAGTGCCATAACACCCTATGAGTAATGAATTTCTTCTAACATCAAACCTATATCTCTCCTCTTCTGGTTTAAATCTGTTCTCCTTTGTCCTATTGCTATCAGACTGTGTGAAAAGTCAGTCCCCCTCCTGCTTTTATAAGCTTCCTTCAAGTAGTGGAAAGATGCTGCTGCCGGACACCACAGAAAGTAGAAATTATCTAAATTATCATTCACATCCTTGAGTAGGTGATGTCCTAGCAAGCCTGCCTGGTTCAGAGCTCTGCTCTTCAGCAATCTCTCTGATAGCTTGCGTGCTGTTGGCTGTTCTTGCAAATAGCTCCTGAACCTGAGATCAGGATGCTTTTGATTAGAGCATGCTGGGATGGAGGCAGAAAGTGCCTGTGTGATATTTCCAAAATAGGCACCTTTGCAGCACTGCCACATTATGGCCTGGGGACAGGAAAATTATGTGCCAGCTTTCTATATTGTTTTTGCTCTACAGTATTCAAATCACTTCCTTTTAATACTCTGTCTTGCTGTGGTTGGGGTGGAGAGCTGTACGAGGTCGTGCAGCCTGATTTGAATTTTATAGCGGTCTCACACCACTCGGTGTGAGCAGCCTTCCCTGATTTTATTTCTTTAATTGCCATACAGATGCATTCATGCTGGTGAACTGCCACTGCTACTAATGGGAAAATCATGCTTTGTGGGGCAAATACCTGGGGCAGCAAGAAGAGCTCGGGTGGATATGTGTTTCTGAAAGCCAAGAGGAGGATGGCTTTGAGAGATCTCCTGAACACTATATGGTTGGCTGCAGTCTGGACTAATGTCATTCCTGTAGGGTATCAGATCTTCCTGTAGCTGAGGGAACTTGTGCACTGGGCATTTCTGCAGTGACTGGTGTTGGGTTTGCAGCATAGCATTGGTTATATAGTCATAAAAAATGCAGTAAGCTCCTCCATTTGATGTCAGGAGGATGGTCCAACGTCTTTTCCTTGCTGGTAGGTATCTTTTCCCAAACCATTGTTCTGCACTGTGGAAAGAACTACATGACTGGGGAGATTAGAAGCATAATGTTTTATGATGTGAGATTCCTACAAAACATTTTAAAAAACAAAGGAGATTTACAGCACTGTCACATTCTGCTTCTAAGGACAGGAAATTGTTGTGCTCCTTGAAACAAGCTCATTCTGCGTGTAGGTTTATAAAGCACCAGAGATGTGAAAATTGAATTTAATCTACTATAAAAACAAAACAAAACAAACAACCACGACAGCAGTGACCTTAATCCTTCAATGTTTATCTAAGGTAAGAGACGGGAGGGCAAGAATAAAACATGGAGGAAACATTGTGTTGGTAACTGATTAGTGCCAAGTGGGATGTGACTATCAGCTGGGCAGGGACTTGTGTATGTCAGCATTAAGGATCTGTTTGCAGCCATATAAAAACTGAGTTGTCATTTCTATAAGAACAGTATTACTATTCCCAAGGTGGTAATTTCATAATCACATGTGGGAAGAAGATCCTGAATGGATCTCCTTATGGCCTCAAGTTGCCCCAGGGGTGATTCAGGTTGGATATTTAGAAATAATTCTTTTCTAAGAGAGCGATCAGATGCTGGAAGGGGCTGCCCAGGGAGGTAGTGGAATCACCAACCTTGGAGGTGCTCGAGAAATGTTTAGATATTGTACTGAAGGACACAGTTCAATGGGAAATAGTGGTGATATGCTAGCAGTTTATTACTAAGTTCTTCACAGATATCCAAACAGATTAGATCTACCGTATTTCCCCTATTGAAAACCAGTTATCTTTCTAAAGAAAGATACTAGATTTGTTGGCTTCCCTTTGTAAATCCATGCTATTTTTTATACCACTTTCCATTAACCACCGTATCTTTTAATTACTGTTCCCTTCATAACTTGTTCAGGAAATCTTGCATGCGTTTGCAATTGAATTAATGGGCTTTTCTTAAACATTGTTTTACGTTTGCTGTTTCCTAGCACCCACTGCCATCTTTGCCTTAATAGATTTACTTTTTTTAATTATCGCTATCCTCAGGAATTACCCAGTTCCCCAGACTTGAGTGTGCTAAGCTCTGAGTTTTACTTCCACTTCAGATGGGAGTGATTTCCATTTCTATGAACTCATTTGTATTAGTCATTCAGTTTGAATCCCAGAGCTCAAAATCCACCTCTCTGAGTACATACTGAAGCTTCAAGTGTTCAGTTAGTTTTGGGACCATACCGAATGATATTTTGTCCATAGAAGTTGTAGGTGCACCATCCCTGGAGCTATTCAAGGCAGGATTGGATGGGCCCTAGGCGGTCTGGTCTGGTAGCTGGCAACCTTGTCCATGGCAAGGGGATGGAGCTCAATGATCTTTAAGGCCCTATCCAACCTAAGCCATTCTATGATATTTATTCTTGACTCCATCCTGCTGTGTGGGAGGCCCCTGGGGGGGATGCTGCACTGAAGAGATGATGGGAGCTGGTGGAGTTGTGCAGGCAGAGCACATGTGCAATGACTCTTCCTTGTTGAGATTTGTCTTTATTTCCCCCTCCCCGTATCCAGGAACCCAGAGCCCTACTTTGTGTGTGCGTGGGGAAAAACAACACCATGGGAATCCACCTGCCCCTTGAAAGGCAATGACTAAGATGTAGGAAATTCCCAGGACTGCTCTGAGATTGCTATCGCTTCCTGTGGAACCATAGGATCGTTTGAATTGCACCCTTAAAGGCCACCTGGTCCAACTCCCCTGCAGTGAATAGGGGCACCTACAGCTGGTCGGGTGCTCAGGACAGGAGACCCATGTGTGCCCCGTGACTCTTCCAGTGGTTTTAGTGGATGCCTCTCAGGCTCAGTCTAGACACAGGGTTCTGTTTACTCAAAAAACCCTGCTTTTCTTCACAGCAGTTTAAAAAATGGCCCCTGCTAATGCAGTTTGCTGCTCTCTTTAAACAACACTGTGCTGTGGGATAAAGAAGGAAAAAAGATTCAATTTAGTATAAGGCTGAAATCTGCCCTGAAAGAAATGCTTGCAGTTCCTTTTTGTATTTTCGTTTCCTTTCATATGAGAAAACAGGAGTATGCAGCCTGAAAGTCACTGTGCTCACAGGCTTTTATTGTGATCAAAAGAAGTCCTTTCAGCTCCCTATCAGCTCTGTATCTACCTAATTTTCACTGATGTGGCTGTGCAGGGCCCCCAGATTTGTCTTTACTGGTATTTGCAAATATTTAATTGAAGGGTTTGATGTGACTGTGTGTGCTAGGGCGCTATAGGTTAAGAGAGAGCATCAAGTCTTGTAGTGTTAATTAGAAGAAGTAAGCAAACTACAAAGGTAAATGCATACTAGCAGCCTGTTTGGGATGGGTCTGCTGTCCCGAGCGTGGTGTGGGGAACCAGAAGGCCCAAAGGGCAGAAATAACCAGGACCAGGGACATCTCTGCACTCCAAAGAATGGTAGTAAGTGGTCTGATGAAAAGTGTCAGCTTGAAATTGCTTGTAGTTATTCGTTAATGACAGCTTGCCTGCATGGGAAGGGTTTTCCCGTTCCAGCTGGGCGGTTGTGATGGAAGAAGTCTATTAAGTAGGAGTAGAATATGGAAGAAAGGAGAAAGATGGGAAAGGGGGGGATAAGGAAAAAAGTGTTGTGTTTTTTTTTTTTCTTTTTTTTTAGTTCAGCATAAAGAAATAAAGATTAAAATCTTTGCTTGCTGAGTCTGGAATGCTAGGGAAGTGGTGCACAAGAAGGTTGAGCAAACCAGGGGCCTTGATGAGATTGTTTGGACAGAGTAGCATTGAAACTGATCCCTGAGCAAAACATTGCTTAATATCTTGTAAACAGAGCCTGCTGGGAGCACAAGACTGGAGCAGCTGGGTGGGCTGCAATCCTACAGCACTCTGCTCTGGACATGGCTGCTCGGAAACACTGCTTTCTTTTTACTGCTGTAAGCACGGGGGTAATTCATCAGCGTGTTTTTCTTTTATTTTTTCTTTTTTTTTTAAACATCGCTAACCCTGCAAATTAAAAAGGGACCCATGAGTAATTAGGCTTTTCTGTTTCCTTTGTTAAGTGAATAAGTGATGGTGACAGCTGAAAAATGCACGTGTTTTTCTCTCTCCAATTCTGCAGACCTTGGAGGTCCCTGAGTGCAGGAGAAAATGTTCCGAGATGCACATTTTCTTGGGTTCCCCATGGAATATTTTTCTCTGGCTTTTCAGTGCTGTCTACACAGGTTATAAATCTAGCTCAGTAGAAGCAAGGCAATTTTTAATGGAATTTTTTTGTTAAAACTAATTAAACATCTGTCTCCCTCATCACCACAAATGGACAGAAGATTAACTACAAAATAATGGCCAGCTTGGAATTAGAGCAAGGAGTTTGGAAGACTTAATAACTTGCATCCACCTCCTGCTTTATAGGTTACTGTGTTTTCTGGGTGTTACAGGAAATTGCTGGCAAGTCAGGATTGTGCCCACTTGAGGTGGCCGTAGAGCGGAGTTAATACAGGCAAACATTCAAAGGGTGGGAGCTAATTAAGACCACCGTCTCCAGCAGTGATTTTTATTCCCTTAATCATGTCTTCATCATCTGCAGTTTGCAGGCGAGCCTTGACTTCACGCATCACAGTTCTGTCAAAAATCAAACTGTCTGTTATGGAAATGCTGGAAGGCTCTTGACAAAATTGGAGCAGACGCCTTTACTTTGCTCTGACATTTAGTTGTAGGCAAGGCTTAATTAGGTTTTGAGAGTGATCACCTTTCCTGCAAATGGTGTTTTTGCCAATATCATGCTTTATAATTGTGGGAGATGCTCACAGAGTAGCCCTGCCAGCGCCATACTCATTCCTTCCCCTGAAGTTAAGCAGCTGCAGATGTCATTTCCCCCGGTGTTAAGGTTTGTGGCTTGATGAAGGCAAGTACCAGAAAGCCTCTCTCCATCTGCTGAACTTCAGATGAGCGCTGCGGGCTTGGGGTGTAATTGTCATAGTGGTCTTTTCCAATCTGAATGGCTCCAAGATCACCCAGTCCAACTTCAACTCACCCCACCATGCCCACTGACCACGTCCCTCTGTGCCACATCCCCACAGTTCTTGAGCACCGCTAGGAATGGGACTCCACCACTTCCCTGGGCAGCTGTGCCACTGCATCACTGCTCTTTTGGAGAAGAAATTTCTCCTTACAAGGGCTCTCCTGGTTAGCAGGAACTCCTTGGGACTGCAGATAAATTTCTTCAGTCAGAGCTTCTTTTCATCTTTTATTTAGTTTTTAATTGTTAAGCGCATTGATTTAACACTTCTGCTCCTATTATTCTGTCCTGGTTTCAGATACAGGAGTCCTTCAAATATTTTGGCAAGAAATCTGTGAGTGCATTGGCTTGATATTCTCTCACATGTAATATTTTGATGTAGCTCTTTTATTTCCTTCTCCTTTCTTTTTCTCTTTCGGCATCTCCACCTTCATTTGTTAAGGAAACAAACCTTCAAAACAAAATAACTTTTTTGTGTTTATAATGCTGTGAATAAATGAATGCGGGCTCTGTGATTAATGTGCCTTTACGCAGTGTATCATCATGAGGGGACAGCGAATGCTTTGTACTCATGTTCTGGAGAGTGTGCAGGGAGCTGGAGGCAGCATCCAGGATTCTGGGAGAAGGAAACAGAAATGGAAGGATGATGATGCTCTGAATGTAGAAGTAGTTTATTACAAAAAGTCACAGATAAGCTTTAAATCTAATGAGCCTGTGGTTTGTGCAGGGCAAAGCTAGGGAGAACACAGTGAGCCTGTGGTTCCAAGCCAGGAGGGTGCAGCTGCAGCTCCTGCTGCTTCCCCATCACTGCCAGTATTGGGTGGTCAGGCTTTGCCAGTGGGCAGAACCCTATGGCAGCATCCATAGTGATTTCAGAACAGAAGTGAGGTGGTGAATCCATGTGGAAATCATTTTCCCCTTCCAGATGGTAACAGGGAAGCACTGGGAAGAGAAGGATGCTGTAGGGCAGGAGGAGCATCTCTTCCCGTGACAGCTTAGCTTCCCCATGTACCTAGGCTGGTGTTTGCCCTCTGAAGGGCTGGGCTCTGTGAGCAAACACAAACAAAACAGAAAGTGGCACTTTGACACTAATAGAAACCAGTAGCACTAATAGAAACCAGTGCCAAAACAGGGTAGATGCAAACCCTATAAAAACAAAGGTTGGAGCCAAGATCAATGGCTTTGACATTCAGCTGCTTTTAGCACAGCAATCACATAGGATATTCTCTTAGCAGGAGAAAATGAGGTTAACGCTGTTAGTTGAGAGAATAATTAGGCAATCTCCAGTTTTATTTTTTTTTTTTTCTGTGAAAGTTCTTTTCCATTGTTTTTGTCTGACCAAGGTTGTGAAATCAAATATTTCTGCTATGGAGCATCTTCAGGAGGCAATGGGGGACGGGCATTGGTATACTTCATATCATATCCCCTGCTTATTATCCCGAGGGATGGTGTGGCTTTGTGCTCGCTTCCTTGGTGTTGTCTGTGCTGGAGATAACTGCCTTCATCTCACTGAGGTCTTTGAATCTAGCAAGGCTCGACATCTAATGCAATTTGAATAATCAACAGAAGCAGATAATGAAATGTTGGTGTCAAGAGGAAAATTCTTACAGCTTAATGTCCTAGTGCAGAGCGTGGCGAGATGTACTGAGGGTTTTGTAGCCTACTAAACTAATAATGAGGCTGACTGAGCCGTAAGCATACATATGTGCCTAGAAATTAACCTTTAAAGCTGGTGGGTTCTGTCTCAAAGTCTGGGAGTTTAGGCTGAGAGATTTTCTGTATAAAATGAAGGTTGTGGGTTCCTCACCTTATGTAGGCCAAGTGAAGCTTTGGGTTGGTTTTGCATAGGAAGGTTGAATTTATGTGTTTTCATCGGTCACTGTCTGCACCTGTGAGCATCCAGGAGGGTATACAGGAATGCATGGCAAGAGGTGCATCTCTGCCCTGATAAAATCCCTTTGTATCTAACAGCACTTCACGCAGCTTCAGAAAGATTATTCAAATCTTCAGTTTTTGGATGATAACAGGAAACAAGAAACTTGAGCTGTGTAGTAGTTCCAGTCCATTTGGGATAGATGGCATTAAAACCTAGCAATTTCTGTAATGGTGATGTCAATAGGAAGGCCTGGAGAAAGTGAGGAGAAGGAAACACAGCTTCTTCCAAATGACATGATTGAGGAGCGTGTGGCAATGGACACTGTTTGGAAAAGGATGGAGGAGCCTGTCTCTTTTACCTTCACGTAAATCACTGAGGACAAGTGTTTTGCATTTTTTTTTTTCCAGGGAAAAAATAAACATGGGGAAAAACACTGCTGAGCAAGAACAGTCTGTCCTTTGAGCTTGGAGAAAGCATGTGTGTGTGATATAAATCCAGGCTACATTATGTGCTGGAGGCTTCACTGAAGGTCCTGGCCTGTGCATTGCTCTGCCCCCATCCTGTTGTGGGCGTGCAACACAGAACAGGGTTTGCATTCATTGCTTGCAGTCAGGAAGCCAAATCCAGCTTGACCTGAGAGTTTTCTGGGTTTTGCAGATGTTTGCTGTCCTGATGCAAGCTCCCACATCAGTTTTATAGATGGATTCACATGCGGGGCAGGAGGAGAGAACCCCTCTGAGTGGACTGGAGGTGGGAATGAACCCATTTAATTATGCTTGTGTGCATTTCATTAGTCCATTTGCATTCTCAGTGTGTTTAAGTGCAGCTGTGTTAATGAGGCCAATGTTGTGTGCTGATCGGTGTGATAAGCACTAATACAATCTCCAGTTGTTTTTCAGTATTTTCTTTTGCTGTGCTCTTTCACTGGCAACTGATCCTTGTATGCTGGCTATAAAAACATCCTTCTCCAAAAGAATGTGTTTCATTCTGGAGGGATTTGAGACATGTTTAAGAACAGAATTCCTCCAGTGACTTCTTGCAAGCCCACAGGATTTCTCCCTGCCACTTTCATCTTGAACTTTGTCTTCTGCAGCTGTTTTCTCATGTTTATAAAATTCTTTCCTGTAAAAGGCTCTAATGTAACTATCTTGCCCTGGCCAGGACAAGCTGTGCTTCGGTTGTGTGGCAGAGTGAGATGCTCCATGACATAGAACTACCATCAGCCTATCCATGCTCAGTGCTGTATCTACCTTTTCCTTGAATGCCTCCAGGGACTCCACCACCCCCCTGGATAGCCTGTGCCACTGCATCACCACTCTTCTGATAAGCATTTTTTCCTAGTATCCTTTCCAGAGGAGCAGGGCAGGGGGCTTTAGGAGCCTGGAACCCATTAAGAACCACCCAGTGCCGGTGTTGTGTTTGAAATTGGGGCCCCGGGCTCCTAACTAATATAGTCTCACCCTATTTGTATAGGAGTCTGGATTTTGGTGAGAAATAACTCTTCTAGAAACAGGTGAGACTGCAGTAAAACCCAGTGTACTCACATTGATAAAAGCAGTAATATGTAACCCAGTTCTGGGCAGGCTCTGGGCTGCTGTTCAGTCTTCTCTGGAGTCACCAGAAATGAAAGGAAGGATGGGGGAGAGAAAAACAGATGTCCCAGATACAGCATTTCTGATAAGCTGACTCCCAAAATAATCTTGCTTTGTAAAAATTGATTTTGCTCTTCTTTCTACAAAGAACAATAGCGTGAGTTCCTGCTTCCACAAATCCTCTCTGAAGGCACAGCACTACATAAATCAAACTCTGTTTCGAAGACTTTATTTATTTAATCTTTAATATTTAATTTAAACCATCAGTTTGGAATGACGTGTATTCACTTTCAAAGGGCGTCACTCTTTTATTTTTCTTCCTGTAAAGAGCAGATATTCCCCTTTAGTAGAAATTTTACATCACGTGAGGGGAATGGGGAAGGCTGCAGCCTTCCTTCCCCCAGCATCAGTTTTTCCTTACGAGTTCCCTTGATCCAGGAAAAAACACTTTAAGTTCCAGCAGTAAGTATTAAAATGAATGTGTTACTCTTCCAGGAGTTTGTTCAGTGTGGAAATAAAATCTGCCTTCACACACAGACAATCTACAGGGTTTCAATTTACAATTCATTGGGCTTCATAGAACAGCGTGTTAACTTTTTCCTTGTGCATGTATAAGTGTATTGAGGAGCATCTTCATCTGCATAAACCGGGGAGTAAATGCTGGTTGAAGATTCATAGGCCTACAAAAATGTACGTTACTCTTGATTTATCCTTCTGATAAGATTTATAAAGAACAGCAATGGTCTCTATTATGGGGGAATAACTCCAGCCGGTATAAATATAGATAAAATTGATGGCAAAAGTGGTTTTATCAGTCCGCAGAGTAAGAATCAACACAAGCTAAGAGATGATGTCCAGAGTAGAGGAATGTGTTTTCTATTTGCACAGAAGGGGTATGTGAGCTCATTTGGGTATGCTGGAGAGTTCTCATGCATGACATGAAGCAAGAGCAATGCGAATGATGTTGCTATTGCCCCACTCATTGAAATAACTGTATACGCTTAAGTCTCTGCTGCTGGATTCTACTTGTTTATTGCTAGATCATTTGACACTTTCCAGTGTGATACAGAGACTTAGAATGCATACATCTCAGGAGCCCTCTATCTAATTTCCTTGCAGATTGCAGTAAAATGTGAAAGCAAAGCCTTGCGTTAGTTGTGTGCCATCAAATCAGCTCTGCTGCTGTAATGTAAAAATACTTGAGAAAATGATGTATTTGCCGTGAGAAAGAAATGGCTCAGGGAAGATGCTGGAATACATTATCTGATGGGGAGGCAGTGTGCAAACAGCAAGCTGGAGTGTGCTGTGTTGAGATCCAACACAACAGAATGACATCCTGGGCTGCTGTGCCTTTCCATGGGAAAAGCGCATTCCCAGCCCCAGCATTTCCATCTCTGGGGCTGGGAATGACTCCTGGTCTTGGTGCTGGTTTGCTGAGTGATAGGTAGAGTGCAGTGAGGAAGGGATGCAGGATGCTCTGTGGTCCCTCCTGGCTGCTGGGCTGGAAAACAACAGCCTCGTAAAGAAAACACAAATCTCTTGGAGGCTCTGTGAGTGTGAGTTGAGTGGAGGCTCAGAGAGCTCTGTGAGTTCAGAGGTGTCACAGGGTTTCTGTGCTCAGTGACTTTTCTCCTGGCTCTGAGCTGGGTGTTGCTGAACACAGCAGCCCATGCGGGGCAGTGTCTCCCTTATTTCTGCACCTTCTCAGCAATGCTTGCCCTGTTCAGTGCCCTACAAAGGCAGCAACACCCTTCTGTGGTGCCTAATGCCACTGAGTGAATTAGAGTCTTCCCATTCTGTCTAGGAGTAATTAATGAAAGCGTTAATGAGACAGGTTCATTCTGTGATGAAATCTGTTGAAAAAGACCAACAAATGAATCTCAGTTGCTCACCTGCAATAACAAACACAGACAAATAAAACATTCCTGGGCACCTCCATTTTTCAGGCTGTGTGCAGTTAGCTTAACTTCAGGTTGCAGTCTTGTCTCAATATATTTAACCACTGTGGCTCCTGCAGGAGGAAGTTCAGATGTGATAGAAACCATTTAGCAAAGAGAGGTTTGTCACGAAGGTGGAATATCCTGTTTGTACTCTCCAACTTCTATCATTCTCCAAAAACTGCAAGCTAATGTGGTCTTAGCTGAGCTGGTGTGATAGATGGCTGCATTATAATTGAATTAGTTGAGAAGCATTGACCTTTTTGATATATAATGTCTCTGAATGTGAACAACAAATACAAACTAATGCTTTTATGAGTTTGCTGGGTGAGTTTGGTCATCAATTGACTAGTGATAAATAAGATGTTGTATACTCCAGTCAATGGAAAACATGTTTGCAGGTCCTGTGCTTATAACTCTGTACTCTGTGAAAGCACCTCTGCAGGCACACATTACTCAGGTGCAGCTTTTATATTCTGAACTGTACCCAAATGTGAAGTCAAGTCCTCAGAGGACCTTATACTTTTGGTGAGCCCAGCAGTCAGTTCTTGGTGTTAATTGTTTGTGCCCGTGCTGTGTGGTCAGATTAGCCGACAGCAACCTGATGAGATTTCTGCTGTTTCTGCAGCACCACTCCTGGTCAAAATAGTTGTAAATCGATAGCTGTTACCTCCACAAGTCATACTGAAAGGGGAGTTAGAGGGGGAGTGCCATTAGAGGAGAGGAAGCTATTTGCAAATTGTTCACATTGTTTGTGCTGTGTTGTTGCACCCTGGGTCCTCCCAACTTCAGAGCAGGAAAGGATCTGTGCTATTTATCTATTATTTAGTTTGGTTTTGACAGGAAAATCACTATTGCTCTAACCTGGGACACTTTACTAGTGACTATTTGGCCATGATTAATTCACGTAGTGTTACCTGCCACTGGAGCTAAAATAACGTGGACAAATACCCACCATCCCAAAGGCCCCTTCTTGGAACAGGAAGTTTGCTGCTGCCCCTCATGCCTGTCTGCAGTTGCAGTCAATTCAAGGTGTCTTCTCTGAGTTTTCTGCACTTTCCAAGCACAGTTTGTAGGTGCTTTCTTACCCATAGGAGTTGCCAAACTCCTTTCCAGATCTGAGCTTTGCCTGACGTTGAGCAAATAGCTCCACAGCAAAAGCCACTTCTTCTGGGTACTATTGATTTAGGTAAAAGCATAAACGTTGCCTTCCTCCAGTTTGTGTCTCTGTCTCTGGCCTCAGGCTCTTCCTTTTCCTCTGTGGGATCAATTACCTTCTTATCCTCTGATGCAGAGTCTGGCATGCCCTGCTGGAGTGCAGAAACAAGGGCACCTCTGCGACAGATCAGATCAGATGGATCCCACTGATGCAAGGTCTAGTCACTGTGGAGAGGCAGCAGCGGATATCTTAGGGAACATTATAGAAATGCATTCCTAGGGCACAGTTTTCACCTAAGGGGGGACAAAAAAAAACAACCCAAAGCATTGTAGAGTGCCAGAAGTGAGGCTGATATAAGCCAGAAAAGAGCAAAACCAGAACAATCAGCTATGGGAAGAAATTAAACTATTCTCATTATTTCTCTCTTTAAGTATTAAAATTTCTCATATTCTAAATAAATCCTGTAAAAACTGCCATATCAGATGTGGTTCTACACGGTCCCCTCTGATAAAGCAGTTATGGAAGATCTAGGCTTGAGCATGCATGTAATCTGTCAGATACTGCAAGAGAATGTATTTGTATGGACTTGGAATAACTAATTAAATTCAGTAGAGATGTAGAAGGAAGAGATTATTTTTCTCTCTGACCTGCTCATAGTCAATGGGAGAAAAGATTAAATGCTAGGAAGGTTTCAATCTATTTATTGTGGTTGAAGAGGCTCATACAGGATGTGTCACCAGCAGTTTACTGTCTCCATAATGTAATTTAAGTTATTGTGATCTACGTGAGTCATTTGTCTTTCATCTGCCATTTTTCCCAGCATGGGGAAGCGTGATTTCCTGGCTAATAGAAGCGAGTTGTTGCGATGCGTCTTATTTATGCCATACGTTATTTGATGTGAATGATCCAGTGACCCACAGCAGGGTTGTTATGAGGAAAAAGAATACAAGAGGATGAGAATTCTTGGAGATGTAGCTCAAAGGAACAGGTATTAGGAGCAGTGAAAGGTACAGAAATTTGGGCCGAAACCTGTGGGATGGCTCTTCTGGTTCTTCCATAAAATGTCCCCTCCCAAGGAACCTGATGATGTACCCTGTACAGCGGTTGCCTTCTGCCTTCCTTTTGGCTCTACCCTCTATACCGCTTAATTTGTGAGAACCTTGGAGCATCTGGTTGATACGTGATCTTTATTCCCACAGCAAAGATGGAGGAAGGAGAGAGAAATTAAAGCAGAGCTAAAGAAGCCTGAGGTTATGTGGAGGGTGCATCCTGCCCACTGTCAGATGTGAACGTGGTGATTCTAGGGCTGCTCCCAAAATAATTGCTTCCTGGAGCAAAACTCACAGGGGAGATGGGAAACCAGATCTTAAAACAGCAGGGAGACAATTGTGAGAGTTAAAGGCAAACAAATGCTACATCTGATCTGCTGGAAGGAGTCAGAATTAATCCTCTCCATTACAGTGACTGGTGTTTCCCTGAGCCCTTGGGTAGACCTTGAAAATAGGATTTTTTGTCCTTTACTTGCCAATGAATGACAAAGGCTCTTCCTTCATTTCTGAAACCTCAAGGCTGAAATTAGGGGCAAGGGGCAAGTAGAACAGTACCCAATGTTTCTGTGAGACACCTGGGGTTACTGTGGACACAAAGCTGAGAGGATGCTGAGGGTGGATGAGGCTTTGGATGTTGATGCTGAGCTTCTGAAGGTGCTCAAATCCAAGGGGAAACTGTGATAAAAGTTTCACTTTTAAAGCCAAGAAGGATCAGACAAACCCCTGAGGTCAATGATAGCTTCTTCATTCCTTGATGACTTTGGTAGAGGCTGAGGTCTTTGTGGAAGATATTTTTAATCAAATACTAACAGCTAAGCATGGTGATTATTGGGTGAAATGCTATGGACTGTTATTCTGCAGGCTGATGAGATAATAGTCTCTGCCTGCCCTAAAATCAGGATGGGCATTTTAAGAGGCTTCCATAAAAAGGCCATCCTAGTAAATAATTACACAGGGTGGTGAAAGCAAAGAGCTTGTGAATTCCTTCGTGTCCATGAGAGGTTTAAGGAGTGTTGCATGATACCTTGCTGCCAGCGGGGGCAAGCTGATGCCTGATAATACATCTAGAAGACCTCCAGGTTTCAGTGGGCACTTAGTGCTCTTTTCCAGCCTTAATGATTCTGAGATCACCTAGTTCAATCACTGGCCCATGCTTGTTAACCATGTCCCTCAGTGCTACACCTCCCCATTTCTTAAACACATTTGGGACGGTAAACCTGCCACCCCCGGGGCAGAC
>JAOWBP010004028.1:10145135-10159817 GCA_028571105.1 Tragopan temminckii | reverse complement strand
GTAAATAATTACACAGGGTGGTGAAAGCAAAGAGCTTGTGAAGTCCTTCGTGTCCATGAGAGGTTTAAGGAGTGTTGCATGATACCTTGCTGCCAGCGGGGGCAAGTGATGCCTGATAATACATCTAGAAGACCTCCAGGTTTCAGTGGGTACTTAGTGCTCTTTTCCAGCCTTAATGATTCTGAGATCACCTAGTTCAATCATCGGCCCATGCTTGCTAACCGTGTCCCTCAGTGCTACACCTCCCCATTTCTTAAACACATTTGGGACGGTAAACCTGCCACCCCTGGGGCAGACTGTGCAAATGAGTTAGGGAAGCAGCGCTAGGGCTTGAGGCAGGGCTGCCTCCATCCCAGAGCATTGCTGGAGGTGAAAGATATTCTGTCAGCATTTCCCTCTTGTGGGAGGGTAATTTTTATTTTTCCTCTATAAAACCTTGACCAACCCAACAAGACTTGGGGATGAGCCAGTAACAAACAGAGAGACAGATTGCATAGAGGATTCACCTGAACTTGCAAGAAATCAGCACGCACTTTGCACAGCTTGGAAAAACCTTCACCTCTCTGGTGTGTGGTATGGAAGGAAACAGCTTCCCCAGAGCTCATGTAGTACAAACTTGTCCTCAGCTCCAACCTATGGCCGTGCACAGCCTGCTGCTAAGCTGTGGCATGGCCATCTTGCAGAGCAGACAGGTGGTCACCTGTCACATTGGGAGGGAGCAATGCTGAAGCAGATAGAGTGAAACCTGAGCACAGATGAGCGTGAGCCACGCTGACTCCATCTGCGCAGCCTTCCAGCACTGCAAGATGCTCCTTTCCTCCTAGCAGCTCGATTTGAAACGTAGCCCTTAATTATCTCTTCCTTTTTCTCCCTAAACCAAGTTGTACCTGTGTTTTTGTGCGCGTTCACTCAAGGAAGGGAGTCTGAATGTGCTGCACCTAAGAAGTGCCTGAATCTGTTGCTTGTGGTTAATGATGCATTCAGAAAAAGCTGAACTAAAGAGTTCGGGTGAAGGCTCATTTATAACATAGCAGTCATGAATACAAAGACTTGAGTTGTTGTGGGTATGCTTCACTCGGTCACACGAGCTTAAATGGGAAGTTTCTGGTCTCAGGTGTATCAGCCTGTGACCACTTCAGTCATCTGTGTTTTTGTACGTGGTCTTAAAGGTTTGTTTTATGAATGCTTGAACATACAATATTGGGCTGCTTTGGGGGCTTGTTTCTGATGGGCACTTACATCAGCAACCGGTAGTTGTTCCCATCCCACTGGAAAGGAATTGAGCAAAACAGAGGGAACCACAGAATCTTCAGGGTTGGAGAAGACTACAAAAATCACATAGTCCAACTAGCAGCTCACTCCCATCGTGCCCACTAACCATGACCCTCAGTGCCACAACTCCACAGTTCTTGAGAGCCTTCAGGAATGGTGACTCCACCACCTCCTTGGGCAGCTCATTCCAGTGCAATGCCATGCTTTCTGAGAAGAGATTTTTCGTAATATCTAACCTGAAATTCATTTTAAAATTTAAGTCAGTGCTCACAGAATTGTTTTATGTTATCCATTGTGCTCTAGATTTTCCATTCTCTTTGGTTGTAAGTATTTTATGGGGAAAACTCGCTTCTGTCTAGGATTGGTGTCAAGTGTTCTGCTTTGAACATTTGGCATAATCTCCAGTCAGTACATCTGGTATGAGTGGATGCTGCTCAACAGACTGTTTTTTATTGTTGCTATATTTAAAGTGATCCTGTGCCGAAACCTGTTTAGCTGAACAAGAAGTTTGCCCATTATCAATCACGCACTGCACGCTGGCCACAGAAGCCAACTTAAGCAATATTGGTACCCTACTGAGATATCTGAGGGAGTGCAAACGTGGAGTGCTTGATAAAAATAGCAAACTGCAGGCTGCATTTTGCTAAGTGCTATTTAACAAAGCAGGAAGTTTGGGAATTTGTCTTAACCTCTGAGAGAAACAAATGTTCTGCCCAGACTGTGATGGGGAGGAAAGCAGCCAGGTCAGGGCCAAGGCAAAATGAAATTTATTATGTCCAAATCACAGAATTATCTTTTAACTCTCAAAAAGAGATTCAACAGGAAGTGAAGGAGATCCTGAGATCTCCTGAAACATGAGGAGGGCAGATGTATGCAGCCTTGCCTTGAGGGAACGTCACCATCCTTAAACCTGGGAGGAGAGGCTGAACGGGGAGGATGAGAGTCTGAGGGGAAGGTGGAGGCTATGAAGGAGTTAGACAAGAAAAATGTGCCAGCTACTGAAGGAATGAGATGAAAGGGAAAAGGAATGTGGAAAACCAAGTGCAGATGTCAAGGAAAGGTGGGGAGGGGAAACGATGATGGTGTAAAATTGGAATGGGGACAGGGAGAGCTGCTATGATGCTCACCCCTGGGATGAGATTTCCACTGAAGCTGCTGCCTATCCTGGCTGGGGTTAGAGGGGTGAGGATTGGGGCCTTTGGTGTCCAGATGGGAAAGTGGGGGATGTGGTTCCCTGCAGCATCCTGGGCTGTTTGGGAGTTTCCTGTTTGGGACCATTTCTCCAGAGTTGCCTTCAGCTCAGGACACACCACTGTGTCTGCGTGAAGCCAGCTGCAGCACTTCTCTGTTTCAAATCAGTTTTTGCAGGTAACTCCTAATATCTGCTACTGGTCACAAAAAGCTAGTGAAAGCCTTGCCATCAATTATACGTAACTTCTGTGTGCTGAGGGGGAAGTGAGGGAACAACAGGAAGAGCTCAAACTGTGCTCTGGCTACAGCCAGCCTGGGTTTGCTTCTGCCTTTTTAGTATTTGCAGTTCTGAAGGACATGGAGAACTTTGTGGTGAATTCTGGTGACCTGAAGGCGTGCTCTACAAGATGTGGTATAGGGCTGAAGTCATCCAAGCATGCAATTTACAACTAAGTGACTACTTAGAGCACAGAACTCTCAGAGAGGTGTGGAAAAGGGGGCTCAAGGACACTGCCTCTTTCATTTCTGTGAAGTGGTGGGTAAGAATAAATTCAGTACAAACTCTTTCCATTTGCCAATACCCATGTTTATCTTTTCTTCTTTTATTAGTTGTTGCATGCATGTGTCTTTATATCAGAAAGAGAGAGAGAGGGAGAGAGAATCACAAATATGGGAAAGACCCCTAAAGGTCATCATCCCATCACCACCATACTGCTGAACCATCTCACTCACTGTGACATCTACCCTTTTCTTCAATGTAATATATTCGTGTGTGTGTGTGTATATACACACACATGAATATAATACATTATATATATATAATATATATACATACATATATGTACACTGAATCATATACAATTTTTTTCAAAGTCAGTGGAAGGACTTTGCGTATCAGTGGGTTTTGGACAAAAACCCTCTCCTCACCCTCTGTTTTTTCCAGAAAATCAGAGTTATCTGTACTCAAGTTTGTCACAGTAAGTAAGAGGCAGGTGTCCATGGCATGCAGTCCTTTGGATGGATTCATTTAGGAGAGAAAACATGATGTTTCACCTCCTGAAGATTACTATGAGATGAAATATGAGGCTTTGACACCTTCCTGCTTTATCCACCTAGCAACACCTCTATTAAAAACTCTCTGCAGTATTTCCTGGGTGGCACAGCAAGTTGACCATCAGGAATGGAATGATGCCCTGATGCTGGATGAGCTCTGGCAAGTGAGAGTGCTTCGGTGCTGCACGTGTATCGCGCAACAGCCGACGTGCTGATTGCCCTGTGCAGCCATTCCCTGTGCCGGTGACCCCATCCCAACCAGGGCCACCGTCCCTCTGTGAGACGAGGTTGGGAACCACGGCCCCCCGACCCCTGGCGCCAGGTGGTTCGGTACCACGGACAGCACCACGAGGCAGTGGTGCCCTCAGCCCGGCGGGCACAAAGGGGTGGATGCCGGAGGGAGCGAGGTACCCCCGCATCGAGCCGCAAGTGGGGAGATGCCCCACCACCCCTTTGTACCGAGACACCCAATGCATGGATTTGGGGTGCGGGAAGGGCATAATGGGGCTGAAAGCTGGACGCTGGGAGGCTGCAAAATCTACCGTGTGAGAAGGGTTTTATAAAGCCCAAAAGATGCAGCATCCCTGGTCGGGCGCCGAGCCCCGGTGCCGCAGCGCTGGCTCCCGCCGGGCCGAACCCCCTCCTGCAGCTGCGGGCTCGGGAGGCGGCGCGGGGAGGCTCGGCTTGTGCAGCCCCCTCCCTCCTCCTGTCCCTCCTCCTCCTTCTCCCGTGCCAACCTGCTACCGCCTTTGTCAGCGCAGCCCGGCGCTATGGCATCCTGCTGGGGCTTCGGGCTCTTCCTCCTCCTCCTCTTCCTCCTCCTCCCGGCTGGGAAGCGACTGCTGCAGAGGAAGGGGCAGCCCTGACGGCCGCGCTTCCCTGGCAAGAGGCAGGCGGAGCCCCAGGTGAGCATCGGGGGAGACATGCGGGATGGGGTGCAGGGGACAAGTGGTCTCCATCTGCCGGGAGAATGCAGGGATTGGAGGGGGGGAGGTGACCTCAGCGCCGATACTCCCCCCAGGTTGGAGATATGGGGTGCAGGGAACTGGGGGTCTCTCCTCTTTGTTGGGCTTCCCCAGAAAGGTGAGACTCAAAAATCTTGAAACTCCATGACTTTGGCGTGGAGCATAGTTCCACACAGATTGTTTTGTCTCTAGAGGTGACCAACACTGTAAGCCCCCAACCTGGGCTCCCAAATCTTTGTTGGAGATTCTGCACCCCCTGGGTTGAGGAGCCCATCTGAGTGAAGTCAGGTCTAGTGCGTTTGTAGGTTTGCCATGCAGAAATGCAAGTAGAGCACAGATGGAAAAAATTGCTCATGTTTGACTTGATCTGTATTTGTCTGGCAGTGTTTGCAGTGGTGTTTGTTTCACTGTGCAGAAATTTTTGGGAAAAAATTTAATTTGGGTTTGCTCTGATATAATGCATTGGCAGGACAGTGTTTGTGTGTGCTTGCTGGCCAGTAGTTGGCAAAGAATAACTAGGAGCATATGATGCAGTAATAATTCAAGTAATTTATTGCACAGTTTTAGACTGATTGTTTGCACTTTGCCAGACCATACAGAAATCTTAACCCGTGTTACATAAGCAAACAATACAAATAATAAGCCTGATCTTATTGTGTGAGAAAAACCTATGGCAAAGCCTGTTTGACACTGCTGTGGGGACACGCTGTCTTTACCCACAAGTTCCCCATCAGTTGATGCCCTGGAAGTCTTTGGAGGCTGCTGGATTTTATCGGGGAGCTGAAGTGCAGAGTCTCTTTACAGCATGGTCTCTGCTGGGAGCTGGGTTAGCACAGTGTGCTTTCACAGGGCTTGCTCAAACAGTGCCAGAAAACAGTAACTTCTCCCATTGTCAGCCCACCCCAGGTGAACCTGGATGGGGTCAGCGGTGGTGATGCCCATGAGAATGCTAAGTGTGCATTGTTCCTGTGCAGAACAGTGCCAGTGAATGAGCCCCTCCGGGATGCCTGTCTGCAGCCATTCCTCCCCTCCGGCTCCAGAGGAGTGAATTGAAATCCCGACAGGGCAGCACGGTGCAGAGCCAGCACAGCTCCCTCCACCCTGGGGGTATGGTCTCTCCGACACCGCGTGAGCCAGAGCTGCTTGAGAGGGCTTCTCCATTCCTATTGCATGGACAGGGCTCTGAAGTGCACTTCTGAGTTTTCTTTTTAAGGAGCAGAAGGCAGGGGGAGGAATAAGGCATGTGGGAAGGGACTTTGCTTCCAGCGGGTGGAAAGAAAACAGAGCTCGGGGTGCTCATCTATCAGCATTTCTTAACGTGTGGGCAGTGAGATGTATTTGTGAATGTGAGAGAAAACAAAAACGGAGCCCCATCTTCATGCATTCCGTGTTTCATGCAGTGCGCCCTGCCTTGTTTTATTGTATCTGGCGCAGGGAAGACAGGCTGCAAGATTTATGAGCTGAAGCTAATAGTAAAACAGCATATTACAGCCTCTGTATTAATGTTCTCCAACACTGAAGTAGCTCTCTCTTCCTGGGGGAATTGATGTGAGGATTGCATCTATCTGTGGTTGAGGTGATAGTGCTATAGGGTGGCCCGGTATTCAACAACAGCGGTAGAACAAAAGCAAACCAAAGGGAGAGGGAAATGATGACTCTGGTAACCACATCCATGTGTGAGCGCTGGGAGATGGGGAGAGCAAATGTCAGAGGCACTGACAGCAGGGAAGGAAATGAGGGAGGGCGTCACGGAGGGGGATAACACAAACTGACTGCCAGCAGCTCCTATCTGGGCTTGTGCAAGGCACCTTTCCACTGTCAGAGGTGGGACTTGGAGTTCCATGTTGGGATTGGCGTGCCCCAAAGCAGCGGGGCAGAGTTTTGGCTGAAGCTGTCATGCCTCAGCACTGGGTTGAGCACCACAAAAGAGAACAACACATTCTCCTTGTAATGGAGGCTGCCATACTCTTGGTCTGTGTTCCCAGAGGCTGCAAGCAGCTTTGTAGTAAGATGAGAGCTCCACTCGCTGCTCTTGGTGCAGGGCAAGAAGGCATTGATTTGTGGTGAGCCTGGAGCTCATCTGTGCACCGCCAGAGCCCATCGACTGCCCGTGCAGTATGATGCTGCACAGTCCACGCTGCGATATAATTGTGCTATTGGGGCTGCAGATGTCGGGGCTGAGGAAGCTAAGTCCAAGTAACTCTCCTGGAGTTAATAGAAGAAAATCATTAAGGACAAAGTGTTAAGTGGCTCGTTTGATCAGAAGCTGTCTTGCTGTGGATAAATAAGCTGGATCCTGTCCCTGTGCCCAGTTAGCTTTGTGTCTCTGGAGGATGAAGTTGGTCTGGAGGGGCTGAGTGTGAAGATAGGGCTGGAGGACTCGGGTGGAATTGAGGCCATGTGAGCACTCCCTGTGCTGATGTGCTTGCTGTGGGTGCTTTCATTCTCTTTGCTGCCTTTGACTGGTTCATGACTCTGTGCCCTCTCTGAAAGTTCTTCCTGTTCTTATTTTGGAGCTTTGCATTTACGTGCCATGTCCAGGTCTATTCTGGTCCTGCTTTGAGACATGATGAATGAACATGGCCCCAGTGCAGGGAATGTGGCAGCTCCTACAATGACTTGCCAGGAGGCTGCTGCCTCTGTCACAGGCATAACAAAAGACAAGAGACCATAACATGCCACTAAAAACCTGGGCACCAGGTTTGCCTGGAAACAAGATTTGGAGGCTGTCATATATAGTCCTTCTGGGGTATTGCATCTTATTTTATTCTCGCAGCATGAATCTGTTGTGTGTTCCACTGGCAGAGTTTCTGATGCTCTGACACAGGAGTGCTGCCCAGTCTGAAGCCTAGTGAACCTTTTACACCTGAGCATGTCCCCACTGGAGAGGTGCTTGTGAACAGCCAAGGGGTGAAGGGGTAACAATTCTAGCCTAGTTCCCAGCTAGCTTGCTTCTTCTCAAGGTCTGTGTCTAATTTTGCAACCTGCCTTTTCCATTCCCAGCTCCCAGCGCTCAGCCTCAGTTGTGCAAATTGGCCAAATACCCACTTCTCCAGGATCAGTTCTCTCAACAACCCCTGTTTCAAAGCCTCTGTCACCTCATTGTTCCCATGCTGCCCTATTAGCTGACTTATCACCACCTTGCTGGTGCTGGTCCAGCTAAGCAATGTGAGACCTGGGATTATGTAGAGCTTCCTCTGAACCCTACTCAAGATGTCAACACTCAGCACTTTGAAAAGCAGGCTGCGCCTAAGTTGTAGGACGAGAGGGTAATGGCTTTAAGTTGCCATTAAGTTGCCAGGGAAGGTTCAGGTTGGGTGTTAGGAGAAGTTTCTTCTCAGAAAGGGTGATGAGGCATTGGCACAGGATACACAGGGAGGTGGTGGAGTCACTGCCTATGGAGCTGTTCAAGAACCACGGGGATGTGGCACTGAGGGATGTGGTCAGTGGGCATGGTGGGGGTGCATTGATGGTTATCCTGGGTGATCTTAGAGATATTTTCCAACCGTAATGATTCTATGATTCTATATACTGGATTTGTGAAGTTTAGTTACCTGGCAGGAAGTTGAAACCTCTGATGGGAAGGGTACTGTAAGAATGGCTTTGTGCAAAATAGAAAATTTTGAGAAACTCTACTTGGGTTCTTTTCATTAGCGCGAGAGAGCAAAGATGGTGCACTGGGAAACATAGGGGGAAAATGGGTTAATGACTTTAAGAAGTATTTTATTGCAAAATGATTACTTCTCTATTTTAGCAGGAGGGTGAATGGGGAGAAAGCAGGGCTCTGGCAGATTGATGCAGGCAGAGCAAAGTGTACATCAGGCTGTGAAAATGCATGTCCAGGTGTGGATTTGGTGAGAAGCTGTGAAGCTCCAGAAGGGAGGAGACGTTTGCTTTTGCTTGTATTCAGCTCTGAGGTGGCAAAACGGCAGATTGCCACCATTTCTACAAATGGCAGATTTATAGCATGCTGAAAATTGAGTTGCTGCACTGGTCCCCTGGTTGCTGGCACCACATGTCAAGTTAATTCTGGGAGCACTTGGTGGCTTTGGTGGCAGATTAGAGCAGCTTGGACCTGGCTAGGATACTTCATTTCCTAATGGTGACATGTCAGAGAGATGCAAAGGCAGGGTGATAAAGAGGCTGTGCACAAGCACACTCAGTTGATAAAGAGGAAAAGGGTACAACCATCCTCCTGCAGCTTTCAGCATTACTTTCTGCAGCTGAGCACTGAGCAATATAACATTTTTGCTCTCCTGTCAGTTAGCAGAAGAGCTGTGCTGCTGTGCATAATACGGGAGCTTTAAAAGCAAACATGCTTGCAGCGGAGGTGCCTGAAAATCCCTGTAGCCACTGGTTTCTGAGCGTGGTGTTTACTATCATAGGGACACATTCATGCTGTTGCTACTCAGCTCCTGATCGTAGGCAGCAGGAAGATGCTTCTGAAATAAAAAGGCAAATCTGCATGGAGATTTCCTTACAGGCATCTGCTTTTCTTTTTTTTTTTTTCCCTGTGGAAGGTGCTGCTGTGGTGTTGGCTGTGAAAGCTGCTGTACGCTGGCTTCTGACACTGATAGTGATCAGCAGTGTAACATCAGGTCAAGATGAAAGGCCACAGCAGAGGGAGGAGTTCAATGTTTCTGCTCAGTGCTCAGGAATTCTGATGTTTTTGGATGGGAGGTGACTTTTTAAAGGAGTAGTAAGGAACCTTGCAAGCCTAACCTGTGCTTTGCCATTCCGATAGATATTCTGCACTTGGTGTAGGTAGAGATACTCATTTTCAGGGACATCTAAGGGTGGGAATGAATGGGGGGAGATACCACAGCTTTTGGGGAAGGAGAAATATTTGTGTCATCCCTGTGAGTAAGAATAACAAGTGACTGAATGTAGGAATTGGCAGATTGCAGCATACTGTGACCCGCAGTCCTGTGAACTGCCAGCATCCTTTCCAGATCCATAACAGCCAGAGGTTGGTTCCCACTCTGAAAGCATGGTTTTACAACCTTCCCAACACATTGCTCACAATAGCTGTGCTTGCTGGAGTTATTCCTGTTATTCGCAGAAACGTGCAGCCTTTTCTCCCCACCTCTGCCCTGTCTCTTCAGGCTGGTGAATGGAGCTGCATTGCCCAGCTTTCGCTGGGAGCACATCACTGAAGAGGATATGCTCTGTCCTTGATATTTCTCAGCCTTCAGACGCTCCCTGATTGGCAGGCAGCCCTCTAGCATCTGCTGGATTGGTTTCAAGATTGTGAGATTTTTTTTTCCTTAACTCTTTCTATTCTCTCAATTTGTGAAAACCCAATAGCAAGCAGGTTGTCACGGTACATCTGCCATGAGTTCAGCCCCTGCAAAGCTTCTACTGTTTATTCGCTTGCTCATTTTGGCAGATACTGACACAAATGAGCCTTCTTGGATGAAATTCTGCTTCCATTTAAGCATTATTGACTTCCTTGATGCTAGGATTACAGCTTTGGAGGTTGGAAACTTGAGGCTGGGTTATACAACCGATCCCTTGATTGCATGACTAGAGAGTCAGGTCCCATCTGTGGCTGAATTACAAGGTCCTGGGCATTATTTATGGGTGACTTACAATCTTTTCTGTTTGCTGTTGTGTGTTGCTGTAGAAGTGGAACGCAGTTTCCAGCTAAACGACAAAATACGCTTAAGCTATGGAGTCCAACCAGGAAACCTCGCTCTTCCTGGTGAAGATTTTGGAGGAGCTGGACACAAAGCAGAACACTGTTTCTTATCAGGATCTCTGCAAGTCACTCTGTGCAAGGTTTGATCTGTCCCAGCTGGCCAAACTCCGTAGCGTGCTGTTTTACACCGCTTGCCTGGATCCTAATTTCCCAGCAACTTTATTCAAAGACAAAATGCGATGCACTGTAAACAATCAGCAATCAAAGAAAATCATGGTGGCAGCAGATATAGTAACGATATTCAATCTCATACAAATGAACGGGGGAGTGGCCAAGGAGAAACTTCCAGTTGCAAGGCAGAAAGTGAAGAAGAAGGAGTCCTTTGAGTCGTGTAGGTCTGACACGGAGATCTGCAACATGGCAGAGTGTATGCCCAACTGTGAGCTGAGTGAGCAGGACTTCAGCCAGGGCTTTGCAGTCAGAAGGTCTTCAAAATGTAGGAAGATGGACTGCAAAGACTGCCAGCAGTTTGTTCCCTCATCAGAGCCCAACTTCTTGCTTGGAGTTAACAAGGAGATGAAGGGCCGGGCTGCCTCTTTGGACAGGCTGCAGGCTCTGGCGTCCTATTCCATTGCTGCGTCTCCACCATGTGAGATGCAGAGCACGTACTTCCCCATGAATATTGAAAATGAATCTATTTCAGACCAGGACTCTTTGCCTATAAGCACAGGCCTGAAAGAAACTTTCATTTCAAATGACGAGCCATTTGTGATGCAGTCGTGTGTCCAGAAAAGAAATATATTCAAAGAAGATTTTCATAATCTGATTACAATATCTCCCAACTTAATACCATCCAACAAAAAGCCAGAAGATGGACACAGAGAGCCTCAGAACAGAAAAGAAAGCTCTAAGCAGACTTTTTTCAACCACAGCTTTGAAATGCCATACAGCAGCCAGTACTTGAATCCAGTTTATTCTCCTATACCAGATAAAAGACGAGTGAAGCACGAGAGCTTAGATGATCTTCAAGCTTCAACGTATTTTGGCCCAACGACTATTCTTGGGCCCCAGGACACCAAAAAGTGGACTGGAAAGCCAACCAAACAAACTGCCTGGCCGGCTAAAAGCTGGAGTTTAAATACTGAGGAGGTACCTGACTTTGAACGATCGTTTTTTAATAGAAAGCAGTCAGAAGAGAAGCCGCGGTACCAGAGCTCAAACAACCCATCTCCAAACTTCCCTTCGGCTGACAGACATCAGTCCTACCTAAATCCGAAGGATCAGCAACCCATTATGCAGACAAACTACGCTGTGAAACAAAATGGACACAAACCCAAGGAAATTCCTTCCATTCTAGATGTGGAGAAGCACGAGCCAGTCAAAAAGTTTAAGGACAAAAGCATTAATTGTACTTCTGTTCAAATCTTAAGTATTGACAGAACCATGAGTGTTGGAACACAAACTGAGCAGCAAGTCCTGGACCATAAGAAATGTAAGGATTTGTGTGCACCTGGCCAAGCCAAGTATGCAGAGCGGCACTCTCTTAAGCACTCAGATGATGACTCCGAAATTGTGAGTGATGATATCAGTGACATTTTCCGGTTTTTGGATGACATGAGTATCAGTGGATCCACAGGAGTGATGCAGTCTTCGTGCTACAATAGCACTGGTTCCTTGTCTCAGGTGCATAAATCAGACTGTGACAGCTCACCTGAGCACAATTTGACTAAAATCTCCAACGGGAGTGCCTGCAACAAATTAGATAAAGTGGTCCGGGCAGATATCAGTAATGTGGATGATGAACTGAAAACAAGCGTCTGCAAATTAGTTTTGAGGATTGGTGAAATAGAAAAGAAACTTGAATCGCTCTCAGGCGTCCGAGAAGAAATCTCCCAAGTCCTGGGGAAATTAAGCAAGTTGGATCAAAAAATTCAGCAGCCAGAGAAGGTCAGCGTACAAATAGATCTCAACTCATTGACAAGCGATGCCGCGTCAGATGAAAGTAATTCCCCGCAGATATTTCAGTGCCACAACACTCCTCATGGGAGCAAACTAGAGAACAATCCTGAATGGTGCTGTTCAGATGCCAGTGGAAGTAACAGTGAGAGTCTTCGAGTAAAAGCCTTAAAAAAAAGTTTATTTACTAGGAGATCATCAAGATCATTAACTGAGGAAAATAGTGCAACTGAATCCAAAATAGCAAGTATTTCAAACTCTCCTCGAGACTGGAGAGCCATTACTTATACCAACAAAGTTGGCATCACAGAAGAGGAAATGAAAGATAGAGATGGAGGAGAAAACAAAGACTGGCACAGGAAACCTAAAGAGGTAATTTCAACCTTAACTCCTATAATAAGCACTTAAAAATAATCCAGTTATGAATGTTTTCCACAGTCACCATGAGCCCCGGGGTATGACAATTCTTTGCCCTGCCCTGTTATCCCTGTCTTTATTGTTATCATAAGTGAGTGATTTTGTACCTACATATTTTGTGCTGAGCAGCTGCAATATGGTCAAGTTGTTCCTAAAAGCACTTCGCTCTTTTGAAAAGAGAGAGGAGTAATTTGGTTGAGGTCTTCGAAAGAAGATGATGTTCTTCATCATCATCATGTAAGGAGGCCAGGTAATTAACTTGGTGAAAAGAGCGTGAGGAAAATTGTTACAGTCTGAAATTCTCCAGAGGTTGGTTTAGAAGGATGGTTTGAAATTGCATGGTGATGGCTATTATCAGAGAAGCATATTTAAAAGGCAACAAAATATATTCATGGTTTCAAATCGCTCAGGAAAAGAATCTTTGTATGTGCACCGTGAGATGCAAGCTGTAGTTATGTATCTGACTGTCACAGTCATTTACAAGTGTCTTAAACCCTCCACTGCCTTGTTTTTGTCAGTCAGAAGATCTCTGACCATCTGTCCCCACCACTACCCACTGCTGCCTTCGCAGATAACATGCCTATTGTGGCTGTCCTTGCACAGGGCTAGGGTTGCTGTTCAGCTACAGCTGCGTACTCCATAGGCAGTTGTTTCAGTTTCAAGGAAGTGGAGGCTGGTAGAGGGCACTGGGGGTCCTACAGCTCCACTGTCTACCAAGAACATAAGATGGCCTTGCTGTGACTCCTTAAGATGGGGATCGAGGGCAAAGAATGATTGAGGGAAGAGAGGGTGACGTTTGACGGGGACAAGTCCAAAGAGATGAACAAGAAGCCATAAACCATGGGTTATCAGTGGATTGCAGAAGGGGTAGTAGTAAGCCCAACTCACAGCATGTCTGTACATTCATCTGCCCAGGATGAAATGCTGACTTTGAAAGTCCCTTCCTCACTTCTGCAGTAGAGTATGGATCACGTTGGATTGGTTCAACGGGTGGTATGGTGTCAAGGGGGGAGTATTCCAGGACATCTACCTGACAAGATTTGATCACTTGAAACACAAGTCTGGAAGCTTGCATGGGGCTCTTAGATTTACCAGGTCAGCTAGGATTTTCTGCATGTCAGGGCTATTTTCAGAATAGTTTTATAACCTGCAAACAGTACAAAACTAAACTAAAAACTAAATTTCCTCTTTGCATCTTTGTGTTCATTCTGTGGAGAGACAAGTCTGTAAAATACCTCTTTGATCTGGTTGTGAGAAGAGGGTGGGCAAACAGATTAAGGACAACCAAAGCCTTTGTTCTAGCTGGTACTTCTCTTATTGTGACCTAAGCAATATCTTATGGTGAGTCTGAAAGGGATATCTCTGTCCTCTGTGTTTAACTCCCTCATAGTCCTGTTTCTTTTCTCAAATTCTTTTGAACCCTTTTGCAGGCAGACAGGCAATACGAAATCCCACAGCCACATAGACTCCCCAAACAGCCAAAAGATGCTTTCTTGATTGAACAAGTCTTTAGTCCTCATCCTTACCCTGCGTCACTCAAGTCACACATGAAAAGCAACCCGCTCTACACAGACATGAGGTTGACAGAACTGGCTGAAGTGAAACGTGCCCAGCCGTCGTGGACCATAGAAGAATACACGAGGAATTCAGGGGATAAAGGCAAGATTGCAGCATTGGATCTACAAGTGAGTCCCATTTTTTTTTTATGTGAGTGGCTTGTTTGTGACTGGATATTACTAGAATATGCATTTTAGTTCAGCTTGTAAGCGTGTGTGCCTTTGTGGTAATTCTCCCAATAGTCCCTGCTTGCCTGATTTTGGTGCAGAGTGCCAGCTGAGTTTGTTCATTCTAAACTATATTGCGTATTGTGCTCCCTGAGCAAATGATGCACTCCCAACCACTAATGGGCCAAAGCAGAGGTAGTCCTAAGCCACTTCCCTCCCTTCAGAGTCAAAAGGGGAGATCCAGGGTCTTTACTGCTTTTCTGCTGATCTGCTCCTATCAGCTTGTACAACTTGTTAATGCAGGCATAGCTATATTGCTTAAAAAGAATAACAAAAAACAGCAGAGTTGATTAGCGGAAGACAAACTCACATTTTGGGTTTAAATATTCCCAAATCACAGTATATTTGAAACTGCAGTAAGAAGGGTCAGGCTGGATGGGGCTCTGAGCACCTGATCAGCTTA
>JAOWBP010004028.1:10134788-10145035 GCA_028571105.1 Tragopan temminckii | reverse complement strand
TTCCCAAATCACAGTATATTTGAAACTGCAGTAAGAAGGGTCAGGCTGGATGGGGCTCTGAGCACCTGATCAGCTTAGGTGTCCCTGTTTATTGCAGGGGATTTGGACCAGATGACCTTTAAAGGTCCCCTCCAGCTCACACTTTTCTATGATTCTATATAGCAGCACATAGAGCCAGCAGGGGACTGGTGCTGACCTCAGGCATTCTGGGCTGCTTGCAGATGTGTGCGTGCCCCAGAGCCGAGCAAGCTGCCTTGGTTAGCTGCTGGGCTGGCAGTGTTTGGAGCACACTGACCTACAGCCCAGGGTTGATCAGCAGTCCATGCAAACACCCCCACAATGCTATAGTGCAATTTGCATGAATGTTCGTGAAGGAATTTGGGCACCTCATATTTACTTCCAGGCTCAGCTCTCGCGAATGCCCTCATCCTCACCAAGCTTTGCTCCTTGCAGTGGCTGAAATGCACTCGGAGAAACCGAGCAGCACAGGGACCTCAGCTTCGTGCTGCTCTCTGGGATTTAAAAGCATCAAGGGGTTTACCAAATTCCTTCCCCTGTCATTGCAGCCTGTGTGCTATAGTAGGAATAGGCTGAAAGCAGTTCCTCTGCAGCAAAGCAGCCCTTATCTGCTGAGCAGAGGCAACTGGGGAGGTGATATTTGGAAGCACAACTCCCCTGGGAGAAGTGTTCTCCATCTGGTCCTTGTAGGACTGCTTTCTTCCGTGTAAGCAGCTCTGCATGCCTGTGAGCAAACCAGAGAAAGCAGCTTAGTGCCATCGTTTATCTTTAGGATAAAGGTGATAAAACTTTACAAGTTTGATTCTCTCCCCTCAAAAGGACTGTAGGAATTGCATCTACTCCACAAACCTCACGTCTAGACTTTCATAATAGAGCTTACTGACAAACTTAAAGAACAGACACAGACTGATAAGTGGGTTTTCCTCAGTGATTAATTTTATTAGAACTGAAAGTAAATACATTATGCTTTAATGAACATTCCTACATCTGGCAATGAAATGGGAAAGGAAGCTGATTAACAGTAATGGGCCTTTTTAATAATGCATCTTCCTTCTGAAGTAATTAAAAGGTCAATATCAATGCAGAGGGGTCTGAAAGTATAAATTCCCTTGAAGCATAAGCATGGCTGTCCTTGGTTTTGTTTATACTGTTGTTTGCTCATTTAAAATTTCTCCTGATCTTCCTTTAAAGCAGAAATTGCAAAATTGCATTTGGGTCAAAGGCGTGGGGTCTGGGTGAGATCCCAGTGCTTTGTCCTGTGTATAACGAGGCACTGTCAGGATGAATGGTGCAGCATGAAGGCTCAGCTGATGGTCTCTGCTTCAGCTGTCATAGAGATCTCCTTTAAACCATCATGAAACTGTTGCTTAATTGTTTATTTCTAGGTGGCTATACAATCCTGCCTTGAAATGCTTGTTTGCATAAAGCAAATAGTGCTTTCAGGCACAGGAAGGTTTCAGCCAGTAGCTCGTGGCCACAAATCTCAATGAGCCAATTAAAGGCTTAACCAAATCCCTCTCAAGTCTGCTGGTGTTTCTTTGTGCTGGGTCCAGTGAGCTTTGCAGTGGGCCCATTTGGGCACAGAAATGTGTGTTAGAGTATTCTCACTGGGAGATTTCTGTGGGGAATCTTCCTCATTTTTTAAAGAAATGGCCTTTTGGATACTCAGACACAGGAGACAGGAACAGGAACAGCAATAGGAAAAGTTGTCATTTTTCAAAATGTTTTTTTTTTCCCCTCTCCTTTTTCACACTTTTGCTTTCTTTTCTTCTACTAAATACAATACAGTGTCTGCTGCTTGGGTTTTCCATTTTTCCCTGTTTTCCCTTGGAGAAAGGATGGAAGGAAAAAAAAAAAACAGAAGCAAGGTGGAAATGTAAAGCTCAAAGAGCTCAAAAATTATAACGAAGAAAAAAAAAAAAAAAACAGGAAGAAAAAAACATAAGAAATAAAACACTCAAAAAAACCCCAATGTCTTGAGCAGGCCTGCATGGAGCCAGAAGTTGGACTCAGTGATCCTTGTGGGTCCCATACAACTTGAGATGTCCCATGGTTCAAAGTTAGGGTTAGCTTCACAAAATGTCAATTGTGTGTGTGAGGAGCCCTTCCTACCAGCTGGGCTTTAATAATTTAGAAAGCAGTAACAGCCCGGTTGCTGACATCTCTGCTACCAAGGAGATTAGAGATCTTGTTTAAATGCCACCCAAGATGACAATGTTTCCAGCAAATCAGAAGTATGTAGGGTATTTTGCAGCAGAGTAATACCATTGAGGGAGTTTATTTCTTGCAGTATTTTGTTGCCACTTCTGTCAGTCTTATGGAAGTGGGATTGGGAGAAATGGAGTTGGAGGGATGTGTGGAGCAGCCACAGCTCTCTTTATCCTGATAGCAGCTGGGGGGCCTTCAGGCTTTGCTTGCTTTATTGACGACAGATCCCAGGCACTTACCAACTGTTTCCTTTTAATTTTTAGACTCAAGAATCTTTAAACCCGAACAACTTAGAATACTGGATGGAAGACATTTATACTCCTGGCTACGATTCCTTATTAAAGCGCAAAGAAGCCGAGTTCAGAAGAGCAAAGGTGTGCAAGATAGCTGCCCTGATAGCAGCGGCCGCTTGTACGGTGATCCTGGTCATTGTAGTTCCCATCTGTACAATGAAATCCTGAACCCACGGGCAGAGCCGTGGCTGCAGCTGTGCGCATCTCAGCTCATTCCCTGTTTCAAACACCCGATGGCAAAACTGTAAAGGAATTTGCTAAGGAGGAACGTTCTAAGGATATCCCGGTGGAGAATGCTCTAAATGCAGACAGAACATGAAATGATGAGAGAAAACGTTTTTTTGAGAAGTATTATTTTAAATAATGGTCCGTGTGTGTGGCAGAGCTGATGGAAACTCGGTTCGATTTTTATGCATTTTTAGAAGTGCAATATTTTTTTTCCTAAAGAGACAATACAATGTTTTCCAGAGACTGATGAGAAACCAGAAAAAGGGTGAGGTTGTCTGAGCTATGTTGCATTCAGTGGAGGTGTGAGTACCTGCAGGAAGCACTGTATAGAAGGGAATGTTCTATATGCATTACATCGGGGAGCTACAAATGTCTTAAAGCTCTCTACAATGTAGAAAACTCTGAATGTATTGTATTTATTTTATAGTATTTATGTATCTCATGATCATTTGATTGAAAGCAGACTGTGTAGCCATGAACAGAGTTCATTCCTGTGTTCAGATTAAAAAGGGCTCTTTACATTTGGTCTTGCCCTAAGACCCACTATCATCACTGAGTACTTAGATAAGTGCAATGTGCTGCAGACCAAAAAGATTATGTTCTAAAGCAATCAAAAGGGGTTTCAGTTGCTTCTGTTGAATAACATTTGCATAGAGCTGGCAAACATGCCTTGCCGAAAGGGTATTCTTTACCTCTGCAGACAGTGGAATTGTCTCAATTTCACTACTGCCAGCAAGCAAAGCTGGCAAATCCAAGCAACACTCTGCTGAAGTTCTTGCAAATGTAATCTGAACAGTTATAATTTTGTCACAAAGTCTTTGTGCCTTTTTTTAGACTGTAGATTAAATAGAACGGTTTAATTTTGCTATTTTAAGCCCATAACATAAATCATGGCATAATGGGTACTAATGGAGCTTCTTTTCCCGCAAGCCTTCTATACAGTTCAGATTGCTCTTCAAATTGCAGGGCTTGGTTACTGAGCACTTATATTAAGGGCACAGTTTTTCAGCACTGGTGGAAACTTGCTGTTAATGCAATGCATTCAGCGCAGGGAGCCCTTCTGCTTCCCTAGTGCTAATGTACTTAAGAATGATGGTTGACTCTACTGGGCAGCAAGAAGTCCGTAACCCCATGAGAAACATCCATTTAATGCTTTATCCCAAATGCACGTAGCAGGTTAAAAGGAATTCTCAAGCTATGACAGAAACTCCCTGCCATGGTGTAAGTAAATACCTGGACAGTATTTCTCTTCTGTCACAAATAGATGGGAAAAAATATCTTTAAAAAAAAAAAAAAAGTATTTTCAAGAACTAACGTGATCTTGCTGGTCTTCTAAGGGAAATGAGACCCTTTTAGTGAATGCCTTTTATGGAAGGTAATTTGGCTCCCTCACAGCTGTGTTGTAGCTGTGAGAGCATCCCCTGCCCATCCCTCTCTGGGTTGATGGGATGCACAACCTACACCAAAACCTGGTGCAATCCTGACCCAAACCCTGTGGTTTTTTTCCCCATTCCTGTACTAAGACTTCTCTTTCCTTCCAGGTGCTGCAGGATGGAGTCACAGTAGACAGGGAATAATTCACACCATCTATTTTGGGCTCCCCTTAGGCCTTCTATCACCATGTGATTCAGAGCACCTATGTTTAGGAGCTCAGCTTCCATATGTAGTAAATATAGACAGGTAGAGTAACCCCCAGGGATGTTTCAGAACTGCCAGCAAGATGTCTAATTTTAGACATGTGAATACTCTCCGCAGGGCCATTGCTCTGCATTTTACCTTATGCACAATTTATGTTGATTGTAGATGTAGAAATCTCCCTGGTTCCAGGTAGCGACAGGAATTCCTAATGTCATTTGTTGGCATCAAGGAATTTTTGCGTTAGGAACATCAAATATCCTGAGGATTTGGGAGGGGATGAAGTCACAAACCCAAGACCTCAGCATCCCAAGTACCCCTAATTTACTGAAGCGCTTTTGCTCATCCTCCCATTGCAGAGAGGCAACTCATCCCATTGAAGCAGCAGTTTCCCTGCATGCCAGCACATGGTTTGGCACAAATTCCTAATTTGAGCTCCGTTTGGCTCTCGCAGTGTCTGGGAGCATCTCAGCAGTGCTGGGAGCCCATGGGTAGTGGGGAAGGCAGAGCCCGGCTCCACCTCCATGCTCCACAAATACCTCCGGGAGCCACCACTTTGCCTTCCCTTATAGAAAGTGGGCATCCCTAGGTTTCCCCTATGGAAAATGGGCATTCCAAGTCTTCCCATTGAGTTCCACATCTTTGCTTAAAATAGGAAATGGTGGTGCAGTGGTGGCTGCTCCTGCTAGAGGAGAGCAGCCCAGGAAGGAGGGACCCTTCAGCCCTGCGCAGGATGTATAAAACAAGGGGACAAGGGGAGGTCCTACAATAGAAACCCGTGAGAATATTGTGGTCGACCTTGTGAACCAGTTATCAACTCGTATATGCTGTATACTACATGATAGACTTTTGTATTTAAAAAGAAAAATAAATTAAAGCTATAGGTACATTGTAATCCTTGGTGTGGTTGAAAAAAAAAAGTGTCTTAGATTGTATTATTAAAATTATGATGAACATATTGAACTGTTTTTCGTATTTATGCCTTATAAACTTGATATATTACACATGATAAAATGCAACTGCAAGAGTTATAAAAATAAATAAACAGTATTCTGGGGGCGAATCCTGTTTACTTTTCCTAAAACAAGAGAGCTTCAGAAATCAGTTCCATAAATCATATGTGTAGAAGAGCAAGAACAGAATCTGTCCCCAAATGACTTTTTAGGACTTTTTTTTTTAATGGGGCTTTGGTTAATGTACTATGTAATAATTTTATTTTATAAAGTAAATGTACAATGTTGCCTTTTGGTTCATTTAAATACAATACCAAATAAACTTGAAAATTACAGTGTCCCAAGTTTTAATGAAGCAGTTACGGTAATTTATTACCCCGTTGCTTTTCCTCTTTTTATTTTCCAGGGACATCAAGATAGCCATGGGATGTGAGCATCGCAGTGTTAGATAACTAAGCACCCCATCTAGTTCTTGGTGGAATTGCTGATGGATTTCTCACTTGTAAAATAATAAGATGGCAGAAGATAATGAAAAATGAGTTTGTTGGGTTTCTTTTAAAATCTCCTTTGCATTACATTGTCTGAGCTTTTGGGAGATTAGCTCTTGACACTAATCATAATATTTCATTTTTATAGGTTATTTCATGACTGAATTATGCCATATCAACTGTTCTAACAAGGTCATGACTAATATTTTAGAATCTATTTCTATTGCATGTTTATGCAACTGCTGTTCTTCTTATGTCAGTACAACAGATAACTATGTATAGTCACTTACCTATCAGCAGGAGATTCATTTGCTTAGGATCCCCATCTGAATTGAATTTGTTGCTTTTGACTTGTTAATTGCAAAATGACTTCGTTGAAAATTCCAGGTGTTGTAACTACAAGTAATGCAGCATCGGAGACTGCAAAGAGGAGCCGCAGAAAAGACGACGTATGTAAATGGTGAACAATGACAGGAAACACAGTAGGATAAGATCTCGATTTCCTCATCTCTACTGCCTAAACCCCCTTTTATGCATTGCTTTAGCAGTCCTGTTGAGGATGGGGCTGTTGAGTTCTCTGCGTGGGGTTCTCCTTGGCCATGGGTTGGGCTGCAAACCAGCACAAGTTCCCTTGAGAGGGACTATCCTGATTCTGGGGGATTGTAGCATGGACTCGCATCAGTTTCAGACTTCTCTCTTGTACCCATCAAGTTCAGAAGATTACAGATGAAAGTGCCCTCTGAATTTTTGTTTTATAGTGCAAATCCAGGAATAGGAACTGTCATAAAGGTACTAAATGTGGCTAGCCTCTTGCCAAAAAAGGTCTCTGGCTCTAGTTCCTTAGCCAAGAAACTGAATGTATAGGATATATAGACCTTATTTGTGTCATCATTGTGCTGGAAGGCCAGGAGGCTGCCAAGTCTCTGTAGCCATTTCTGGAAAGAGTCTGTGAGCCTCAAGGTTGAAGGAAGATCTGACGTGCAATGCTGTATCTTCCACAAGGACACAGCCCCATGCAATCTCTGCTTCTGTGACTGTATTGCTCACACCAATCAATTGTCCTGGTTGAATAAATTCTTTATTTCAAAGAGAGCTTTGGTGAATGGTTCTGCCTGACACATAAAAGAGTCACAAATGAAATATTGGATCTCTGGGCCGTATTGAGTCACAGTGCTCCTCTGACTCCGTCACACTGAATCCACAGACCGAAGAAGAGAAAGTAGCCTGCAGCCCAGATTATCTGCAATGTGGTCCTATTTAAAGGAAAGGTCAGTTGTGTTGGTGTGCACTTTGGGAAAAGGCAAGTGTCTGTGGGAGTAATTATAAAGATGAGATACTTCCTTTAATCTGATACTTTCTTTATTATGTTTTCAGGAAACAACATTATGCCTTAAAAAGCACTGTTCTGCCAGAAATCCTTCTAGGAAACTTCACTTCTGATGACTGCAGAGACCATGGACTGTTCGATCTCTTCTTGTTAGACAAATCCTCACAGACTGCTTAGAAACTGGAGCAACTCTTCAAAAAAAAAAAAAAAAGGAAGAATCAAGCTATCAGCAGCCCAGCTCCTCCTTTAAGTAAGTTCCTTTTGATTTTGTTTATCTCCTGCAATATGGTCAAACTGTCTGTGAGAATCACAAATCCCTTCCAAAAGCAATGGTGCACTCATTCTTCCGAAAGCTGATGGATGGAGATTTTCAAGGAGGTCTCGTGAATAGTCCTGGGTGAGTCCAGCTCAAGAAGGCAGGTGAGGAGGCTTGTGTTCCCTGCTGGACCAGGGAGGTTGTCCATGAAATGTGATGCATTATAGGGTTGAAGAAATGGCAGGGATTGCATGTCTGGAGATACACAGTTGCTGCTGAGAATAAAGGCTTTTAGAAACAAAAAGTTCTGCAGCAGTTTCTTCCCAATTATTTGTCCCTAGTCCTGCTTTCCCTGCCCTCCTTGGTCTGTGGATTTTGGGAGCTCTCCTTGTCCCGTTGATGGGGCTGGCAGCCAAAAGAAGATACAAAATTGGAATCTGGAATCTCCTCTCACTGACTCCCAAAACATTGTGGAAGCCTGGAAATCACAGAGTTATGAAGATGCCTCCTGTTAACTTTAACACTGGGCTTTATGGAGGTTGCACTTCTGCACCACTCCCTACAATCAGAAGACTGAAAACTGATTAAGTTGATTGAAGACAAAAATAAATGGGTGAAACCTGTTAGGTAAGAGTGTGTAGTTCTGATTTCTGGTGCTTGAAAAAAGATGCCCGACTCTGCTCTTCACAGAGTGAATATTCTCTGCTCTGTTCTCTGGTACAAGCTGTGCTATCTACACATTGTTCCCATCACACCCTGGGGTTCCAACTCACACCCATCTTGGCCACGTGCAAGTGTCCCCCTGTGCCAGAGGAAGGGGAAAAGAGGGAATTACCTGTCCTGAAAAAGCCCTTCCTGGGAGAAGGACAATAGAAATGCCAATTATTCTGCCCAGCCCTGGAAACCATGGGCAGTCTGCTTACTGCTGAAAAGCTTTGCTGTGAGTTCTGCTTTAGTGACAGATAAATCTCTGTCTGCATTGAAAATTCCCCATCCTGCCGGGCTGATGTGCTACCTGCAGTAGAACAAATCTTTATTGTTCTGAGTGTTTTTTCCCCACATAAAGGTGAGAGGAGAGGGGGGAGGGCAAGGAGGCTGAGTCATTTGTATTCTTGCCTTGTCTTGCTAATGAAATATTGCTGCTGAACTTTACCCTGTCTTTCCTGTTACTTTTTTTTTTTTTTTGGTTACCTTTTAAGAGGCTCATAAAATTGCATTACGAAAATTTATGACTGTGCAGTGAGTGTGTGCAAGTGTATTAATTCTCTTCAAGGCCAATGTCTTGTAGCTGTAAAATTAATGTTATGGTGTGATTTCTAGTATGGCTAATTGCTATTCAGTAAAGCAGCACTCCGTGTTTTCTCACCTTATGGCACTTAATTCCTTCAAACAGCCTTTCCTTGGGGAGTTTCCCATGTAACTGTCAATGAAGGATATATGCACAGTACCTATATATTGGATATTAGGAGAAATTTCTCAGAAAGAGTGGTGATGCGTTGGCACAGGCTGCCCAAGGAGGTGGTGGTCACCATCCCTGGAGGTGTTCAAGAACTCTGGGGATGTGGCACTGAGGAAGGTGGTTAGTGGGCATGAGTTAATGGTTGGACTAGAAGATCTTAGTGCTCTTTTCCAACCCTGATGATTCTATGATTCTAAATATGTATTTTTCTCCATTTATTTAATGCGATTGAAGCATTGAAAATCTTGTGAGCTTGTTCAGCTGGGTTTGAGCTCCTTTGAATGGGGTTAGTTGAAAGGTTCAAAAGCAGACATCTCTGAATGCAGTGGGTTAAAAACCTGCCTCTTAACCACAGTTAAACCCTGCACTGTTTGAAAGCAACTGAACAATAATAGGTCAATAAAAGCTCAGATCACTTGAAATTACCTACACTTATCCTTACGTTTTCTTACTAAGTAGAAAAAATCTTTCCTTGCTAGAAGGGTGGACTGGTATTTTTATCCTTACTAAGGGAGAAAGATGTGTTAATATTTTATTCCAACAACCAATGATGAGGGGTTGCTTGTGTACTGGATGAACAGAGCAGCTTGGTGAACAATCTCAAAGTAATGGGATAAGAATTCAAAGGGGATCCAGTGCCACTTGCTGTCATCTTCAAGGCTTTGTTTGACAGCCAGCAGAAAACCTATGCTTGTTGTTGTGGCCCAATGGGCATACGGGTTATGGAATGAGCAATATCCTTGTTGTCTGTCACAAATGCAACCCTGACCACTTTTGACTCAAAGAGAAAGTGTGAAGTGTTGAGGTACCAGATCTACTGGAGCTCGAGGGAAGGACAGTGAAATCCAAATTATCGTATAACCATAGACTATCTCAAGTAGGAAGGAACACATAAAGAGCATTGATTCCAGCTCCTGGGTCCAAAACACAGGATCACACAAAAAATCAGACCCTATGTCTGAGAGTTTTGTCCAGATGCTTTTCGAACTCTGGCAGCAAAGTGCCACGACCATTGCCCTGGGGAGCCTGTTCCACAACCACCACCCTCTGGTGCAGAAACTTTTCCTGATAACAAACCTGAACCTCCCCTGATGTGTGTGAGCCTGTTGGTCCCACAAAATGAGCTCCAACTGCAGTAGGCCCTGGGCTCGTGTTAAGTGATTGCTAGGCAAAGGAATGAGTGATGGCAGCCAGCAAAGATCTCATGGTGGACAAAAGATATCTGCTTGGGTGCTGGAGCACCTGTGCTATCCCAGCCTGTAGGAGCAGCAGCCTTGTTTGGGGGCAGTGGCACTGGTGTTCTCCCTGCTGAAAGATGTGAGCTGACAAAAACAAGGCATCCCTGGGATAGAGTGACCATTGAGGGGAAAGGCAATCATGTG
>JAOWBP010004028.1:10115264-10129904 GCA_028571105.1 Tragopan temminckii | reverse complement strand
CAGGCTGCCCAGGGAGGTGGTGGTGTCACCATCCCTGGAGGTGCTCAAGAACCGTAGGGATGTGGCACTGAGGGATGTGGGCAGTGGGCATGGTGGGGGTGGGCTGGGGTTGGTCTGGGTGATCTTAGTGATCTTTTCCAGCCTTAATGTCTCTGTGATTCTCCATGGAGTTTACTGTAGCAGTTCAGCCTTTTTTGAGATTTAGTGCTAAAGAGAATGATTCAGGTAGTGCCAGGTTGTGGTTCTGCAGTTGCAGCATTGCATTGCTGTGTTTCAAGAAGAAAAGAGGAGAATGATTTTTGCATTTGAAGCCATATAAAGGGATTGAAGCAGACAGCATATAATTACCCTTGCTGGAGCAGGGCCAGGGAAAAGGATCTGTAGCTCCCCATCTGCACCCTTATTTTCAGCACTTCAAATGAGAGATTGCACAGGATGCATCAAACTGAATGAAACAAGGTTTGTTTCTATCTGGACATCTCCTTCATCATGCCCACATCAGGCACAGACAGCTGGTCAATATGGCTTGCACTGTGCTGCTCTTCCAAGGCTCATGTTGCAAACTCCAGTGAGGGCAAGGAGCCTTTCCCATTCATTCAGGTGAGTTGTGAAGCAGGCCATGAATGTGCTCGTTTTCCAACAAAGTCAAAATACATTGTTGAGGCAGATGATTTCTACCTGTGACTTTCCCTCTTACATTAGAAACCGTGGCCTTAATCCAGAAAAGCACTTTAGTGGGTGCTTAACTGGAAACTTGTAGTGGCTCTGCTGATTTCAGGGGATCAGCTCTCCTGCTTGCGGTTAAACATGAGGGGTGGGAGATGGCAGGTGGGTGGATGAACATGATTGCCCAGGGCCTCCGCCTTATTATGCGTGATTATACGGGCTTAGCGCTCGGCTGGATCTGGGCCCGTTTGAACAAAGCAGCAGGATTAGCAGGCGTGCAAATAGAGAGCGAAGCCAGAGGGTTCCGGCAGTATCGAACACAACTTTGTTACTCTGACAGAATGTATAAAAGTGAATGAAAAGGCTGTATGATTGCTGTTGCCATCCCGTTAATTAGGCTGAACTCATGCTTTATTAGTGCTACAATATGCTTCCATCTTAACAAAGCCCTGTTGGGTGTATGAAGCCACTTCACTATTAGTAAAGTGAACCCTTATCAGAAAGCCCTGTAATTCATTTCATAAGACATGTCATGACATATATTGTACTGAAATTTCACTGGAGAGACAGATTACTTGCTTAACACTTGCTTTCCTAATGAACAGGGAAAGATATTTTCCAAACCAAGTTGTTTATTGTGCTGGGAGCTCCTCTGACCTCACGCCTAATTATGTCTCACAGTCCTGCAGCAGGGCTTCAAGTACTTAATAAATAACACAAATTGAACTGAGCTGATTTTCCTCTTGCACAGTCTCTCAGTGGCATTGTGAAAACACAGCCAAGCATTCAAATCCCTGTTTGTTGCTGTCACTGTGGGGAAGAGAGTTTTTTTGTGTTTAACGAGTGCAATTTCCCTGCAATAGGAATGCAGCAGAAACATTAGCACAACCCACATTCCCACATTGCCTGCTTGCAGCAGCACTGACTAAGCAGCATAGTGAAAACATGGCACAGAAGCCAAGGAGGTTGTGGATACCCCATCTCTGGAGGCATTCAAAGGAAGGCTGGATGTGGCTCTGGACAGCCTGGTCTAGTAGTTGGCAGCCCTGCACACAGCAAGAGGCTTGAAACTAGATTATCATTGTGGTCCTTTTCAACCCAGGTGATTCTATATGATTCGCTGCCCCCAGGGGGACACTGCACTCCCCTTATACCACCTCACTGTGGGCAGAGGGTGTTGTAGTGGTGTTGGGATGGATGCTGAACTGGCAGTGGCTTTCCTATGGGCTCCCTACGCAGGGAAAGTAGCCTGGATTGAACCAGAGCGTGGGTCAGCATTGACCTCAACCGAGCAGCTGACTTGAGTCAGCCCTGCTCTATCAACCACCATTTCTCAGCAATGCTGGTGAGTTTCTGTGGCTGCCTTTGACACCAGATTTGTGCAGACTAGAGTATGTAAAGGCTAACACCCTAAAAAAAATCTCAGTGAGTTTTTGCTGACCTTGTTTATTCTACCTATCCACACAGTGTTGCATATGGAAGCTCTCGACAGTGTGGTCAGCACCACTGGATCATCATTGGTCATGTGTGGGCAGAGGAAGAGCAAATGAGGAAGAAAGTGGACACAGGGAGGAGTGACATCTACCACTGAGCGCGTAACAATGGAATAACTTAGTCAGTTGGGAACTAAAAGTTGATTCTCAGAAGGAATACTACTTAGTGGCTAAGTAGAAATCTTTCATGGAAAATGCTGAACTACAGTAAATTCGGAAGGTCCTGAAATATTTTATCTTAAGAGGGAATAATGCCTTTTTTGATGCCTTAGGGCTATCATCACCATAAGCCACAGTTCTTGAGTGTTGCCAGGTTGGTTTAAATTCTTCTGGTGGAAGAGACTACTTTCATTGGCTTAAAGCAATCACGGAATTGTGGTATGAGACAAGTAGTTGATAATGCTGCTTATGCTGAAGGATGGATCTACAGCTGTTTTGTGACTTAATCATGTGGTTTCCTAAGCTCATTTTCATAAAGGTTACTCATATCAGTGAAAGGGAATAAAGAAAAAGCAACACACTAGCAACTGCCAACCGATGCTTGTGGTTTTTACCATATATAAGCCACAAGACCATCTAATTCTCCATTCTCGTCTGGTTTTGTAAATGAATATAAAATAAACGATCCATTATCAATGCATTCCCACAGAAACTACTTAACAGTAGTACAAGCCATGCAGTTCATTTGCAAATACTTAATCCATTGTCGTGTTTTTTGAAAAGTCATTAAGTTAGCAGCTGTAAGATGAAATAGACGTGATTTCAAAGGTGGTGATCAGAATGTAACGTATTGATAACAGAATTCTCTTCCTCCATCCCTAAGCTTGTGATCTCAGTTTGTAAGGATGGTGGTTGCTATGTGTACATATTTGGCTTCAGCTGTCCTGTGCCTTAATTTACCACAGTGTTTTGCATCTGGGTCAGTATTTTTATCAAGCATTAACATGCAGGAGGGATCTCCAGTACTTCATAAAAATGCTCCTGAAAGCTGCGTTCTTCCATCCCTTTACTGAAGTGGATTATATTGTGTTTGAACTGAAGGTACACTCGCGTGAAAACTGTTTTATTCATAACCCACACCCAAGCAATAGCAAAGAGCTCAGTTAATGAAAATCAGTCAAAGGGAATCACTGCTCACCCCTTCCAAGATCTATTAGGAAGATAATTCCAGCTTCCCCAGTGCTGCTGCGCTGCTGCTGTACTGTGCAACTCCTCTTCAGGAGGGTGAGGTAGGAATCCTGACAATATTGTGTGATGAACGGTGCTGAAAAAAGAAAAAAAAAAAAAAAAAAAAAAAAGGAAAAGATTTATTATGCTATTATCACTGTGAATTCCCATGGCAAGAGACAATGCTTGGGTGGTTTAAATAGGTAATTCCCCTGGGAGGCATGCTTTGAACCGAACACAAGGGTGGAAGGGTTGGGGCTAAAAGCTGCTGCCCAAAGGTGGGTAGGGGCATTGGGATGGCTTTTTCAGACAAAGGCCAGCAAAATTCTTTCCGATGGGATACCTTGAAGTGTACCTTGGTGTGGCATCCTAATCCTCAGTAGATCAGGGATAAGACGGAACAGAGAAGGAAAGTTCCTTTCTGGCAACACATCAGAAAATTTGGATGCACAGTAAGACCACAAAAAGTGGAGTAACCACTGGATATCAGGAAAAATTTCTTCTCAGAAAGAGTGTTGATGCACTGGCACAGCTGCACAGGGAGGTGGTGGAGTCACCATCCCTGGAGGTGCTCAAGAACTGCAGGGATGTGGCACTGAGGGACGTGGTCAGTGAGTATGGTGGGGGTGGGCTGGTCTGGGTGATCCTAAAGCTCTTTCCAAATGTAATGATTCCATGATTTTAAGAAATACTTTGTGTAGAGAGGGGAATCTGTGCCTATAAGCACGGCAGTGCAGGCAGACCCATGGCTGCTGTGACATGATGATACTTTAGTGGATTCCAGAGACATACGGCAAACTGCACCAGCTGAGAGCCTGGCCTTTTTGTTGCCATCCCAGTTTTTAAGTGCATTTGTCCTCCTTTCCACTTTCCTCACTTCTTACATCTTGAAAGCGACTGATTTTTCTCAGGGATTTATTTTCCCCACTGCATTGGAAAGCGACCTGAGCTTGAACAATGCAGAGCTGAACAGTAGAGCTTCTTAATCATTGGCAAAGGTCTGCAAATGTGAGACTCTCACATTTATCGATAATGAGGAACTGCCAGAACCTTTCTGAATATTTGTCTGATACTAATTGGTCTGCCAATTTTTTAACAATGTGAAAAATTAGCATGGCCAAAACATTATTTTTGTTGCAAAAATGCACCAGCCCTTGAAACAGCGTTAAAGAATTTAATTAATTGACTTACACAAATGAAAAATGTTCATAATCATTTTGGTAAATATTTCATTTAGTGTAAGCAGAGATCCATTTTGTACTGCAAACTTACGTAAAGGTGCGTAAGGTTTATTTCAAAGAGTACATGGCACAAAGAGCCTCCGCATTTTTCGAGTGAGCCTAACTTCTGTCACATCCGGAGCTAGAAAGGAGGAGGGAGAAGAAAACTGACCTTTTTTTCCAATGGTCATGACTAATTTGCTGAATAACTACTTTTTGTTCATTACAGCCTTGTTTTAGCATGCAACGCAATTCACATACCACACTTCTAAGGGAAAAATGCCCCAACCCAAATAGCTAGGAACAGAGAATGGAAATGCTAATCGAAGTACCCCTGTGTTTAAATAAGAGGATTTGTGGAGCACAGCAGGAAAAAGTGAGGCCTCGGTTGCCTTTGAGCTAAGCCCTCCCTCCTTGCTCTCTCACCACACAGTTCAGCCCAACACATTAAGATGCATTAGTTTGGCCATGCTAATTCCTTTGAAATATGTTTCAGCCCATTGTATTCCCCAAATCACAAAATGGTTGATTTAGCTTTAGTGCTTACGTGGTGTTGGAAAGATACGGCGTTTCTTATTTGCCTTTGTAACGTTTGCTAATCACATACTTCAATTTTCTTGTCTGAGCTGTTAATAAAAGCTTATGAACTTCTGGCTAGTGATTACAATCAGGAAATGTCTTTTTTAAACACAGAAGGTGCTTGGTTTTGTCACGCCAGAAGGGGAAACTTCCAATAATTCCCTCCGATGATAATTTTTATCTTTGCTTTGCTTGCTGCTTACGGCCACCTCCATCAGAGAGTAAGCAGACCACTTCTGCCTGCAGAATGCTAATGAGCGCTCCGTGCTCTCACTGGCTGGAAATGGATTTACACCCTCATTGCTGTCCATGGCTGCTGATTCCACCTCAGCCAGACAGGAGTCATAACCGAATGGGATGTGGCAGGTACAGGCAGTGGGGCTGCCCTGTGCCAGCACCTTGAGCTGCCCCATTGCCATGCTGGGCTGCAGGGCGCTTTGGGGAGTTTGTGGCCCTCTTCTCCATGCTACATCTGTTTGCCCACACTCTCTTGTCCTTCTGCTACTCCAGCATTTCATTTCCCATGGGCTTGTTCATAAGAACCTCATCTCCTGGAAGGGTACGAACAGGATCCATCATCCCCAATACAGCCCCCTTGGGGTTCTACTCTCCCACCTAGGAAGAGCATGGTGGTCTTGCCCTTCACTGTTGCGGCTAAAAGCTCACTGAAATCCATAGGCATCATCAAGATTTTCCCAAAGGAAACTGGTCAAAGTTCTCAACGTACTGTATTCTTGGTCACTCTTCTGGTTGTACCATCAGCCAACTACAGAAATAAAGAAGTTTCATTCCTCCGATGATGAATAGTGGTGGTACATCCTGGAGAGGGGGTAGATGTGAAGATGTTTGGGGAAGGTGATCCAGGCTTGCTGCCTATCGAAGTCAAATGCACTGGTAGGCTGTCCATGGATTTCAGAAATAAAAAGCAAAGTAAAAGCTCAGCCTACACCTGGGATTGTTAAAACTCATGTTAACAGCATGTTAACTCATTTTGCCTTGGAAAATCATTTGTGAGGGTTTCAGATCTTGTTGGAGTCCCCTTGGTGTTTCAGAAAAACAAGTGTAAGTGTACAGAAGAGTGCGTCCTGGAATGGATAACTCACTGCACTTTGATTAATCTTGGGCATTGAAATGGCATAATCAATACATGGTTAATTCTCAATAACCACACACAGTGAAAGTCCAATGTTCCAGCTGGGTCTGAAGCAGCAGACAATGGCAACAGCAGTGCTTGTATCAGCCACTGAGCCAGCAGCCCTCACCCTGTGTCTGGCCACAGTAAACCCAACTGCACACAGAACCTCCTGCAAAACCTGATGGGTGACACGAACTGCCCAGGAGATGTCAAAGCTCTTGGGGATTTTAAGGAATTTTTACAGCTGTGCTTTCATAAGAATAGATCAAGATTTATCTTTGCAGTGTCAGAAATATTGGGAAACCTGAAACTGCAGGAAACTCCCTTGGGTTTTCTTTCTCTCATATAAAATCTAACCTTTGACTCAGCTGCCCAGACACTGTTTGGATTTTACAGTAGTTTACCTTGTAATTGGATGAAGCTCAGCAGTTTTGGCTCAGTTTCTGGGTTCAATCAAATCTTCACAGATATGAACTCAGAAACTTAATGTGAAGCATCTACTGGGAATTCACACTGCAGCCTCAAATGCAGTAAAGCATTCTCAGGAGGGGTGTCGAATTGGCACCTTGCACAGCTGCCTGGAGGAAACTCTTAAATCTCTTCTGCTACTTCTGATGTGGTGCAGATCTTTCATCCTTGTCCCTCTGTCTAGAACTCAGATTTGGATAGGAGCATCTCAGGAAAAGCATGTATTTGCAGGAAAATCTTGTTACTCAGTTATAGGACTCAGCTGGGAAAAGACGTCAGGAAGTCCCAGCCCAACCTCCTGCTCAAAATGGGATCAGCTGCAAGCTGAGGGTTTGGTCCACTTTCCTTAAGCAAAGCAGTAATTTGCTTTCCTCATCAAAAGCTACGTGAGTATCCTTGTGTACTTGAATTACCTCTCCTTGTTTATTATTCTGCTTAATGAGCGGAAGAAGAACAGCAGGATGTGTACCCCCCAAAACCTCCAGTTTTCTATAGCGTCCTTCCTGTGTCTCAAGCAAACCTGCCTCAGATCTTCCCTGCATTTAATTTCTGCAAGGTTTCCTTATGGCTGTGGGTCATCTGAGGAGCTCTGGTAAAGAAAAATACGTTAAATTGTTCGAACTTGCAATTGACTTTTTGAGAATCGCACTGTCAGACTGTAGTCTGTCAGGAAGCAGTTGCTATTTATGTTGCACTGTTTGTTATTCAGATGTTCCTACAGAAGCTTTTAGTCATCGCTCTTTTTTTTTTTTCTACTTAGTTTTTAAAAAAAAGGAATTGAAAAATATCTCTGGGTCAAATATTGCTTTCACACTTGGACTCTGTTATGGTGATAAAGCATTTCAGTATTTGCATTGCTTGCTTGCAGCTAATGCTGTGCCCCTGGATGTTCTCTGAGTGGAAAGAACGTTTTCCGTGCAGGAGCTGTATGTGTGGAGAAGATAAGATTTGCAATTGCATATGTATTTTTTTAAACAAACTAACAAACAAAAAGAGAAAACAAGCAAGCAGAAACCCAACCCAACAACACACGGGTGGGTCTAACTCCTGTGTCGGTGAACTTCATTGTGACCAGACTCAGCTCGCTGTGTTTATGGAAGCACGGCAGCAGTTATGGCACTGGTGATTGAACTGCTATTGAGCGATCGCTAGGAAATAGCTCAGGTGAGAGGCAGGAGGCACAGGAAAACCTTGGAAGTTTATTGAGTGCAGTGAGATTTTTCTGATTATTTTTGCCCCAAAGAAAAGATTTTTGCAAGCGGTGTTAATTTTTTTTTTTCTGAAAGTTTTAGATGAGTCACTGTTTTTTATTTTGGTGAAGGACATTAGAAAGCTGCTCTGGCTCTGTTCTCACCCTTCTTTCCCATGCTCAGAGCCATGAGTGCAGTGACCCAAGAGCCTGCAGTACCTCCCACGTGAGCACAGGAGATGTTGCAGGCTGTGACCTAGGGATGGTCAAGGAGAGATCTGCTTGCTGGCTGCGTTTGCTGTAGCAGCGCCTGCCATTAAGGGTGGCCCCATCTTGAAATTACTATTTCACGTGTCACCAGTCAGGTTGCAAAGGCAAAACGGTTCATGGGCTGAGTGAGGTTTTCTGCACAGCAGCTTCTCCTGAATTGCTAGAGTTGAGCCATGGCAGACAGAGGAGGCTGAGCTGCCTGGGGGTGCACCATTTGGCACTGCTGTTTGTAATACAAAAGCACAATGAGTGCTTGAGACTGGATGTGGTGATACTTCAGCTGGGCTGAAGTTTCCAACTCGTGTTGTGAGTTTGAATTACCCAAGCAAAAGAAGTGGTAACCAGAGGTCCAGCTCTCAGAGAGGGTGTCTGCAAATCGTGACATACAAGGTTGCTGGAGGACAGATTTACGTGTTTTCATCGCATGCCCCATTCCTCTTCCGCTGTCCTTTGGCCAGCTCATTTTCTGAGATCGCTCTGATTTAGGATACAGATTGTGTGCTCCCCTCCCAGTCACTCCCCCACTGACAGTGACATGCTTCTTGAGAGAATACCTGGGAACACAAATCCATCAGGAATTTCAATGAGAGTGGCTTGTTTGGAAACGGCAGGTCTGAGTTTTGTACATCTGCCTCTCCATTGGGTGTGCACGCTTCCATGGGTACAAAAGGCAGTGCTTCCTTGGGGAGGAGTCCTTGCAGGTTACTTGCTCCTCTGAGCTCCACGCTCTGCAACAAGCAGGGTGAAATTGCCACATCTTATAAGTCAGTGAGTATCTATGTTAACACTTAATTTCTACTTAATTTCTACTTAATTTCCTTTACTGTCCTTTCTTCACGTTAGTATGATGGTAATGCTTTTGTGGTGCCTTGTCTGAGATCTGTTTTCCTGCTTTTCCATCTCAGGGCCTTAATGCTGTGAGGTTGCTTCTCATTTTCACAGATGAGAATACCTAGATATACATTGAATTATTTGTTATTTTTTTTATAAACTCAGAAAATCAGTGTTACAAATGAATCAATCCATGCAGTGGTCAAGGATTGTTAGATACCCCAGGCTCTGCATGCAAGCAGTCAATGCATCTTTGCATCCTCAGTGCTCTGTATAGCATATCCTGAGTCATAGTAGTGGGCAAGGAATGGATAAGGTAGAGTTCCTTTGGGTTTCCCATCTGCCTAGAGAGGAACCCATAGAAAACGCTGGAGAGAGATATTTCTGGTCTCTTCTTATGCCTCAAGCCCCTAATCTGGTGTGCTTATCTGGCTCTCTTTGTGAGCTCCTCCCAGTCTCAGAGTGATGGTTCCCAAATAACTTGTGTCATAGAATCATTCAGGCTGGAAAAGACCTCGAAGATCACCCCGACCAACCCCAGACCACCCTCACCAAGCTCACTGACCACGTCCCTCAGTGCCACATCCCCACAGTTCTTGAGCACCTCCAGGGATGGTGACCCCACCACCTCCCTGAGCAGCTGTGCCACTGCATCACTGCTCATCACTACTTTGCTAACAAAAAGGCGTTCATTGAGGCTAGTTTTGAGGGCAGTCACTCTGAACTCAGGAGATAAAACCTTGAGCTCTCGATCCTTTTAATTGGTGTATCCTTCAGGCTGGTGTGGGAAGAGGTGTGCTGCTAAACACCATGCTCATCCTCCACAAGGAAATGAGAAATGATGTATGGTTTGGAGAATTTCTCCCTTAATTTTGGTTAACAGGGAAAAAGAGCTGGCGCAGCTTGAAAAGTGCAACGTGTGTAATTTGGGAAAAGTTGCCGTGGGAAGAGTTAAACTGCACTAAGTTGGTCTTGTTAATGTGATTTATTGTGAGAAAAGGCTCTCCAAGTAAAGCAGCAATCTCTTAGATTTTGTAAGAGATCTGACAACTATTTTGCAGGCATCTGATAACATTTAAGAGTATTAAAAAAGCATATATAATTGCCTCCTTAGAGAGGCATTTGTGCTGTAGAAGTCTAGACAGTAAAAAGTGTCAGATTTGATGAATAACAGTAGAGAAAAGCTGAACTCTCAGAAATGACATTATAGAAGTGATGCTTGAAGAATATTTCCACACTGGCAAAACTTTACACAAATATTTAGGGAGTAAATCACTTGTTTTCAAACTCAGAGACAACATTTTTCCAGCAAATAGATGCACAAATCTTTCAGTTGAGTAGCAAGTCCTGGACCTTGCTCCCTGATTAGGACTCGGTGGGCAGAGGAACAATCAGATCTTAATATCAGAGATAGGGGAACGGAGTTGGACACTGGATTTATTTATTTAAGTCTTCTTTATCCTGAAATTTCACGGAAGCTTAATTTGACATGAAATAATGTTATGATCAGGGTGCATCTGTTTTATATCCCATCCTTGTGTTCCCTGTGGAATTGTTGCAGGGGTGTGGGTTGCACCTGCACATAGCATAGCCCGCTTTGTGTGCTGCATCCCAGCCCTCCTTCACTCAGCTCTGGCACCAGCCTTAGGAAGAAGGAGAAGGAAGACAAGGAGAGCATGACTGAGTGCCTGCCAGAAAGATATCAGGTGAGAGAGGGCCATTTTTTATGTCACCGCTTTGCAGAGGAAAGTCACCTTTTCCAGCAGCTTTGGAGGCAGGGAGGAGAATTCTTCATGGAGGTTTGGGTTAGGTGTGCTGCACTAGCACCTGCTAAGGGCAACCAGAGGGGAGGACAAACCTTCCTTCCCCATCTCCTTGTTTTTGGAGACATGCAAAAGGTTCAGCTGGGAGGTGAAACCATGGGTGGCTGTCGCACAACGTCTGCTGCCTTGGCCCATGGGGAATTCTTGCCAAAAGCTGGGATTGCACCTGTAAGGCAGCCTCAGACTCAGATGGCACTTCCCAAAGTGAGACAAAGATGAGCGCAGACTGGAAGGTGCTATGTTGGGCTTTGCTTTAGGTCTGATGGCAGCAGGGTGTCCTTGGGACACAGATTGTGGTGAACTTAGAACCACAGAATCATTAAGGTTGGAAAGACCACTAAGATCATTTAGTCCAACCTTGAACCAGCTACTGTAGGGATTGAGCAGATCTACCACACCTGAAATGAGAGATGCCTGAGACCCTTCCTTCGAGCAGTTAGCCCCAAAGAGGGTCTGCACAATAACCTGACATCAGCTCATTTTTTTCCCTAGCACTTAATATATGCAGTTTCTCACCCATTAAATTTCAGAATCCACTTACTGCCAAGGTTCTGGTGTGTGCTAATTTTTCTTGAGCCTTGAGGCTAAATAGGCCACTCTGTCAGTGCCACATGGAGCTGCTGGCTGAACGCACTGAATCCCTATAGCAGTTGTATACTGAGCAGCTGAGGCTGTTGAGTAGTCGTTTTTTTTAGAATGTCTTCCTGCAAAGTATGTCTTTTCCTGTTGAGATTTTGAAATTCTGTACTTTTCCTTATAGAAGGAAGCATGAGTATTTGTTTCATCATCACCTTGGTCCTTTCGTAGTATCATAGAATCCTGAAGATTGGAAAAGGGCTCTAACATCGTCTGCTCCAATCGTCAACCCATCCCCACCATGTCCTCTGACCATGTCCCTCAGTGCCATATCTACCCTTTTCCTGAAAAATCTGAAAGGCTTTTTAGATCCAGGTTCTTCAGGTGCAGAACTCAGCTGCAGGAGGCTCAGTTCATCTTCTGCTTTATTTTCTGACATGAGATAACTCCAAGAGCCACCACACCAGACCCATTGCATCAGTGCTGCAGAGCAGTGCCACCTCCCAGCACTCATTGCCCAATAACATGCTCGGAGTACTGTGGAAATTATCTTTCCCTCTAAAGTTGGGAGAATTAAGAAAAAGTTATTCCTATTTTAAAGAAATAGTTATTCCTATATGTCTTTGGGAAATAGTTACATGCACTGAAGCTCCAGTTCCCATAGGGCAGTGACTCGTGCAGGGCACAGAGAAGCTCAGCAGTAGGAGCTGTAAGTGCTGCAAGACCCACGGGTAAGCAAGGCAAGCTGGGCCAGGGACAATACCCAAAATTGGACTTTTGCTCATAAATTTATGATGCATCATTTGGGAAGCAGAAATAGAAATATTTAAAGGTTACGCAGAAGCTGAAATTCCACTCTGGGATATTGCTTTTTTTTCTTTCTTCTTTTTAATTTCTTTCTTTCTCTCTTTTCTCTTTCTTTCTACTTTTTTACCTCATTTGGGGGCAGACTCCTCGCTGGTGTGACTTTGTGAAGCTGCACTGATTGAGAGAGGAGCAGAGAATTCATCTCTCATGTTATATTTAAAATATTCACACAATTAAACAGTTCTTTGAAGTTCTCTGGAGCCGGATACACTCTGCTTTACTTTGGGTGGTCAGGAGATGAAAATGGAAATGTTTTAATTGGATTTGGTCCTACAAAAGTGTGCCACGTCCTTGTTGGGATTTCCTTTCTGCACGGTGCTGCAGCCGCTCCATGCAGCTCGGCCCAATGCGGTGGGACTGTGATAAATGGCCGGATTTAATCAGCTCCACTTTGGAGTGGATTAGGAAGGAGGGGCACGTTTGTGTTCACTGAGCTATATTTAACTCTCAGAGAAGGGTCTGAACCAAGGAGAGGACTCAAATGCATGCTTACTGTTTTGAGCTTGTCTGCTTCCTTGCTTCATTGCTTTTTTTTTTTTTTACAATGAAATCCATTTGCACCAACATTGTACAGATGCACAATGAAGTGTTGCTTTCTGATGGGCAATACACAAAGGTCACACAAAGCCTTGCTGCTATAATTCGTGCCTTATGCACTTGCAGTGTGCACGAGAATTTCCTTTCCCCATCCCGCACCAAAGCAGCCCAACCCAGGTGGGAGCTGCGTGCAGAGGATGGGGCTGTGGCATGCTCCTTATGGGGAAGCACCTACCAAGAATGTCATTACTTGTGACATAGCAGTGAATTTTCAGGTCTGTTGTACAGTTGGTGGATGTTTTTTTGACATAGAATGGCCTGGGTTGAAAAGGACCTCAAAGATTGTGTAGTTTCAACCCTTCTGTAGTGGGCAGGGTCGCCAACCACCAGACCAGGCTGCCCAGAGTCACATCCAGCCTGGCCTTGAGTGCCTCCAGGGATGGAGCGTCCACAACCTCTCTGGACAATGTGTGCCTGTCTCACTTTGTGTTCATTTACAAATTTTTCAGCCTCTGTTTTTGTAAAGCTTTCACTCAGTTGTGTCGTCCTGGTGTTTTGATGGCTAACATTTTTTGGTGATGTGCCTCTGGCACAGATAGGAAGGAACAGATGAAATGAACATAGCTTTTGATTACTGTCAACAGCAAACACTGATATCTTCACTAAACATTTTTTTCCCCCTTTCTGAAGCTGTGAGAAGAATTGTATAAATACATGTTTATAAACATGCATATGTTTACATATATTTATATTTTCATGAACACGTATATAGTATAGTATACATATATATTTAAGTAAAATTACATACTTACACTGAAATCAACGTGTGTGTATATGTATATATATACGTGGTGATATTTCTGGTAGGTTAGATGCCACTGTAATCATTCAGAAGTTTACTTCTGTAAAAGTTTACGTTGAAAATCTGCAGGCAGTGTTACATCCACTGATTTTAGTCCCCAAAAGGACTTGCCCCTCCAATGTGTATTTCTGTGGCTCTCCTTCCACGACAGATCTGTTTTCTAATTTTATTTTCCTCTTTCATCTTCCAGCTGCTTATCTGTCCTTCCAGATTCTGTACCTCTCTGTTCCTTTATCCTTACTTCCTTTCTTCTTCTGCTGTGTTTTCATTTTTTAATGACTTATCTTACGTTTTATTTTATAATGTTTTTATCTGCAGAACAAACCAGTTTTATAACCCTCCAAAACGAGTTGTATAATTAATTTTCCTCCCCATGTTGTTGCTCAGTGCTGCTGAACCACCTCTTGCTGGCAGTGAAATGCTCTGGTATCAATGCTGGGTGATTTCACTGTAGCTCAGCCACCCGTTCTGGCTGAGTCAGGCTTGTATCGTGATGGGGAGGAGATGACTGGGTTGGGACAGGATTTTAAGTGCAGCTCTTCTGAGTCAGGCCAGTTGCTCTTCTGTCCCCAGTCCTTCCTTTGACAGCAGCACGCAGCAGATCTTCTAGCAAGAATACGAGCAGAATTGTAATGCATACTTTGTCCTTAAGCATCCACCTGCTTCTTCGTGTCCTCATTCATAGCAATCAGAATTGGGTAACTTCCTAAGCAGAGGCTGCACTTCAGTCATCCCAATCATCCCTGCTTTGTCTTCCAGAAGTTTGCCTGATCCATCTATGAACGTACTTATCCCTTCAGTCTCCACAACCCTGTGGCAGAGAGTTGTTCAGCTTAATTATGCATTGAGGAAAGTTATTTTCTTCTGCATGTAGGTGTGTGGTGGTTTATTTCTTGGTGTTTTTTTTTTTCCTCTCTATTTTATGTATATATTATATATATCCTTTAAATCTGTGGC
>JAOWBP010004028.1:10091637-10115164 GCA_028571105.1 Tragopan temminckii | reverse complement strand
CTTTAAATCTGTGGCTGCTGGGTCATTGTTAGTTCTTAAAGTGCAGGAAAAGGCCAGAAACCCATGCTGCTGAGTTTATGGTGGGTTATGAGCCTCAGTTCAGCACTGAGCCTCTTTATCTCCTCCTCAAAGCAAAGTCATCTTGCTGTCAGCTGAAAACTGAAGTCCATAAATACATGAGCATTAGTGAAAGGTTGCATAAATGCTACTGGAGGTGCATAAATCAAGCAAGGTATTTTAAATAATGTCTCACCGCATCCATCTGCCCTGAGTTTGTTCCTCAGCCTCTCCATGCATTCTGACATTCAGGCTTAATCATAGCTCCCAGTTAAAGCACGTGGCACAAAGCCATCCTGGAGGAAGGGTGCAGCTCTCCTGGGTACAGGCTGCAGGCTGATGCTGGCCATGGCTGAAGTAGATCATAAAACATACAGCAATCGTTTCCCATCTGCCCGCTCCCAGTTGGCACTGTCAGGAGGGTTTTTGTCCATTCAGTCCCATGTGTTTTCAGTATAAAATGGAGGTGGTTCTATTAAGCACTTCAGTGGTTCAGGGACAGTCTGGAGAAAATACTGCATGGTGGTGGATCCTGCCAAGGTCAGGGAGGAAGCAGCATCTTCTCAACATGCATTTCTGACTCCTAGTCTGAGCTTTTGGGGATTGTTTCCTCAAGTGACTGAGAATGGTTTGATTCTGAAGCTGGATCCAGCTGCTGCCATTAGAACACAGTGGATCACACCTCGTCCCTGTATCTGGATTCCATCTGAGGGTCGGTCTGCCTGCCTGCCTCCCAGCTGCTGTGATGCTGCCTGTTAGTGGGAGCACAGTGTGCATCTCCCATTTGATTATCCATCAACATTCAGCTCTGCTGCCAGGAGCATGAAAGAGAGACAGTGGGAAGAGCAGCGGGAGGCAGGCTGTGCGCTCGCTTTCAATTTACCCATAAAAGAGGAACAGAAAGAGAAGGATGATGAGCTGGCCCGCAGTGCTTTGTGGAAAGGAACATCTTTTTCAATTACCCACGTTTTCATTGTGCAAGGTATCAGGAGTCCTAGTGTGTTCTCCCCAATATCCCACTTCTGTCAACATAGATCAGCTTAATGCACGGAAATGATACGTGATATGAACAACTCATTCGACACTGGAGGTAATTGCTGGGCGCCCCACGCAACCATGTGCTGGGAGGCCTTAATACTTCAGCTGTGACCCTTGGGAGTGTTATTATTTTTTTTTTTTAAACTTGTAAACTCCTTTATCTCCTCCTGCACTTCAGGGATAATAATTATTCTCAGGAGTGACTCAGGCTAAAGATCCACCCTGTCAATCTGCGATGAGGAAAGCACCAGGGCTGGGTGGCCATCTCAGAAAGCTGGGATGATGCAGAGAAATGCTGTGCGTGACACTGTGTAAAATCTTTTCCTTCAGAGTTGCTCTTCACCCTCTGCAGTCCTGGTCTGACCCAAACCTGCAGCTCTCTGCGTAGGAGTCCTGCAATTTCCTTCTTGCAAAGTCCTTGTGGAGATGAGCATCCTCAAAGCTTTTAATAAAGGGGTCTTTGGCAGGGACAAATTACTCATGATTCTTCCCTCCCCTTCCCATGCTGCCTCTTGATTATACCGGTGTATACTGCAAAATAAGACAGAAAGTCCTCTTAGCATCAAGGACACCATCTCCCTAGCAATCCAGTACTTGCCAGTCTGAGAAGCTATACCAGATGTGCTTTGTTGCTCTTGAAGTACCAAAAAAAGCACTGACTACAGGGCTATTCAGTGATGAAAGTTGTCCATCCACTAAGAACCATAAATAATCCTCGACAGCCTCTCTGCCTGACTCTGCATCCCATCTCCCCTGCTTACGCTGATTCACAGCCAGATGAGATTCCTCTCCTCGCAGCTGGCCAGCACGTTATTGTGGGTGAAGACGTGATGGGCTCAGCTGGAACACCTGCTGCCTCTTTGGTTCTCGCTAGCCCTATGCTGCTCTTGGCACTGGACTTGACAATCCTTCCTGGGAGCAAGAGAGGACAGAGAGACCTGGCTGCAGTGTGAGAGCATTGCCATATTCCTCAGCAGACAGAGGCATGCTGGCACTGATGGGAGAGCTCAGTGTTGCACCAGTGTGGGTTATGGGCTGGCTGTGGTTTGTGAGCTTACAGCGAATGGGCATGTGTTCTCTGATGTTCTGGATGAAGTTCCTGCCACCTGGTGATTCAGGTGCTATGGAGTTTTGCTGCAGTCCTTCTTCTGGGGCAGAAATGCCTGTGTCACCCCCATCCCACAGCTCTGGCTCTGGTTTCTGAGGGCTGGTAATGGCTTACAGTCATTCAGCTTGAGAAGGATAAAGGGAGAAGAGGGGAAAATAAAAACAGGGCTATAATGGCTTGGAAAGATGTTGTACCCACACTTAATTTCTGTTTGTCTCTGGTAAAACAGTTATGTTAGAAATAGTCTGACTGATTCTGACTCAGTTTCAACTCCGTTTTCATGCCTGATGCTCAAACAAAGTCTTTGCTTGCCTACATGCATATGCATCTGTTAAGATGGCACAAAGCCTACTTACATGTCAGCAACATGCCTTTTGCACCAGGGGGAAGTGCCTCTTTACACTTAATTAATCTCAGTGAGAAAAAATGCCAAAATGGGCAGAAACAGAGCCAGGGTCTCAATTTTTCCTGTGCTTCTCTGGTCTCCTGCTTAAATGGAAGGACTTGTAAAGATTGCTGCAAAAGGGAATAGAGTAATCTTTTCTTTAGGATGAAGAGATGGCTTAAACTACAGCAAGGAGAAGTCAGACTAAAAGGGAGGTAAAACATTGTAATGGTAAGGATGAAGGATTCCTGGGGAGGCCATAGGGATTCTACAGCTGGAGGTCTTCAAGAAGAGAGTGGATAAATATTTATCAAGAGCGTTATAGCCCTGCTTGAGTTGTCACAGGGGAAGGGAGCAGAGAAAATAAACTGCCTTTCCAGTCTTTTGATTCCATAAAATAGGCAAGAAAATTTAATTTAGAAAAGAATAAAACTCCTCCACTCCTGCTGCTCCTCTAGGGTGCAGAATCAGGATATGAATTACCTATGCCAGAACTAAGAGGGGTGCTTGTACTCCACCAGCCAGTAGCTGCAGCATTTCAAACTGGATCAGTTGCAGCTTCTGAGTTCTTTTACCAAACTCAGCAGTAGGGGACTCAGTGAGAGCAGAAATCCAGATCTTTGCATTCATGCATATCTTCATCTGCTGTTGCCTTAACTTTCTGGGATAGTTGGTTATTTGGTGATTTGGTTACATTCTGAATTTGCCTTTTGCTTCTCTATACTTTTGCAAACTTTTAATTTGGTTGTTACAAGTCCTATGTGCATCCTCTTGGACTGCTTGCATCTTATTTCCTACCACATTTTGTATTCTGCATGGGCAGCTGCTGTGTTTGACTGAGCTGAAATAAGGACATTCACACCATGTTTCCATGCTTTGCCTGGCCAAGAAGTCTGAGACTCGTGACGGCGCTGATGCTACAATACAACTTTCTCATTACTGTGCAGAATTGGTGTTGGCTGGCTGGCAGGAGAGGGCAGCCTTTTGGGTATAAACATGCACCCCACTGCACAGACAGCCCAAAGTCGCTCCTTGCTGAGCACTCCTCTCCATGAATGCATCAGATGTTTTATTTGCAGGGAGTCAGCACGAAAGGAGCCTGTGGAAATTCACTTAGCAATCAGTGCTTGTTTCTGGCTATGGCTGTTACTGTAGCAGATGAGGTTTATATGACCCCAAGACCATCCATCTTTTTGAATAGAGGAGATGCTGTGAGCACAGGGTGAGGTAGGTGGTTTTTTTTTTTTTTCCATTACTTCCCACAGTCCCAGCTGCTTGCCAATGGCTGTCTCTTCTGTCTCAGTTGCTTTGGAGCCAACTGCTTCACATCCAGCTCTTGTTTCCCCTGGAGGATGGCACTTTCTAGGTAAATCTGTGCTACTGAGGAGAAGAGATGTGCTCCCTGAGGTCAGAAAAGCACTGGCAACTGTAGTGTTTTACAGATTTTCCTTTAAACTGACAAACCACTCATGCAGGTGTTGTCACTGCTGTAGGTCATGAATGTATCATGTGTCTGGTTAGGTAAGAGCCAGCCAGGGACACTGATTTGAGAACAAAATAACCTTAGTTTTCTGGCTGTTGGGCATGATCGTGCACCTGTGTCCAAAGAGTCCATTAGCAGGGAGAAGTACTGTCTAAAATATCTGGAGGGAACGAAACTGCAGCTTTAGAAGAAAAGATCAGGACTCCTCTTCTGGAGAGTAGAGGATTGGGGGGAGTGGAGCAGAGTCTGATAAATCCAAAGATCCTGTGGCTGAAGTGAACTTGGGATAGTTTTTCACCAAACCCCTACAGGATCTGGGCAGCAGATGACAAGGAGCTGGACTCAACTTAACTGTCCCTTCCAACTTGGGATATTCTGTGATTCTATGATAAAAGCAGTACAGTTTGTACTGTGTGGACATGGAAATCCAGAACCCAAATCTCAAGGAGGGCAGCCTCCAGGTTGTGCTGTGCTCACACGGTCCTGGAAGTCAAGTGTTTATAAACAGAACGACTTCTCTGTGAGTGGGTCCTGTATTTGATGGGATAGGTGAGGGCAGTGCGAGATGCTGTGGATGGGTATGGTCAGTCTGTACCAGAATGTCTATAAAGCCAATCTTGAGCCTGTTCTTAATTCTGCAGCAGGGAGACCGCTGGTTTTAGTTGAACATTCATCAGATTAATGTGTCAGCAGCACCATGGTACAGCTAATGGGTGAATTCCACGCAGTCAACAGCACTATCACTTCAACGGGGAAAAAAATACAGTTTTAGGGTTATGATGTGTCACAAAGCTCTCCTGCTTTAATATTCGCTCCCTGAACTGCTCTGTTGGATGTGTTAATTCCACATGCCTTTATCTGCTGCTCTGCTTTCCTCTCACAAAGCCAGGAAAGAATAAATAGCAGTGTAATGCAATGTGTGACAGTAAAAATGCCCTCTGAAGAACGACTGCTGAGACTGTTGACACGAGCGTTTGTAAGAGAAACAAAAGGAAATATGCTGATTCCGCTGGTTTGCAGCCTAGCACATGCTGTGCCTGACTAAATGTTATGTCAGAGCTCTGAGGCTCTGTTTTCTGATGCTTTGCTGAGAAATAAGTGTCGTTGTTTAAGCTATACTGTTAAATCTCAAGTGCAGGGTAGGAGGACTCGCCTCTCTCCTATCTATCAGCTGCTGGTCTAAACACCCTTTTATGAAACGCAGACATTAGATAAGAAATCTGGTTTGTTTCTTGATATTCTGTAATTATTAAGAGGAAGAGAACGAAACACAAACCACCCCTGCCTGCAGCACAGAGTAACACCTCCCACCTACCTGCTGTGCTGCTCAGCATCACCCTGTGGGTGCAAAACCACTGCTGGAGGCAGATACTGAGCCGCATTCTTGCCTGATGGGAGCTGTGCTGGGGCCGATGGAGGTTGGTTGGAGACATAGGGAAGGGTTTAACCCATGGCCATACAGAGGGGATTGTACTGGTATAAGGTGTGGAGCCCAGGCTTGAGCAAGTCTTGTTACAATAAAGCAAAGATGCTCCCAAATTTTCCATAAAGCAAGGAGCCAGCAGTCTTACAGTCTTGCACACTCTGTTCTAGAAGACTTATTCATTCATGTAGCATTGCAGAGGAAAATGGTCAGTGCCCTGAGGGGAGAAGTCCTATGGGACCCTTGTTTAAAAGACAGAGCAGCTGTATGGCATAGGCTGTGGCAAGGATAATGTGTTAATCCACTTTAGAAATGCTCTCTCATGCTGGCCATGAGATCAGTCTTTTCTGGGCTCTGGAAACTTCAGATCTGGAATGCTGAAGGTAGTGGATAACAATTATAGTAAAGCAGAAATAATTCCCTCACAATTAATGTCGGTGGATGAATAAAATTTGGCTGATGCAAGGAGTTCAAGGTGTGTAAAAGTGGAGAGGGGAAGGTATTCCATGAAGCCTCATACCTTGTTCCTTTTCCCAGGTATCTCTGCTGATCCATGGGTGTCTGCAGTATGTCCCTGGGCAGGGATTTGCAGCCCTCAGGCAGTGAGCTGCCACCCTTTGCCATGAGGGGGATAGACCATATCTGCAGCTCTGGTGGTTGCAAGCTCCATCCCAGCCATCTCACCTGGGGGTCTCCACAAGGGGCTGCAGGAGGCAGTGCCACTTTACCCCTTTTGCCTGAGTGTTTGCTAGGGCCCACGGTCTTTATTTTCTTTTACATATTTTTGTCTTCCCAGCTAATTATCTAACACGTGAAGCAAGGCTTAACTCCAGAGATAGTGATAATAATAACTTAGCATTTATCCAGTAATGTCCCATGGTGGGAAACGCTGTGCTGATCTTCAGTGCTTATTGATAGTTTTCCCTCATGTATCAGTCTGGGGACTTATCAGGGAGAAAAAGCATTCAGTCAATAATCCCCACTTAAACCTCTGCTGTGGGGTAGCATGTTAATTGGATGCAGGCAGCCAGACCAAGGGGCATGGCGGATCTAAACAGAGGGCTTGGGCTCGCAATCTGTTCCCAAGGCAAAGTATTTATGAAGATGTATTGTCCCATCTCTCGAGGTGCTCAAGGCCCAAGGCTGAATGGGGCCCTAAGCAACCAGATCTAGTGCCTGATATCATGGCTGGCTGACCTGTCCGCAGCTGGGAGGCTGGAATTAGGGTCCACCTTTGGATGGTGGAGATTCTTGATCAGCCCCAAAGTAGACTGATAACATCTGACCCTGCAACAGGCTTCCAGAGTCCCTGTGGCAGCTGAATTAATTGCACAAATCTACTGACAACAGCAGCACCTGCACACGTAAAACTGACTGGCAATTCTAGTTAACAGCATCTGGCAATTTCAATAGAAGTGTCAACAGCCCATGCAAAGGTTATTGGAATTAAAGTGAATTACAGAATTGGTTTTAAAAACTTAATAATGTTGTGAACACTGAAGGCTGCTTACAGGCTCTGGTTTTAAAGCTGCTCTAGCACATCCTTCTGGCAAAGTTTATCTTTTTGATCTGTGAATATTGAACCATGGATATAAGGCTGTTGGCAATCTGTCATTCCACTATTTCTTTCCTAAAGCAATGCTGTGCACAAGCTCTGTACAAAGAGAAGCACATCACCAGTGTGAAAAAGGATAGGGATGAATATATGATATATCTAATGCAAAATCTCAGATCACTTCAAGTCGTGGGAATTTTGCCACGAATTTTAGGAACTAGAAGAAACTTTTCCATTAGAATTCCACTTATAAAAAGTGTAATTTAACATCAAAAACAGTGGCAGTTTTTCAGTGGGTTTCACTTTTGGATCAGGCCCTGGACAAGAAGCCTAACACTGCTGAAGTTGTGGAGGCTTTCGTTTATGATATGAGCAGGATTTCATCTGCTTGACCTCACGCTGGCTCTGAACCAGATTCTGCAAACTTTCCATCAGCCAAGATGGTCTTAGTCACCAAATTATCCCATTTCATTCAGAAGGACACAAAAATGACTAAGGGCTACTCGGGGATGGAGAAACGCTGTGATTCATCCCACGTGCTTCCGAGCCAGGCTTCATCACTCATAGTTCTGTCCATTAAATACTCATCACATCATTGCAATACCTGCAGAGGAAGTGCTGATGATTCTGGGTCAATGAAGCTACTGGAGGTTCGCCAGCAGGGCGAAATGCCTTCTTTCTAACATGATGGTGATGATGTATCCCCGGATCTGAGCATCTCACCTCTAAGCCAGCATCTCTGTTTCCTACCAGCAGCCCTTCTGACTGCTGCAAACAGACTGAACTGCAGATGTGATATTTGTAAGCTTGAAGCGTGTGCAAACAAGGCACGATGTTGTACTTGAAATCTTCAACACAAGATGCAAACCCTTCTTAATTACAAGAGAGGCATGTTCCTTGGTGAATTACTCCCTGGTAATGAAGGGGTGTGCATTTGGCAGACTCCCAGTCAGCTTACAGCTCTGTTATACCTCAGGATTCCATCGCAAGACTATGTCAAATGAAGAATAAATTTAGGGGTGAATAGGCAAAAATAAGTCAAAGTAATGGAAATTAATTGCCACCCTTCATTAGGCCGCTCCCCTGGTCCTTCATGCAGACATGAAATGTGCCAGCGTATAATCTTTTTTGCTTTATGTGCTTGCTTCAGGACATCATCTGCAAGCATCCCCTTTAGTGTTTCCCTTTGTAAGCTGTATTGCTGAAACTTAAATTAGCATTTCTGACAGATGCTGCATGCAGTGAAATGCCAGACTGCCTGGTGAGGGAAGAAATGCCTCTTTCACCTGGGCAGCAGTGCATTGGTTGTTGGAAGGGAGAGGAACGTGGACTGCTGGCTTCTGCCTGTGATTTGACCCTTGCATGCTGTGTATCCCCAGTCACATTACTGAACCTCCACGTGCTTTTATTTACAGAACCTCTCTGCCACATCTGGTGTTGGTAAAGTAATTCCCAGGACACAAAGGAATGCGGGTTTTCTCCCAGTCCTTATTCTTTGGCAGTTCTTCTGGGCACTGTTGCAGTTGGTCACTCTGAGGGTCAGCAGGTAAAGGGCTCCAGAGGGATGTCTGTAGAGTAAATCATGCCACCTTAGGAGTAAAAGCTTCAGAATTTGGTCCAAAGCACTTTTGTATCACACATCACTTCTAATAATTTCTGCACAAGATTTGAAATAATCCCTGTAAGGATTACTTGGATTAATAAGGTTTATGATAGTAGTAATTACAGGTTTGTATTTCTCCCAGAGATATATCTTACCTACTTAAATAAGAACATCTCAAGTGTCTGCTTGGAAATAGGAAGCACAGATAGTAAGAATACCTCCACTGAATGCATATTTTCCCCAATATTGCCAGAAATAGGGGCCCCCACGCCATTCAGAATGCTGGAAGCAGGGAGTTTCTCCAGAGAGGTGAGGGTGGTCACTTTGGGTTTAACCACTTACTTCTGGGAACAAAACTGATTGGCTTGGACACCTGATAACTGTACAGTTTGTAAAGTTTCTCAGTATTAGCAGAGCCAGAGGAGGAAGAGCAAAATATTTGGCATATCTGTGACCTGTGCATTGCTGCTTTCATAGCAAACTCTTCCTAAAGAAACTGAAGAGCTAGCTGGCTTGTTTAATGGAGAAAAAGAGAAAAAGAGAAAACTCTTATTTCCCTTCAAAAAATTCTGATTCTCTCTGAAAAATGCATGGAAAAAACAAACATTGCAAGAATTCCTGTAATCTGTGCCCTTCCTCTCACCAATTGCTCGTTGAAAGGAGAGAGTAAGCTATATCCATCCCTGGCAGCATTTTCAATGACTTTTTGAATGCTTAGAGTTGGAGTAATGTCATCACCATGTAATGTTGCCAGATTCTCTGATCTCCACAAAAATACAAACTGTATCCATAACACGAGAGAACGTTTTCCATTTGCAAAACATTTGCATTCCTAAGATGTTCCTTAGAAAGGCAGAATGCTGACGTTCAGAGCCAGCTGAAGGGAGCGAGCAGGGCTACAGGACACAAGCACACACTCACAAATGCTGCATCCCTAAAGAACCTAAAAACAAATCAGTAGAGAAAATTATTTCCAGAGCTCTTTTGGGAAAGTTTCAAGGACACTGCAAAACTGATGCATTTAGAGCATCTTTGGGCCACTGGAAGATGTTAGTGCTGCAGCCACGGTCAGCTATGTTGTTCTGCTGCCCAGCAGTGGTGCAGCAAGCATAAGGTGGCATTGCTGCCTTCTGCCCAGGAACCTCAGAAATGCTCTGACTCTTCTGTCCTCAGACTAGAGGGAGAAGATCGTTGGGATCCTGGCCAGATGATGAATTAAGTATGTGGGAGCTGCAGGGTTGAGGAATGTCGTGGTGAGCTTCTATTGGCTTGGTTCAGTGCATTCATTCTGTGCTTGTGTTTTGAGACTGTTATGATATTGGGGCACTTATCTAGATTACTGTAGGCTGCTTAGTAAGCCTTCTGGCAAATAATAAGTTTTCAGCTGTGTTGCTGCAAAACATATGTTTGTTTTTCTAAGTCAAGGCTAATAAATGCAAAACAGATGGGTTGGTGTCCTTCTAGCCTTGGAGAGGCAATTCCACCACTGCTGGCGGGCACAGCAGGGAGCAGCTTGTGTTGGGCAGGAGTGTCAATGTAATCCCACACCTTCTGGACTCGGGGGACAAGAAGGGCAAACGTTATTTACTCCATGAATAGAAATCTAGGGACCAAGGGAGTGGAAGGAAGTATCTGAGATGAACTTTGATTGTTTCATTCCCAAGGACAAACAAAACTAATTTTTCTTTCAGGCTCAGACTGCCTTTCCCCTCCCTTTTTCCAGCACAGACAACATTTTTTTAAAAAAGTTACTTGAAGCAGAAGTTTTAATGAGTTCTCGCCAGCATACCACATCCTTGGATTTGCATCATTTGAACCATATTTTTGAGGCAATTTTTCAAAGTGGTTCTCAGCACTTTGTCTGCATGAATGCCTTTGCATGAGTGATTCATGCTTCTAAACTTCGGATGTACGAAAGGGGTCCAGGCGTTTGAACAAAAAAGCACCACATTTTTCTTCTGTTTCCCATGGTTTATTTGGGAAAGGTCAGCGTCAGTCCATTAGAAGAAAATTACACTACTTTCATCTTCTCGTGGGGTAAGAATCCCTTAAAGCATTCCCATCTTTAAGCTTCCATCTGTGCAGCGCAAGGGATGCTCTGGCACATGCAGGATGCAGGCAGCGCCTGAGGGACGTATGGATCGAAACACAGAATCATTAAAGTTGGAAAAAACCTCTCAGATCATCTAGACCAATCGTCCAACCAACACCAGTATTGCCCACCGCTGCAAGGTCCTCAGCTCACACCCTGTCCAGGTGGTTTCATTATGTTAGGAGTCTACAGCAGATCCAGTGGATGGAGGGTATTGGATAGAGATCTGCTCTTCTTTATGCCTCTATTCCCCTTCTGGGCTATGCCCACAAACTCGAGCTTGTTCCAAACAAAAGGCAAATCGAGGATAGCAGAGGGAGATTTCATTCACCATGTAATCATGTCCTAAAAGAAAATAGCCCTCTTGTCCTGGAAATGGATACATCGAATAACTCTGCAATGTTCTCAGTTTGGTGTTCAGCTGGAGCATTTAACACAACCTTTAACACAACCGGGGAAGCCATCTGATTTTACTGTGTCAGTAATGATGCCGCAGCTTTGAGAAATTAATTTCTCCCCCACTGCATGCTCTGTTTGAGAAATGATATCACATTGTGAGAGACTGCACCAAGCTTCACAGATCACATTGCATAACAGGATGCTGGCTAATGATCCAGGATAACAGAAGGCAAAAGCTGAATACATTTTTAAAAATCACCACTTGCTACGAAATAATGTCACAACTGTGCAGGAGAAGAGATACTCTTCTAAATGCGCTGCCGAGATTCTCTGTTGGGGAGAATAAGCTAAATCAGAATGATCTATTTCAGTTTTTCAGTGGGGGAATCAATGGAACACCTCAGGCTGGATGCTCAGCACGTGTAGATCAGCAGAACTCCATTGGAGTCGATGGATCATTATTTCCTGCTGCTGGAGCAGGGAGCTCCAAACAGACCCAATCAGCAGTTAGCAAGTTCTGTAGTCTCAAGTAAGCAGGACTTGCAATACTGGTATCATTAACATCAAGCAGAAACCTGCCCTCATTGTAGATTAATAGCAATATTCCCATCAAAGCTCCCAAATACTGACTGCAGTGACACCCAGCCGGCATCAGTTAGCATTAGTTAAATCAAACCGCCAGGGCTGATTAAGAAGGTGAAGCTCTGCAACAAGGACGCTGCGGCTGTGTAAGCGCTGACGCACCGCCCTGACCTTGCTTTGAGGCTGGTGTTGCCAGCTGACAACGCCGGCAAACTTCAGCGCAGATCCAAAATTACATGGGAAACCTGCGACCACCTGCATTCCAATGTCTGGTGATGATCTGTCTTTCGTAGGACCGAATGTGTGAAAAATCACAGAATAATAGAATCGGTTGAGTTGGAAGGGACCCTTCAAGGCCACCTGGTCTGACCCCCATGCACTGAACAGGGACACCTACAGCTGATCAGGTGCTCAGAGCCCCGTCCAGCCTGACCTGCGGTGTCTGCAGGGATGGGGCACCCACCACCTCTCTGGGCAACCTGTGCCAGCACCTCACCAAACTGTAGTGAGAGGACAAGGAGTGGAATCGCACTGCCCAATAAAGCAGCCCAGTCTATTTTTTGCCACCATGCAGTTTGTTACTCACAGCTCCTTATCTGAATGTTTTTTTTTTTTTTTTTTCCCCATTCAGAATAAGCTTGTTCAGCTTTCCCCTGGAAAAAATTATCAGAGTCATTAGGAAGTGGAAAGAATACATATGGCCAGACATATAGCAGGCATAATAATCAGGAACAGCAGGGGAAGAAAGTCAGGCTCTGCAATGTGAGACTTTCAGGCTTGTTTGGAAACCCTGTGTCCAAACAGCATCTGGTCAATTATAAGAAATGCATTAAATGAAATTCAAACTCATTCAGGAGTGAACTGAGACCAGAGGAAATGGGAAATATTTGCAAAGAATATCATTGCAGTGGATAATTCAGACGACCCTACTCTATATCTTTAAAATGCCGAGCCAATATTTTCTTTGATTTCAAGTGCGCAGTGCTGCCATGGTACCCATCCTATGTGGCCGCCGCGTGGCTCAGTGGTGACTTAATCCAGGTGGGAAACATGGTCAAGGCTGAGGGTCACCTCGAGGTGTCTGAGTATAGTCATGCGTGCAGGAGCTGTTGGGCAGCATGCAGATATCAAACGGGGTAAATGAAGGTAGCAAAAAGCCTAGATGGAGATAGTTCTTAACGAGGTTCTGAGTCAAAAACACAGCTGCTCCTGCCATTCACCTTCCCCACCTGCACTTCTGCAGGTCTTTGAACTCCTGCAAAAACCAGAAGCCCACGCTTAAAATTGAACATGCAGCTGAGCAACATTCTGCACCCATTCTGTTCTTCCTCAGCGTGGAACAATGAGACATCCATCACTGATGAGAAGAGAGAGACACTCAGCAAATCAGCACTCAGTTATAATATTTCCTCCAGTGCCTCTGTCTCTCTGGGGTCAAGTGCAGAACCATGTCCCCTGCTCTGCCAGCTCATTAGCTTTATTTCATCTCTTCAAGGGGTGGGCATGGATCCTGACATTTTGCAAGGAGGAGCAGAACTCCAGCACCAACCTTGAGATTAATTGTTGACATTTCTCTCCCCTTACCCTTTTGATGTGCACGAAAAAAATTATATATATATACTTGCATCCATTAAGGGGAGGTGAGCAGGAGAAGAGCAGCCCAGCTGGAGGACAGCCTGGAGATGCAGAGCACCACTCCAGAGCATCAGCAGCCTGCTGATTGCTCCTAATGAGAGAGTGAAAAGCAAGGTGAGACTCACAAAGCCCTTCGGAGTGTGGGAGGCATCAAAAAAGTCCTTCATCTTGCATTTCCCCCTGCTTCTCTCTGACATATGAGGTCTATCTCACTGGTGTGTGCATGCATGGAACCAACACAAGTAAGCAGCAACATACAGCCTTCCTTATTTTAATTTCTACATTGCCTCCTGCTAATTTGAGTGATGCAAAAGGGACTACTGGGGGTGCTGAGGCTACTTTTGATGTTTGCAGCAGTGTAAATGAGTATTTGCATGGTTTTGTAACAGTAGGCAAGTGCCAGTTGCGGCTCAGAGACCGAAGAACAACTACAGTGTTTTCATCACTTCAGTCACCTGCACCATACTTCAGCAAATTAACGAGTCAGCATAGCCTGAAAACCTCACCCTGCTGAAGTCAAGATCAAGGCAGCTCACCTCCAACAGGTTCAGGGTTTCTCTAGCAATAAGGCCCATCTTCCTGTTTAATAGCAACTCCAGTTCACAGCCCTGTGCTCAAACTCAGTAACTATTAAGTAGACCAGTGTGCAGCCCACATCAAGCAGCCCACCCAGACCCACATCAAGCAGCCCTGGCCATCTCCTGGTGAGCAGCACTCAATGCCTCTTGGCTGTAAGCAGGCTGAGTTCTGTAAATCCTTTATCCCCAGGGATGGAGGAAACTCCATCTCCTGGAGCATGAGCACATTTCTAAGCAGTGTTCTGCCAGAAGGACTTGGCAGGGATGCCCAGGTCTGGCTGAGGAGCAAGCCAGGTAGGAGACAGCACTCTGATTTTTAAAGGGGAGCTTGAAATAGTACAGCAGTCCCCCAAGGAGGCAGAAAGAGCAGGACATTACTTTATGGCAAGTCTGTAATTAAGATTTGCTACACATCCTGCTGGGTCCCATCCTGCCCACTGTGTCCTCCCAGCACATCCCCAAGCTGCCCATGGGTTGCTGCCACGTGGCATTGACAGCTTGAAAGTCAAATGGTGCCTTTGACACAGCATTACTCCCAGGAAAAATTTGCTATGTGCAGACAGCAGAGCCAGGTGTGATCTTTCCCTGATAAAACATTACTTATAAGGATTTGATGTTCCCTAGAATGGAAAAATTCAAAACGTTGCTAGAGGAACTGAGTACCTAAATCTTCTAATGAGCAAAAAAATTTATCAGTTCTGCTACTACGGCAGGCAGGAAGACATCGTCAGACAGTAAATCTGTCGTGGTGGTTATTGCCATTTAATATTGAGTCAATATAAGTAATGTCTTGGAGTCTTTACACATAAACTGATAAAGCAGCCAGGACTTGGGCTGCTCTCCAAAAGCGAGTAGTTCGAACTTGAGATTTCTACAATAATTTTTCTCACTCAGTGCTGAGGAGGAAAGGGGATATTCAGGGCTAAGAAATTAGCTGGAGGATTGGGTTGGAGTCTTGGCTGTGGCTTCGGCTTCCTGTGTGACCTTGGGCAAGACTTTTAATGGAACTGGATTGCTGTACAAGGTAGATGGCATTTCTTCCACCCTCAGTGAACTTGTTTTGGTTATCTGGGGTAGAAGTCTCTTACTATGGCTTGTATGCTTCCAGCCTGGTCTGCAACTGTGTGCATGGAATGGAGTATAGGAGAATTTTTGGGTTTCCTATGGAGAATTCCACAGAATTCCGTTCACAAGAATTGTTCAACAGAGACCTAAGTCTTGAGCTAATTCAGAAAAATCTGGCAGGAGACCTGATAATGGAGGAATTTTATGTAGTTGTGCACATAGTTCTAAGGAATCCCTTTAAACATTCTAGTATGCTGTGATGCATATCCCAGGCTCACTCCTCAGTCCTGAATACTCATCCTGGGTCAAATCTTGTGAGAGGTGATGGCCTAAAGTTACACCAGGGGGGATTCAGGTTGACTATTGGGAATAATTTCTTCTCATAGAGAGCGGTGATGCAGTGGCACAGTTGCACAGGGAAGTGGTAAAGTCACCATTCTGGAGGTGTTCAAGAACCATGGGGATGTGGCACTGAGGGATGTGGGCAGTGGGCATGGTTGGGTGGGTTGAGGTGATCTTAGTGGATTTTTCCAACCTTAATGGTTCTATGATTCTACGGGTGTGGGCTGTAGCCACCCACATCCCTCTTCTTTCAGCATTTGTGCTTGGATGATTTTTATTTCTATTTTCCAGCTGTTCTCCCCTGCAGAAGAGGAGGGAGGGCGGTCAAATCCCCTCCTGCTCCCTGCCCAGACCTGTGGGTGATTCCAGGATGCTACCTACGTTCCTGCAGCTCGCCATGAGTGGTGAAAGGGGCAGGCTGAAGTATTTCTTTCATAGATTCACAGATTCATAGAATTGTTTGAGTTGAAAGGAACCCTTAAAGGCCATCTGGTCCAACTCCCCTGCAGTAAACAGGGACACACACAGCTGATCGGGCACATGTAACCCTGTCCAGCCTGACCTGATGGGGCATCCACTACATCTCTGGGCAACGTTTCACAGTAGACTCTGCTAAAAGAGTGTCCCCTCTTTCTTATAGCCCCTTTAGATACTGAGAGGCCTCTCTCAGGTCTCCCTGGAGCCTTCTCTCCTCCAGGCTGCACAGCCCCATCTCTCAGCCTGTCCTCATAGGGGGTTTGTTGCCTTAAAAGTATTTGCACTTTTTTTTGCTCTAAATGTATTCTGACTCAATACAACAAAGAGCACTAATAGGGTAAACATGGCAAAGCACCCAGATAAAACTGTCCCAAAGGGAAATCAGTCTGAATCTGGCTGGTTTGAAAAAATCTCAGTCAAAGCTTTTTGCTGAGATATTGAATTGATGTAGCAGTTTAGAAGTTATTTAATATTTATATATTCATGCCTTGCATTCAAATAGGTCAGGGCCCTATTGTGCAATGGGATACATCCACATGCAAAATGTCTCCAGTGTACTCTGAAACCATCCATGTTACCTCTCTAGCTGCAAACACAGGTGCTCAGGTTGTGTTCACGCTTCTGTACACAGCATGCATCAGGAGCTACACAGACTCCTGTGTTTGTGCACAGACCTGAATAATGCTGGGCTCTGAATATCTGGATGCCGATATGTCTGGACATTAGCAGCTTGGACCTTCTTGGCCTTTGGGTCGCTGGAGACAGATTCTGCCCAAAGGGAGCTGGAAGCATGCAAAAAATCCTGGCTGAGGGGAAAGGGAGAAAAATGAAGAGAAAATGCCTCTGGTGGCAGCCCCTCTGCTTGCAGTACAGCAGATGGTGGAAAATTATGAGACAGCAGCTCCTTGAGGCATAGCATAAGCCCAGAAACAATAAAAGGAAGAGACGAGGAAAAGAAAAGGGAATTTAAACATATTGTTGTGCCACTTTTCTATTCCTGCCACTTCAGCAGTAAGATAACCACATAATGTCATGTAAAGCAAAGCTGACCAATCTCATCCAAAAATGGCTCTGCCTTGAGGGTATGTGTGAACTGAACCTCAGAGGAGTGATGGGGCAGCAGGAGAGCAGCTCACACAGACAGCGATCAGGCTTGGGTCCATACCATCAACGCATCTGAGAAGTGGGGGGGAAAAAAAAAAAGTGCTGCAAAGCCAATACAAGGAGATGCAGCTCCTCTAAGGTTTGTTGGCTCTTGCTGGGGCAGGCTGTAAGGGAAGGGGGCCAGTCCAACAGAGCTGTGAGTCAGTGGCACCTCAGTTTCACAGGGGAGCAAATGGACCGTTCTCTTAATTGCAGATTTACAGCCAAGACGGGTACAGAGGAGTCCGTATTTCTTCATAGGAGTTGGATGACCGTGGAGAGAAGGCTCCCCGGAGAGACATCTAGGATGTGGATGGACGTTACACATAAATACAGTGAAATAAGTTTCCCATTAGACTTAAACTCAGCAAGGCAGCATGAATCACCTTTAACATGCATAACTCTCCCTTATATATCACCGCCACTGAAGCATTAATTAGCCAATAACAACCATCCCCCGGCACTCAGAGATTTCACTCTTCAGTCTATGCCTGCGTAACGGCTGGAGGAACAAAGTAAAGGTTTCTGGGTCAAACCACAGCCTTTGTGCTTGGTTCTGAGGAAAGCTGCAGTGAGAGTGCTCTGCTCCTCACTGGGGAAACAACCAAGGACTCTTGGGGCTACATGACCCAGGTGATGGGATGGCTTTGGAGTTGTTTGGCTCCTTGTACTATCCATATGTGCTCTATCTTGGTGATGCTACATCTGATGACAAAATCTGGTAAGACAAGGACCTGCTCAGAGTATGGACCTCTTCCTTTTTTATTTACTGGCGTTATACAACTCTACCAAAGGGAAAAAAAAGGAAAAGAAAAATCACATTAGCTTGCACAGATTGGTTTGAACTGGGCTTGCAATCAGAGAAAGGCAGCAGAAGGAGCCAAGCAAAGCAAATAAAGAAAAGGTACAAAGCAAATAAAAGGGCTATTTAAGATGGCTGCATCCCCAACTGGAGCTCCTGGTATTTGTGCCTGTGCCAGTAGAAATGGAAGCCAAAAAACAGAGAAAGAAAGAGAGCTAAGTGGAAAAGAGATATTAATCCTGAAGTAACTGGGAACAGGTGCTTCATTTGGGCACTTGGATGTGAATGTGCTGCAGTTGGTTGCTCTATTGACTGGGGAATTCAATAACTGAGGCTGGTGCTCTGATGACAGAGCTCAAAGAATGAAAACCCATGTAAATTAACTGCCATCCACCAGCCCACGCTTTATTAAAAAGCACAACTTGTCAAGGCACTGCCTTGAAGGTCACTGCTCCAGGAGCTTGGGCAAAAGAATTAAAACCAGAACCTCCTAAATGCCTTGTGCGGCTCGAGGGGTCTGAGTTGCAACCCTGTACTTTCCTACTGCTGACAGGAGGCTGATACCTGACCGACTCGCTTCTGTGATGGAAATGTGTTTGCTGGGCTGTGGCAAGGAATGGAGGCAATGTCCACTCCACTTTCTGCATCAAAAGGAATGGCCTTGCCCAGGTGGGCTCTTTCTATTGAGCTGTGGCCTCTGCATGGTGTCCAGAGGGAGACGTGTCATTGCATGTTGATGTCTGCTGCTGCACAGCACAATGTCTTGGCATCCTGACTCCATCTGATGTTTCATAGAAGAGCTGAGAGCCTCATGTCAAATATAATTATGAGACAATAACAGCCTATTAGTTCCAGTGCCTAATTTTAAACCTCAGACTGTCTAAAAACCCTCAGCCTGCTTTTAGAAGGGCTGTCAGCTCCCCAAGGTATGAATAGGAAGCATAGAGAATGGATAATCTCTGCCTGTCTTGGGGCCAAACGTCATCTTCCAGAAAAGGTAAAATTCCCATTTCATCATTTACTCGCTGAGACTTTTCTTTCTTGTTAAATGTGTGCAGTTCCCTTTGGAATGAGCAGACTAACAAAAGGGATTTATCTGCTTTGCTTCTGATCCGTTGTAGTTCCTGGGAAGAGAAGGCAGCATCATGGAGGTGGAGCATCCTCACAGCATTGCAACGTACTCCTCAGTTATTCCCAGTCCAACCCCTTCCTCTCTCCTTGGAATCACCTCATCTCGCTGCTTGTTCCCCTCCATTCTCCTGCCCTCACCCCAGCTCTGATTATCTGCATTCAGGCTCAGATCAGAGCATTTGTACTGAGACATCCTGGGTAATCTGCAGGTCAAAATATCTGCAGAGGAAAAGCTATCATGTGGCCGTGAGCTGATACAAAGCTTTTATTGCTTGAAAATCTTTAATGTTATACATATGCAAATAATATCTTCCAGTTTTAGGGCACTGTTTGGGTTACAGTTATAAATTGCTACACAAAGCGTCCCCCCCTCCTCACTCTGTGATGTAGAGTTGATTATCTTCTGTATGAATGATGCATCAAAAGTACCTTGTATACTGAGTCAGGGTATCTTCCACTAATGAAGTCCCTAAAGAAATGCAGCATAGACCTGAGCTGTGATATTCTGATGGCTTGGATATATCAGAGATAGCTAAAATAGCATTAGATATAAGATCTTCCTAGCAAAATTTGCCAAAGAAGCACATAAACATCAAAGAGTCTTAACTCTTAACTCCTACAAAATATTCTTCTATTTGGATTGATAAGAAAGTAGGGTAATGCCCTAGATGCATAGCTATGAGAATGAGTGTGGCTCTAGCACTGTTGTGGCAACTTCTTTTAAAAAATTATAAACATTATAAACACTCATAATGCTCAAAGTTTGTGTATTAAATTGGACTGAAAAGTGACTGCTTTTAACTCCCTCAATATATCCCTGGCTGCCTTGTGTAGTTAACTGTTGGTTCCATTTGCATGAGTGAAACAAGATAATTCTTTATCTTTATCAGATCACATCTTATCTGTTGCAAATAGACATTGTCACAGTTCATTCCACATGATAAAATCATAAACTCTTATCTTCATTTCCTATCGTGAAATAATTAGAATATTTCAGTTCTGCACCCTGAGTCATAAACAATGATAAAAAGCTAGTAATTCAATTAGAAAACTGATTCTTTTTCTAATGAGACACTATATATTGTGATATCCACGCTTAGTGCTAAAAAGGAAATATTTACTCGCCAGCAACTCTATTGAACTCTCTTGAAAATACGGACTGCCTGATGGCTTGATACCTCAAGTGTTGCTGTTGGACAATGGGTTCCTGCTTTTCAGGAGGCTGAAGGTTACATATGCAAGTTAAATCTGGGTACTGGGAATTGCGTGTGTGTGAAAAGATGTTTCAGTAGCAACCTCCTCTTTCCAGGTACTTTGCAAAACAGTCCTCCATGTCAAAACTGATGAAAGCTTTGGATGTCTTCCATGTCATCTCGTGGGGCATCACATGCTACCATGTGCCAAGAAGGCCTCTGTCTGCCCCATGCCTTTCTCCGCCCAAGTATGGCTGCTCTGGGTATCTCCTCTCTCCCCAGATCTGCCCTGCAGCAAGGAGGCATGGATATGTCATTCAAGAAATGTGCAGATGAGGCACTGACAGACACAGTTTAGTGGGCATAGTGGTGGCAGGTCAACAGTTGGACTAGATGACCTCAGTAGTCTTTCCAACCTTAATGATTCTACGATACTATGAAATGCCACAGGGACTGTTTTGCTGTCTCACTGATGCAGAGTCCTCATCGCTGTGCTTTAGCACATGGATGGCACTTGAAAACGTAGTTATCAGTATAAGCCTTTTAGCTATAAATTGCACATACTAAAGATCCATGTGATAATTGTCTTATCTGGCTCCAAATGTGCTTATGATGCTGAGAGAGAGCAGATTGGATTACGCCTGAAACAGGCTCTTCTGTTTGCACAAATCACCCAGGAACGCAGCGAGGGCTCAGAAATGCAGATGCCTTGTTTTCAACTGACTATGATTTTGCTGAAGGATCTCGTGGAAGGGAACAAGCAAACAAACAAACAGAGAAAGGTCTTTTTAAGAGGAAGGGATAGAGAGCTAAAAAACAAAAACAAAAACATGAACCAACCCTTCCGAAAACAGCAGTGCTACAACAGAGGAGTGTGGGAAATGTTAAGTGACACACACAGCTCCAACCCAGGACAAATGTTGGGATCTTTTCTCTGCCGAGCCCCACAGTGTCACACTGTCCACATTCAAGTTTTCTGCCTGGTTCTTTGGTAGGACAGTGGCACCTCCTTTCTTTGCCCTCTGCAATGGGGAAGCCTCTGTGTGCCCCAGGTACAGCATCACACTTTGATGGCAAATCTCTTGAACACTGACGTTCACACACTGGTCTTTGGCTGCCTGGGACCAGCAGGGACTATTGCTTTCACTTCCATCCTCTGAAAGTCACTGAGAGCCAAAGTCTTGGTGGCACAGAGCATACACTATTTTATACGCTTAATTCTAGCTGGTTAGAGGCAAATGGGAACAAAAGCATCAGAAGATCTGAATGGTGTTTTAATCTAGGGAAGCTCTTCCAAAATACAGCAAAGTACAACATAGCTGTAATAAACATGAAAGCTTTCTGGGCTCTGGTGTACATTAAATCTTGAGTGTTTGCTTAGTGCTGTCTGTCATATTCCCAACACAGATGATTTTTTCATTTCCACATCTTTCTTTCAGACTCACTCCTCTGTTTAGAGGAAGAAAAGCTAAAATATTTATTTCAGAGCAAGTTGTTGAATTCGTAAAATATGTTTTAAGATTTCTCTGCTCTTGTCAGCTCTTTGTAAAAACCACTTGGTAAGTTCTTTGGAGATCCTAAGTGGATTTTCCTGCCATTGGGTTGCTCCCAGTGCTCATTGCTGAAAATTACTGGCATTGAGCAGTATACAGAAGAAGGTAACAAGGCTCCAGCAGCAGCCAATCTGGATCTGTAGTTGGAAAAGCAGCTCTGGGGAACCGCAGTGTGGTCCTGGAGCTGGACTTCACGAACCAGGATCCTTTTGCAGTGGTCTTGGGAAGACTAGGACTATGGTTGCACATTTCTGAGGAACAAGCATTGCGGAAAAAACTCTTGCTTGTCCAGTATTTACAGGTATCCCTTCCCTGGAGAGCCTTATCAAGTCAGGCTAGTACCAAGCCATCAGCAACCAGAAGGTGTGGGGCAAAGCAGGAATGCACTGATGCCTCTTCTGCTCACACTTCTGCTCGTGAGAAGGGAAGTCAATCTAATGTGAAGCATTGAAATTTTACTGTCTTCAAGGCTGATCCTCCTAAAGCCAACTGCCTTCATTTTAGGGCAGTAAATTGCCAGCAGCGCAGAATAAAGAGACTGAACTTTCTTCAATAATCTAAATTTTCTTTATGGCTCTGCCAAAGAGCTGTTTTTTTCCATTTGGTTATGTCTCTCTCAATACAGTATTAGGCAAAACCTCTTTTCACACATCATTCAGGATTATCAGTGCCTTGGCATATGTCCTTCTTGTAACAGTGGTGTCTGCCCTCATTTTGTAGAGAACTCTGGATCGACCAGTGGCTCCCAGTCCAACCCAGTCCAACCCAACCCAATCTGGTGGGAGAACAAGACCAAAGGAAAGGGGCCACAGATCTTCTAAAGGACACAAAACCAGCAGTAAGAGGGTGCAGTGGTTAAATCTTTGCATGTTTCCCTCATTCATTCCTCCTAAGGCAACATCTTTATTGTGGTCTTTGCTCCTACACAAGCCCACACATCATTATAGTTGTTTACATACCATCACTAGCAATAATAATGATAGCTAAGTAATAATTCTTCATTTGAATGTGATGAACGGCTTCATCTCTCAGTGAAAATAAATACGTGGGGAAAGGGAAAATACATCATTGTTACTAGCAAATGAGGCATAGTGTAAGAAATTAAAATATTTGGCTTATGGAAAAGCAAGGGAGAACAACTTTGCAAGGAAGTCTTAAACCAACAGGGGTAAGGATCATTTATCGAACGTAAGAGAAATTAGTAAGGAAAAGGGATAATTAAGAGAGATATAAATGTTTGCTGAAGTTCTGTATAACTGAATACCAGCAGGCATAAAATTAGAGCTCAAATAAGAACATAGATAAGAACTGCACACTTCAGCTGACACAAACAGTTTGTACAGTTCATAATTTTATTTTTTTATTTTGACATTTTAAAGGCTAAAACACATCCATGCAAGGCAAACCCCACAAGATACCCCAAACTTAAGTTCCTAGCTCAGTAATGGAGAAGATGAAGTTAAACTTTTCTTTCGTGCAGCAAGACAAACCCTGCAGCAGCCACCCAACACTTGCAGCACCCTATCTGCCAGCCAGGCTCCCCCATTGCACACACAGCGTTCTTACACAACGTGCTGAGCAGGCAAAGCCTGGGAATTGAGGGATTAGTTTCTTGCTAAGGGCAGCTCAGGGAAATACTCCCAGGTGAGATTTGATATGGCAAAGCTGTGCCTGCTTAAACATGAGGCTTTAAAAGGAAAGACAAGCTAGGGAAGTGGTATGAGAAGAGAAGATGTGAGGCTTAAGGTTGGTTATGTTGTGCAGGGCTGACTCTTCTGTCTTTTAGCACTTTGATTCTGTATTTCCAGGTATGTCATGATCATGCAGTGACCAAAGTGGCACCTTTCTGCGTAGGCTGTGAGTCTGGGGCTCTTCAGTGCTCT
>JAOWBP010004028.1:10032170-10083381 GCA_028571105.1 Tragopan temminckii | reverse complement strand
ACTAAAAATAAGCCTCTGGAAAAATGTGTCTCGGTGCAACTCATTGCATTACAGAATCCAGCGACCCCAAATTCTGCCTGGGATGTGGTCAGTGGTGTGCGGTGAGCTGGCTGGGGGTACGACAGGAAGAAAAGTAATGGAAGTAGAATTGTTTTCTCCTGTCTTTCCAGCAAAGTTAGCTGAAGAGCCAGCAGTGTCCTGCCTGATGGGACTGTGACAAAGCAGCAGCATTTGCCAGGAATAAGAAATGAAACTTGAGCAAGAGTTCTGAGTTATAAGTAGCAATGTTTTGTGAAAGTGTCTGCATGCTTCCCCAAAGGCCAAAGCAGTTCCGCTGTTCCAAGACAGGCAAAAATTAGCAAACCAAGAAAAGTGGCATCTCAAGCAGTATAACTTTGTCCTCTAATGCTGCTTCTGCACAGGAAATATAGGAAGTAACAAAGAAAGGACAGCTTTTGGCTAGCAAAAGGACATCCTGCCCTGGTATTCTCCAGCTCTGTAAACATCAGCTGCAACCTCAGCTGCTGCTGTGAGAAAAAGGACACGGAGCTGTGGGAGCTGGGGGTTCCTCCAGCATCTTTCCTTGTCCAGAACTGATCCTGTGTTTTCTGGAAGCATTCCCTTTGACTGCACCTGTCCTTGGCTTCTGCCTCCTATATATCCCAGTGACTCGCAGAGCATTAGCACTGGGGAATGAGCCTTTCTCACCACACCACAGGCAGAAGAGGAGTTTAATATCTGTGGGGTAGTAACAAGCAGAACCATTCAGACTGTGTCCACAAATCCACGTGATGAACATAGCTCAGGCCAGCAGCAGAAGATAATGAGGGCTGTTATATCAAACACAGCTCTTATTTTGAAAGTTAATATTTATCTTAATGTTTAAGTTCTTTCTGTGAAAACAGTAAATGCTCTGTCCTTCCCAGTGCCACTTCAGGTCTGCTGCACAGAGCATATAATACTGATATTTAAGATTTTGGTCAATTTTATACTCAAGTGGCTGAGTCCTCACTTCTAATTTGCTAAAGCCTGCCACTGCTGTGGGTGAGATGCCAGCAAAAGCTTTCTGGACCCTTGTGTAACAAAATACTGGCACTGATTGTGCAAGCAGATTTTTAGGAAGGAGCTAGAGAAGTGTGTCAGAGTAGTTTTGGTAGCACTGCCATGGGGTAGCTGCTCTCTGAAGAGTCTTGTGCTCTTTTCTTTGTTCTCCTTTCAGTTCTTGTCTTGATCTTGGAGGCTCAGTGTATTCTGCTTTCCCTTTGTGCTACTTAATAGAAGCAAGCATTTGACCCTTGGTGTCTTTGGCTGCATGGTTGCATGAGCAGCCCTGCAGCCCTGGGCTTTGTCCTGCTATAGAAAATCATGGCCTAGGTAAGAGGGGGCCTTAAAGAACACCCAGCTCCTATTCCCTGCTGTGGGCTGGTTGCCCTTCACCAGATGAGACTGCCCAGGGCCCCGTCCCATCCCTGGAGGTGCTCCAGGCCAGGTTGGAAGAACTCCTCTGGGCTTCTGACATGTGAAAAGATTTCCTTTTCTACCTGTGTGCAGGGGGAAGAAGGGCACAAAACCCAAATGTTCACATCAAGATAAGAAAGGAGAACTTTGTTATAAAATTAAGAGGAAAAAAAAATGGCAATAAAGATTTGGCTACTGATGCTGGGGACCGTGAGCAAAAACTGAGAGACGGATGTTCTGTCTGTGCACGCCCTGGGGGTTGTTCATCTGCTAAGAAATATTTTCTCCTGCATGATGGAAATGGTTTAAAATGCCTTCAGGAATGCATCCAGTTCCCATCTCATACCATCCCTCTATAGGAGAGATGTGAAGGGAGGAAAAGCTGCTGCTGAGGCCCCAGACACAGTATTAGCACTGGCTCTATGGAATATACTCTGGTTTCTACCAGCAAAACCTCTTGCTTGCTGCATTTGTTGGCAAGATGTTCGTATTGCTGTTAGTACTTTTGGAGGAAAATCTGAGTATTTCCACTCTGTACCAGACTGATCAAATGTCTAACACTCAGCAGGTGGGAAAGGAAAGGAGAGAAGACGCAAAAGATTGATTTGGATGTCCTCTAAACCAGAGTTTCTTTGTGGCTGGACTGGGACAGAGACTTGAAATCAGACAGAGATCTTAACCATCTCTCCATTGAGGTGGGGTTGGCCTCATCTCCCAGGTAACAGCAATAGAATAGGAGGGAATGGACTCAGGTTGTGCCAGGGGAGGTTCAGGTTGGATATTAGGAAAAACTTATTCTCCAAAAGAGTGGTGATGCATTGGCACAAGCTGCCCAGGGAGGTGCTCCTTGGAGGTGTTCCATAACCATGGGCATGTGGTACAGACAAACGTGGTTATTGGGCACTATTGGCAGTAGGTAGAAGGTTGGACTAAATGATCTTAGAGATCTTTTTCAACCTTAATCATTCTGTGATCTCATACATTGCTGAGGTGGCAGCTCTACTTGTGTCTTAAAGGGAATGCAGACAGTGATGCAGAAACTAAGGGTCCAGTGAGTCTCCTTAGCAGGCTTCACAGACCAAAGGCATTTAAAGCAAACTGAGGGTTGCTCTGTTTTGTACCAAAGGCAGATTTGGCCTTTGGCCTGTGTTGGGATCAGGAAGAGAGGGAAAACATCTCAGACTGGTCTTTGCCTTCCTACAATATCCACGCTGAACAGCTCTTTACTCTGTTAAATCCAATTTCCTCAGTACTATTTCTGGTCTAAAAGTAAAGGGTCATTGAAGTTACCCTGATTACAAAAGCAGAGTAAAAGAGAGGAAAATTAAGCCTCCTCGTCTCTTAGCCAGCGTGTAATTTTTAGCTGGACTGAACATATTGCCACAAACTTGTCAGCAAACAAAATGAATGGTGATCAGAACTACCTGGGGAGAATGCGCTTACTGGGGTGTGAAATGCCTCGGCTGTCACTCCAGCAATCCTTGCAGCTCCAAGGACAAATGAACAGCATCTGTGCTCAGGTTTTTGTGTCTCAGGACTCCAGTTGCAGGGTGGGCCTTCAGCACTCTTCCCTTTCCATCTCACTGATGGCACATGAGAGGGATCTGCACCTTCCCGAAGGTGTCAGGATGGGTGTTTTTCCCCCCTTCACCCAGCAGAGCCTCAGGCCAAGTAAATCTCAAGCCAAGAGTAACGTAATTTCAATTGCTGTAAACCAAGGTTAGATGCTTCATGCTGTAATCAGAACTGGCAGCTTCCAGTGAGTGTTTTTTATTACTTAAAAGCAGAATTGATTGTATGGTAGCAAAGCTGAAATCACGAAAGAGCAATTTGTCTTGTAATGACCCATCTGGGGTACTTAGCTGACCTGCTCCCTAAGCTCTAATTTTAAAACGGTAGGACAGGCGTTTAATCCTATGACTAAACCTTGAAGGAATTTCTAGGATCCTCCTGACCCCCCTTCGGCACAGATTAAAGAGCCCCATCACTCTGAGCTTCTGGATGTGCAATTCTGGCACTCAGAACTTTGACTGTTCTGTTAGCAGATGTTTCGCGTTGTTTGCAGCCTTCGTTCATCTGTCTCTACCACTTTCTCTCATCTATAATCAAGTTCTTCAGTTACAAATGAGCTACTCAACAATGCACAACCTTATGTTCATAACATAACCCGCTAAAGCTGGCACATTTTATAGAAAGTTTCTATTTCTAGGGGAGTGGATAGAGGGTTAATAGACGTTGCCCAGGCACAAACATCTTGTGTTAAAGCTGGAAGCAATCACTGAAGGTGTTTTGAGTAGCAATCAGCCATAGTCATGAGCAGCATATTGACCTGTCAGACTGTATATCAATCTATAACATTTGATTATCCATTTCTTGAATTAACTATTAATCGTTCATTAGTTCTTTATGAAGTATTTATATATTCATCTTTCATCTGAAGTATGACTGTAATGCTAAAGTCTAGTACTTCACCATTGTGTTCAAATGACCCAACAATTGGTAAGAAACAAGTTTTGGGAGCGTTCCCACCTCTTTGGCTGAAAGAACTGCACATTAGTATCTGGTCCCAGATTTAGCTGGATGTGGGGGATTCATTTTCCTTGTCTATATACTGCACATCTTGCTGAAGCTGTTTTCTCTCTCCTGTTAGAGGACAGACCATGGCACTATTAAAGCAAAATAGATCCATCCATTTCAGACCCCACAGAGTGGCTGAAGGTATTTAGATGTTCACATGTGGCATGAGTAGCTTAGATGCCAGCATAGGACACTCATCTTTATCATATCAGGAGGTCAAAGGAGGGTTAAAATTTCAGCAGGACATTCAGTTCATGGCACACAGTCTTTTATCTTTGGCTGTAGCAATTTTTACTCTCTTTCTGGCTCTTAACTAATAATAGCAAAGCTAACTGATACTCATGAAAGTATTCTGTACAGCTTCCAAGCTGGGCACTGCACTCTTTTTGGGGTATTTACACTCCAGTTATCCTCCTTCATCATCTCCATGTCCTACATCATCAGGCAGCAATGTGTCAAAAGATCACGCATCACAAAACTAAGCCTCACCACAAACAGTGCTGAGCTGGGAATGTACAAGAAGAATATTTTGGCAAACTCTATGGGGAACAGAAAAGAACAGCAGATGTTTCAAATAGGCAAAAGCTTCCAGTTTGGCCTTGAGTCTGTACTCTGGACCAATCTCTAGATAACGTCCTCCATCGTTGTGCCAAAGGGAACAATGAAATCATTCTGGTTCATCTTTTGATCCCAGTGTTGTTCTGGTATCTGCAAACTCTGGTAGGGCTGACTCAAATCCCTCCAAACCTTACCCAGAGATACCCAAAGATTTCATTATTCTCTGTCCCTGACACTCCATGGCAATCATCCAACACCTCCATTTGAGCCACTGGAGGCAAGGATCCAAAATATTCTCAAGGGGAATGAAGTGGTGAGAAGGTGAGAGATTATCTGCTGTGATATACGGGGGGCAATTCCCTATCAATGTCTGAGCAAACACACACAGGTAGCGAGTTGGATGATGTTTATAGCGGATTGATGGCCTTGTAGTTGTTGAGGCATGGCTGCCTTCATTCTTTATTAAAACAAAGGTTTTCAGCCTGGATTATAGTTCTCTGCTTGTCTGCTCAGTCGGGACCAAGCTGATTAGAAGGATGTTCACCGAGGGTGTACCAAATCCAGGCAGAGGCCCCACTGGTTCCTCCTTTACATCCCAAACTTCCAGCCTGTCTCCGTCCTGCCCATCTGCAGCCTACTGGCCCGTTCCATGCTGACGCCTTGAGCCGGGCACTCAGGCCAAGGTCTGCTCTGGTGCCAAAGCCTCAGCTGCTGCTCTCAGCACGGTACTGCTGCAAGGCTGCAGCTTGACACATGCAACAGGGATCCCGTGTCTCCTTTGGGGATGCCTTTGACGTGGCCTCTAAGCAGGGGACAGACAACCCCAGGGATGGGGGAAGAGGGCTGAACTTCTACCTTTTGCTGGGTGCCATGGGCAGGCTCACACGACGCCAGCAGTGCTGCCACAAGGAGGGAGAATGCTCTAACTGCTGCCTTTAATTCGTACGCTTCTTTGTTTCATCCAACAGCCTGCCTGTGTGTTGCCTTTCAAGTGATTTCCCTTGCTGCTTTCGCTAACACGACTTTATCCCTGCTGGAGAGGTGAGCCGGGGATATGTTGAATACAAAAAGAGAGAGGCAGGGTAATCAAACACCTGCTCCCACTAAAACAAAGCCTTTCCTCTTCACAGGCTGTTGAGCACTGATGGGGAGAGGTGAAGGCCTGCACCAGCCCTCGCCCGGCGCTGGGCCCAGCCGTTGGAGTAGGGCTGTAAAAGCAGAAAAATGAGCGTGCGTTGTGCTTAGGCTGCAGTCATTCTGCCTAAACTGGGGAACATTCTGCAAATATTTCAAGTCAAATGCTACTGGTGCTGTCACTGCTGCCTCACAGTCACTGGGCTGCAACAGCCATAAGTTGGTCTCGGTGACTCCTGCTGGGCAGCCGCCTGTTTGGACAAGCAAGGCTACCAAAAGACTGAAAATTGGCCCCGTGAATATGCTCATGGCCACTTACAGGAGTGGGGAGCTGTGCCTGTCTGCCTCCTGGCTGCAGAAACATTGCAAATCTCCTCACAATACAACCATCTTCTGACCAAGTACACAGCAGACGTGCCACAACCTACAAAGTCGTGGATGGGTGGATGGATGGATGGATGGGCAGTGGCTGTACTGCCAGCCTTCTCCCAGAACATTCTGCTTTACTCTTGGTTCCCACACGGCACTGTGGCAGTCACAACTTCCAAACAAGACCATGGGCATTTCTTGCTCTCCTGAAGGACTCATCTCATGCAGGTATTCAGAACTTCACTGGTAATTGCTCTGACTTAACCTTAGTAATTTCAGAGAGACCTGTACATGGTGTCCATCAGCAAGCAATAAAGTGTCCTATGTTTCCCCCTAACACAGAATTCTCCGTGTGGGAGGGTCATTTCTCTGGCTGTGAACAGGAGCATCTGGTCCTCTGGCCATTGCCTTCATCAGGCCCACAGCTCAGAAGAATTTTCTCCATATCAGTTACTAGGACCAGCTGCTCCAGAAATAAGATTATAGATCATATGGAGCAGAGTGGCATGAGCTCTCTCCCATACCGGAAACCTAAAAATCCCATTCCCATCTGATCTTGACTGCTCTGAATCGATAGGGGCAAAGAGGTGTGTATTTCAGACAGGAAAGCTCCGAAGCAAATCTATGCAAGTCTCTACAGACTACTATTACTTGAATGGTAACTGACAAAATGCAGCAGGGGTCAGGGAGGGTTTGCATATAGTTGTTTCATAGACTCACCTGCATGGCAAGTGCTTTGCACCGCCTATTGCACTGCTCTCCTATATGCTCATGTTTCATTATAGATTTGCCATTTCTAAACATGTAAAAATAGGACGTCCTGGCATGGTTAAATGGTGCTATGAGCACCGCAGAGAAGCACAGTGATAGCTGTGTGGGAAATGAGAGAAGAGAGGAATTCTCCTGAGCAAAGAGCAATATCAAGCAAATGCTGAACTGACAACCTCTGCTGCTGAGACCGAAATGCTCTGGCAAGAAGCCACCAGCACGTATATCCATATAGCAGTGAACAGCCCCTCAGCGGAGAGCGCATCGGGAATGCACTCAGCACGTAAAGCATCAGCTGTATGAAAAACTGCAGACAAGATAATCCTGCTGTTTTATCTATCTGAGGAAAGTTAGGTTTGGATTTGAAGGGCAACTATCCAGGGCTTTCCAACTTGTAAATTCAAAGGCAAATGGGCATATGCTGGTGCTGTTCTCACACCTCCCTCAGGTCAAGGATTCAAGACAACTGAGAGGGAAGTCTCCAGGGCTGGGTTTCTGAATATGCTGTTTTCTCTCCACTGCAGTGTGGTGCGACGTTCAATACTACCAAGACACCAACATTTCAGCACGGCTGTGTCCCTTGCCTGGTATGCCCTGGTGGGCTTCCATTTGGTCTTGGCGTTGATTGTATGGCCCTCGTGGTGGTCGTTTTGGGAAAATCTCTTTATCGGTGCCCTGATGGAATAAAGATCGTACGTAGCCTGAAGAAAAGAAAGTAAGGAAAAAAATGGGTTAGAGGTGACATTGGAGACTTGTTTGCCAGGATTTAATACATATTGGATAATTGGCAGCTGGCTTTCCATTGCCAGATTTTCCATCTCAAATCTTTTTATTTCCTTAGGCAACATTTACTTCTGCTTTTTAAACAAAGCACTCTCAGAGCCAGAAAATCACAGTGCAGACTGACTGACTGCTTTCAGACAGCTCTCCAAACCTCCTAAATGCATTAAACCACCCTTTTAAGTAGCTCTTTGTGATTTTAGTGGGAATCAGGATGCTGCTTTACCAGGAAGCTTTAGTGAAAACATGATCATTCACAAGAGCTGCTCAGTATTTCTGGGCTGAAATTACCCACAACAGTATTTTTGTAATTCCATTTTTAATCTCTCGTAGTGGGAGGAGGAGATGTTGTTTCAGCTCACCAACTAACATGGCAATATATATTTCCAATGTTGAGAAACAGTTAATGAAACACAAGAGACTGAGGCCACTACTAGATCTCAGCATCACAGAAGGATGCTACTGGTGTGGGACTGGGACATAGTCAAACCATTGCTGGCTGCATAGACCCGGAGCCTGTTTTTAACACTGCCAGACTCCTCAGCAGTAACACATGTTGGATTTATCAGCACTTATGAGATATGGCACTGCAGAAATTGGTCTGAGACTGCCGGACTATTTACTACCACTATACCAGAATAATTCTTATGATTATTCCCTGTTCTGAATACATCCAAAACTGAACCTCCCAGGTGAAGTTGCACTGATTTAAATCCAGCCATAAATCTGTTGCCCCTTACTGAGCCACTCATTTCTTTTTTACTATTTTTGAAGGGCAGGGAACAAGAATCTATTTGGTGCAGAGAAAATGAAAGCAATTTTCCAAACTGCTCAGCGAGAGAGAAAAATATTTTCACACGTTTGTCCTTTGTCCATATGCATTGAGCAAGTCTCCAGACATTTTACACTGTGCCATCCCCTCATCCGGCTCTGTTTTCTGTTTGATTTTATCTCTCAAAGGTTTCTAATTTTTCCCCTGTCTTCTCTTACATTTTCTCCCCAGTTTCTTGCATAAGGATGAGAAGGAGCCTGGTTTGCTTGTTCCCTCCTAAGTGGGCAAAGCAAATAAAACAAAGCCAAGTCCCCGTGCATCCCAATTACCAGAACGTTCCATCAGTGCACCTGGCTCCGCTGCCTGCCTCGCACTCTATCCTTGGGCTGCTGCATTGAGAGCTGATTTTTTTCTCCTTTGGGAAGTAGGGAGGGGAAATAATTCCCCAGCACGATGATGGCCAGATTTTGGAAAGCCTTCCTGAGTCATTTTAAACTTGTTTTAGGTTCCCACTGTTTTCACATTAAGGTTTGTTTTTTTTGTAACTCCCTTCCATGAATAGGAGCCTGTGTCATCCAGTGCTCCACTTCTTCACAGCTTCCATTCTCTCAGCCTTTGGACAATGAAAAGAATAGGCTTTTGGTAACCAGTGTGTAGAAATCTCTACATTCATTTTGCTGGTTTATGGCAATAGAAAAGAGGTTTTCATACTGTAAGTGCGCAAATATATTCTGATTAGCCTTGAACAGTGGTAGGAGGAGATAAGATAAGCTCTCAGTGTATTTCAGAAGTAAACAGCAACGTGTTAAATTGGTTTAACAGCTTTCGGATGACTTTAAATGAGGCGTCTTTTTTTTTTTTTTTTTTTTCTAAATGACATACCAAGAAAAAAATAGCCCTTTGGTTCTTTAATGACATATTCACTTATATCACTTAATGTTCCATGCTACTTCATCTACAGGCATTGCCGTGCAAAATGTTGGCATTATTGCAATCTAAATTAAATAACTACTTCGTTAGCCATTCTGCTGATTAGCTGATTTTAAGAATGCAGATTTTAATGACGAAATTCTTGGCTGGACACCACAACAGCAAAATTTTTTTGTGTAGCTCCAAGCATGGTGGCCCATGACTACAATATTGGTGAAAATAACGTTCAGATCACCCAGATCAGAATAGTTTTTCTCAAGGTAGATCATCTGGGGATGTTTGGATCTTCAGTCCCTGAACCATTTACTCCAGGGCTTTGGACACTGAAGACAGCAGGTGGAATCATTTCGCCTATTTTGTCCACTTCTTCCAGTTATCAGTCTTTCTTTTGATTAATCGTCTCATTCCAGAGCTAGGCAAGCATTTCTGCAAAGCTACTGAGAAGGTTGGCTCAGTGGGCCAAAGGGATGGGCTGGGACTTGGGTTTCACTGTGGGTAGTGCAGCACCAGATCAGGTTGAACCCCGTGTCCAGGCACACACTGCCCACATCCTCTGGTTTCTGTGGTGTGTAATGAACAAAACAAACCCCCAAAACACAGACACAACGGGTTAGAGATGCCCCTATGTGAGGGAGTGTGACGGAACTCTGTGTGGGTTCTGAGAACTGCCAAGATCTCTCCTAGGGAGATACATAGTCTGAATATTTTCCTCCACCATCGTTTTACAGAGAAAGTCAGAATTTTTAAGGAATATTGGAGTCAGGAGAAAGTAATCTTGTTATTTATTTATTTATTTATTTACTTTATTCTTGGGGTATAGGCTGATAAGAAAGCAATTGGATGAATAACTGTATTTTCCCCTGTTTTCCCTTAAACGTCTGTTAGAAGATAGGAGTTTTTTTCCATGCCTTTTAGGAGACTATTTCACAGAGATTTTGTCCTGTTTATGAGCTCAGACTTTTGCTTCTGTCATTTCTATCGTGCTTCCCTTAGCATCACATTTTGTTACACACAAAATAATTCTTTTCTCTCTGCCTGAACATAGTAACCGTAGCTCTAGTCATTACTCAGTGAAGCTATATATACTTAGTTCATCTTTCCTCATAAATCAATCTTTTCAACCCCGAAATCATTTTAGCTGCTCTTTGAATTGTCTCCAGCTTGTCTGTTTTTGCCTGGTAATGATGTGGCCCAGAACTGAATGCTGCATTCAGGATAGGCTGCCACCAAAGTAATGGGAACTAGGATGATTTCCACTATCTGCTGTTTGACACATAACTTATTGCGAATATATTGCAAGAAAAGGTCTGTTCTTACAAATGTAGCAGAGCTGGAAACAAACAAGAGGCTGATTCACCTCAGTTCCCTCCAGCTGTCCTGAGCTGCGCTGATCTCAGCAGGGCAGATGGATGGGGCATCTCCGTACAGCAGTGCACATATTTTTCTGCAGGGATAGGGAGGCCAGAGGGTCCCACGCCTGGTGCAGACTCTGCTTGCGCCAGCACAGCGCGTGTGCAAATATGTTGGTTGCTCCAAAAGTAAAGCTTCCTAATTGTTTCCATGGAAACTACAGCAGTTACAAAGAGCACAATAACACTATTTGACAGAGGAAATTCTCAGCTTCAAAAAAAAAGCAATTGTTCAACATAGTCACCTATGAACCTACCCCTGTTTTGCTGTCTGCATTAACAGGGTGTTATGTTACTATTTGCAGAGCATGAGTGTTTGTTACCAGTGAAGGGCCTGGACTCAGGATTGCAACGCTTTCCTGGAAGTCTGGTTTTGCATTCCTTGCCTGGCTTTCTCCTAGTGATGTGTACTGGAGTGCAGGGTGCCATTTCCTCCTCCTAGCACTGCCTCCAGGGAGGCTGCAAAACCAGCTTCTGCAACAGCAGCTCCGGTTGAGAATGCCAGGATACAATCATTTGTGCCCTCTGTACTCCCAAATCCAGCTGCTTGGCTGCACTGGGACATCCAGGAATGAACTGCTCCAGCTCAGCAGCCAGGCTCAGAGCAGCTTTGCTGCTGAAAACCTCTGTGTGTAAAGCCACACCTTAAGGATGATCTTTTAGGACTAACGCATCCTAGAATATGTAGGATGAAGCCATGACTTATTTCCTGCAGCATGTTATCAGTAAGACTGAGAAAAGAAGTTGCAAAGTGCAGATGAAAACCACTGTGACATTTCAAACTCATCTCAGACCCTTTGCAAAATAAAGAATCATAGAATCATAGAAGGGCTTGGGTTGGAAGGGACCTCAGAGATCACCCAGCTCCAACCCCCTGCCACAGGCTGGTTGCCCCCACCACCTCAGGCTGCTCAGGGCCTCATCCAACCTGGCCTTGAGCTCCTCCAGGGATGGGGCAGCCAATTCTTCTCTAGGCAGCCTGAAAGGCAGAACTGAGTCCTGTTCCTGACACCTTGCAGGTCTCAGGTTTTCTTCTGCATTATCCAGCAGTCCTCTTCCTCCATGTCCTCCTAGAAATGCATCTCTCAGGTTCTGAAATACCTCCTCAGCTCCAGCTCAGGTCAGGCTGTGGGGCTGAACTCAAACCGAGCTTTCTGTTCAAAGCATTTATTGATCCATTTTTATGGTGCAGCCATCACTTAAATACAGCACCAACTTCTCCTTATGGCCATGTGGGGACTAGGTAGCCAGTCTAACAGCCCTCTTATTTTGATGTTAAATAGAGCAGCAAGAGTAGAGCAAAAACAACATCAAAACTTGAGCAAAGCAAGGTTCCTCCCACCACTCACTAACAGGATTTCTGGAAGCTATTTCCTTCCATCAAGTTGGCTTGCAGTATGCTGGCATGGCGTGTTGCATCAGTAATGGAAAAGCGGAAATCAATAGCAGGGAAGGAGGATCAATGTGAAAAGGAATGGCAAGTTTTGTTTTAAAAGATTTTGGCAGAGGGGTTTTTTAAAAAATGATGTCATCTGTGGTATTTCTCTACATCAACAGCACAGACTGTGGATAACACCAATCCCACATCAATAACATCTGCAAATGCCACTTTCTGAGAGGTACAATCAATCCTGCCCAGTGGGCCCAAGGTACAAAAGTGAGCTCACAAACTATGCCTGCCATCTGCGGTTCACCCCCCGCATCTGAAGCCTGGCATCCTCACCCAATGTGCTGATGAGGCCATAGCTCACAGCACGAAGTACTTGACAGACCGAGTCCAAGAATTCCCTGCAGTGATGCCAAAATCCATTGGTTGCTTTGTTTTGCATCTTTTTGCTCTTGAATAAAGCCACCAGCTCCCCATGAGCAGCTGTGCATGGCTGTGCCCAGTTGGGATAATGTTGTTACATGGTTGCATGCCCCGTGTGCCCCTATAGGGACTGTCCCCTGGGGTTCTGTCAGGTCTTGGGTGCAGGGTAGAGAAAGAATCATGGAATCATTAATGTTGGAAAAGACCTGTAAGATCACCAAATCCAAACACTGACCCACTCCCACCATGCGCACTGACCACGTTCCTCAGTGCCATATCTCAAAAGTTTTTGAACAAGAATGGTGACTCTACCACCTCCCTGGGCAGCCTGTGCCACTGCATCACCTCTCTTTCAGAAAACAAATGTTTCCTAATATCCAGTCTGAACGTTGGCATGTTGGTGTTGGAATTAGCAGCCCTGCAGCCAGCAGCACAAAACACTGAGAACATCCATGAGTGCAAAAGCAAAAAAAAAAAAAAGGTGAAAACATACATTTGACAGAGAATCACAATATACGGAGGAACTGCCTTCCCTGCTGGTCTCATTCAACATCCTTTTCTACAGAACCACCATGCTGAGGTGCTAGGGCAAACCATAAAGCACTCATGTGGAAGAAGATATTTCACCCCGAGTGAAGGGAATGGCTTCTCCCCAGAGGCTGAAACGTGTTTGACAAAAAGTATTATGTTTTTGAAAAAAGATTTTGCTTTTTGAAGATGATGCAAAATAGGAATTTCACTTTACATCCGTTTATAGCCGGACTGTGATCTTGTATTGCTTTTCCTCTACACATTGATAAAGCAAATGCTCCCTTCAGAGTTGTTTACCCTCAATAGTGCAGAGCCACGCAGTTGTTTTAATTACAAGGTTTTCTGTAGAAAAGGGCATTTCCCTAATACTGTTCTTGCCTCAAGACCAAACAGATTGGGAACTTTAGTGCAGAAATGACTGTGAGTCATCAGTGAAAACAAAACCAGCCCAAAATAAATAGAAATGTGGCTGATACCCGACCCAGATCACAAGTACCCTATCACTGTTGCTGATCAACAGAGTCATAAATGGAAACCTATCCATCCACCTCATTGAATCACTCTGTATATCTCCAGTCATAGCATCGCAACAGCATTGGCAATGCAGGTTTGGTAGATTGGAATCATGTCCAAGTTAAAAAGATATACATGACCTTAACAGTCATGCTACTGCGAAGCACCCTTTGGGCACTTGCAGAACTTTGGGAAAATGGAGGAAAAGAGAAAAGGAAAATGGTATGGTAAACTCAGCTAGATAAAGTTTCATTTGTCAAAGAACCGTTGAGGAAAACGGCTGATGCATTCCAGGCTGTTGTATAGTGTATTACAGAAGCAATCTATTTTTGTTCTGCTATTATGCCATGGAGAATTCATCTCTCTGTAACAGTAGAAGCGATAAAGGAAAAATTGGTCCTTCTCCCGTAAATCAACTCCAGTGCTTTGGGGGAGGCTGCTCTTGCTTTCTTTGCAGTTGAGCATGAGCCTGCACATTCCCAAAGGAGCTCAGCAGTGGAAGCCAAGGTGCTCTTGAAGATCAAGGACAAAACTCAATGACCTGAGACAAGAGAACGAGTCTCAAAAATAATCTGCCTGAGCTGGCATCTGAACCACAAAGTAAATCAAGCACTTGGAGACCTCAGAAGTTCAAAAGACTTTAGGAAAGATCAAGTCACTTGCCATTGAGCTTCTTCTTCCGAGTCTTGATATTTTTTTTTTTTTCAATTTTGATGCAAGTCAGTATTTCCTGGGAGCTTTTGCCCTCAGCTGAGTACGGTGCAAATTCAGTGTCATTGTTTGGAACAAGAGAGACCAAAATGCTTAATGTGAGAGGAGAACTGATCCTCTAGATACTGGTACAAGGCCTCTGAGGACAGCCCGGACAAGGACACCTCAGACTCTGAGACTGCCATCTATGCATATGGGTCTTGGCCATGGGTATGGCCCTGATGCTGAACACAATGACTTGTGGTGGCCAAAAGGCTTTAGCCACCTTCTGTCAGCCAACAGCTTCAAGAGTTTCAATATACACACCCTGGGATTCAGGGAGCCTCAGGTACTGGCTCTTTGGGTGAGTAATGCAAAGACAGAGGACTATGGCAGCTTTGCAGATGTCACTGGCTCTCACTGCTGGGAGTGACTCCTGGGAGAGACAACAGACTGAGGCCTCTCTCCTATGTTCTGCTAGAGAACAACTCTACCCCAGGATAACACAGCTAATAGCGGGTTAGCGTGGACAGACAGGCAGGGGAACAGAGAGAAATAATAAGGTTTGGGTAAGGGTGCAAAACAGTGATATCAACACCCCAGCTCTCCAACCATCGCAGGCTGTAGGTGTGCAAGGCAGTATCTAAACAAAGAGCCTACAGCCTCCAGAAGGTCAGCCAGAAACCACACTTGGTTGCCAACAGCAAGGAAATATTTGGGGCCAACCAGGTAGCAAACACCATCCAAACAGGCTCTTACTAACTGGGAGGCAGAGAGGAGCACACAAGCCCCACCATGGTACTGGTGATGGTGGTGATGATAGGCAAGGCTGAGGTGAAAGTCCCACACTGTGAGTCAGAGGGATGGGGAGAATCTGCCCCAAGCAGCTGCAGCCCTCAGACACATGTGGGCTGAGTGTTTCTTGATTACAGATAATTCAATTCATGTGGGGATGAAGAGGGAAAAACAATAAAATGAGGGTTTCGGAAAGGCCTAGGTTTCTACGTTCTGGTCTTGTAGCTGGTGGCCTGGGAGATGCTTTGGGTGCTGGAAGCTAGGGCTGCTCCTGGAACTTCTGTAGGTATATGAAATTATTTTTCCTAGTTGGTTGGGTTTTAGAATCCCAATCTGCATTGCAAGCACTTGTACTTTGTGGGGTTTTTTTTTGTGGATTTTTTTTTTCTTTTTTTGCCTCCAAGCATCCAGAGGAATGAAAATGGGTGTTTTTGAGCTGTGCTAATTTTAATCTAATTTCAAACAGATTAGTAAAGTAAGGTGAGTTGTGTCTATGACAGTTCTAATGAAAATAAAGGTACAGACAACAAAATGTCATGGAACTGGATAAGGGTTTTTGACTGCTGCCATTACAGTTGATAGTTATATTCAGTCACTTTAAATATTATTGATTTATTTTTTCCCAAGCACTCCACCCTAAACTTATTTCTCATTTCAAGAAATCAATACTATGGATCCTTTGACACAAGGCATGCAGCATTCTGCCACTGTATGTATTCCACGATGGAAGGAGCTGCACATTTCTCTTTTTCTCAGTTCTTTCATCTTGTGTTCCTTACAAAAATACAAATCTGGGAAAAACTTTCTGCCCTTGATTTTCTGCATTGTATCGTCTGTCCTGATGCCTGCTTTGCTCTGGAGAATTTTTTCCCCCAAATGCTTCTGTTGGGGAACAACAGTTATGAATGTGCTTTCAGGCTCACCTAATAAATGGAATTTTTTTCTTCTGTTTTTTTTTTTTTTTTTTCCCCTGTTCTGCTTTTCTGGTGCAGGTGGAAAATTGTATTTTGCCATTTTGTCTGGGGAATGAAAGCATAGGTTTAGCATGAGCAAAGGCTCTGCTCTGTGTCACTGATACCACAGCTGAGGTGGGGACAGATGTGCTCAGGTGGCTCTGCACCAATAAAGTCTGCTTTGGGGCCATATGTGAGTGGCTGTAGAATGTACTACCCCTTGTAGCCCTGCTTGCTTCTGATGGGCACCTTTGCTCTTTCTGTTTGATTGGTGAGGGTCAGATATCCAGCTCCTCAGTTTCAATGCCTCTGTACTTTCTTAGTGTGTAATTTTCAAAGCCTCATCTGTGCTTGAATAATGTCACCACGTTCCTCTGTCAAGAAAGCTCAAGGGAGAAGAAAGAGCAAGGTCAAATCCCTTCTCAACCCAATGGAGATAACCCTTCTGGAAAGCTGAGGTGCTTGGGAACACCCTGGCATTGTGGATCCTGCAGTCTTTCTGGCTGATAAATAATTTAGGATTGGGTATTATGAATCCCTGGCTTTTTATGAGTAGAGAAATTTATTACAAGTACAGAAAGTCTCACCTTTATAAATAATTAAACTTGGTTACACACAATGACTGTAGTGAATGATCTGGAACTGAAGTCAAAGAATGGAGCATTTGTCCCTCTTTTTCAAAGGCAGGAAGAAGGGAGACAAGGGAGCAATAACAGTGTGAGTGTATACAGAGGGGTGAGTGGACTACATCATTCCTCTACGTATCTCCCTGACCCAATGGATTTGTGACTACAGGTCTGTAATTGTGAGGTAAATTAATTCAGCTCAGGAGCAGGAGGGGAGGAGCAAAGCCTGCAGACAGCATCTATATGGGTGCAACAGGTGCAAAAAGACTATTCACATCCTTATCTCATTACAACCACCACTAAAACAGGATGCCATTAGCAGTCGTGGCACAACAGAGAACGGGAGGGCGTATAAAGAAAGGGAAGGAAAAAAATCAGGATTTATGTTCTCCTCCTGTATTTGTTATCTTACAGAAAACAGCGGCAGAATACAAATCAACCCACCCCACGCACAGACGGCTGGGATCCTTTGAGACTCTTGTTTTATGGATGAAATAAATTTAGCCAATGGGGAATGGAAGGCACTGTAAGTGTAAAAAAACAAACAACGACAACCCTTTTGCATGTTATTTTCTCCAGTCAAGAGCTTGCACAACATAGTCACGTGAAGGAAGGTACTAACTGGCTCAGTGATGGTGGTCACAGCTTTCCTGTTATCAGAAGAAATGTACAGATAAGTTCTCTCCAAGGCAAGGCCTTCCTGGAGAGGTCAGAAAATAACACACAGAATTTAGGAGAGCAGGTTAAAATTTTTGTTTAAATTATCCCAAGATACAAGATCATTGAAATGCAGTAGTTTCTATTGATTTCCCAGCTCTCTCTCTCTCTCACATATCCTTGCCCAAGGAGCCTGTGGATGCCCCATCCCTGCAGGCATTCAAGGCCAGGCTGGATGTGGCTCTGGGCAGCCTGGTCTGGTGGTTGGTGACCCTGCACATAGCAGGGGGGTTGAAACTAGATGATCACTGTGGTCTTTTCAACCCAGGCCATTCTATGATTTTCTATGAACTGTAACTCATTTAGGGAGGAAATGAACTGACTAAGGAAAAGTATGTGAGCAAAAGATATGTTCTGCAAGTTTCAGCAGTGGCTGCTGATCCTCTGCTTCCCAGCCTGCAGTTCTCTTCCTGAAGACAGGTTTGTATGTGCTACAGGCAAAACTGACAGCTATTCCTCTCCAGAAGGATTTGGTGTCTCCATGAGAATGTAAAAACACAGGGAGCACCGGACTGAACAAATGAGCCCCTGTTCCCACTGTCATCTCCTGATCTGCCAGAGCAGCTTTGCAAAGCTATTCCCCACACTGTGCTACACCTTGCAAGAAACAGCTATCTGCTGGACGCAGCAGCAAGAGCTGAAATTTAGTGGAAAAGATACCTCAAATATTCCTTTTTTTGTATTCCTTTTAGTTGGATGTTAGTTGGACAACTTCTCATGCTTTTTGCTAGAATAGACTGGTCTGCAAGGTGCTGTCAAGAAATTGGCCACTATAAGGACATTGCTCATGAGCTCCCAGCCCCAGGGCAGCAATGATTCTTAAGGTTCCAAAGCACACTGTGCCCAGAGTGTGATTTCTCCATGTAGCTGAGCCCCAGTGTAAACCGAAGGGCGCTTTTCAGACTGGTGATGAAATTCTTAATTATGCAGCATCAAATGCAGCAGTTCTAAGGAGAAGCAAATTCACTTACAAATTATGCACATACATCAAAACCACCCTCTGTTTCAGAGACAAATGCCCAATCAATCCGATCTATTTTGCCATCTACAGCAGACGTTACATCAGGCTGTTTTATCGGTTTTAATTTGTCTTTCCTCACTATACTCAGTCAACCTGTGGTTATCCAGACCATGGGGAGGGAGCAGAACAATCCCAAATGAAGTGCAGCACAGTTGAATAAAGCCATTGTTAAATCAGATAGTTAAAATAAATATTTTTCTGCATTAGTCTTAGTAAAAACTGGAGATACAGTGTAGAAGAAGGTCAAAGACAGGAATGAAAACATTTTATTTCTGGTGTAGCACAGTTCATTTGCATCTGGATAGTCTGCCCACACAGAACGAAATGCAGATGGTGTCTGTATTGTGAACTAGGTGAGATCCAGGGGAAAAGCAAAGTTGATTTTGTCTCAGTGTTTGCGACGACTCTCCTGCATTTGCAGGTGATGGATTCAGAGGGAGCTGTAACCTACAGCCCTGTCTCCTGGGCATCACTTCAGGAGAAAGGAGAGCAAGCATCAAGCCTGGGCTCATGGCAAAACATTACTTGCTTCCAAAACACAAGGTGCAGAGCCACAGAGGGGGTTCTCAGTGGAACCAGCTGTGAGAGGAGGATCAGTTGCAAAGCTGAAGGCAAAGCTACAGCCATCTGAATTCAGATGGTGCCTGGCTTATGGGACACAGCAAAGGCAGTGCTCCCATAGCAGCAGTGGGGGCTCTTCCAGTGCTCTATGCAGACAGAGAAGAGAGAGAATGGCTGAAAGAAAGTCTATGTCTTCAATAATCTTTAAAGAGATCTGATTCTCTATTACATTGCTCTGAGTTATGTGATGCACAGAAGAAAGATTGGGTCCCCTCACTCTTCTATGCCTCCAAACCCAGCTGAAATGGGTTTTTTCCCCTCTTCTTTGCTTAATGGAAAAGGTGCTTAACAGTAGTTTCAAGATTAAGAAGGAAATAAGTATTTAAAAAAGAAACGTATTCCTCTTGGGTCACTACTAAAAGCTGTTTCATTATTGCCTAAAACCAATGGAAATAAAGCCAGCATGTCCTCAGACTCTTAATACAGCATCAGATCTAATTGAATCTTTTGCATCTATTTTTAATGAGCAGCTCGTTTGTTTAATGTGATGGCTACATGATTATGAGTTTGTTCCCTACTTGGGACATATTGCTTCTAATGCAGTGATATTTAATTATTATCTCTCAAGGAATTATGAGAAAACAAGCTGTCAAGATTGAAAAAACAGTGATTTATTCCTGGTCAAACAGATTGCAGAGCAGCACAGGCCCTGTCTACCTTGGTGATGTTCCCATTGCTGCAGTGTGAAGCCCTCAGGAGCACACTGATTGCTTCAGCACTGCATCCTGCCTGCTCCATTCCTGGGCTGTGGCAGTGAGCGAGCAGAGTGACTGGGGAACAGCATCGCACTGTTGATGTGAATTCCTGGAGAATTACCATTATTTCCAGCACAGCTACAGTGTCATCCCCACAAATAACTATACAGCTGATTCACATAAACCCTGTTATTGTCCTTCAGATGTTTTCTGGCTGTGGTTGTGAGGAGTTCTGTAGGTGTGGTTAACAAAATTAAAGCTTTATAGTTCAGCCAAAGTCAGAAATCCCACTGATACCTCTGATTCAACCCTTGCTGGTTTGTTCACACAAGACAGACTCCATTTAAGTGAAAACATAAATGGGTAAGAAGCCTTTAGCCAGTGAAATTCCAGGGGATGCACACGGCTTCAGCCTTCCCATGGGCAGAGTGGGGCAGGGATCCTGAGGGACATCCAGAGCACTCGTACAGGAGAACAGAGACCACATCGAGCTAGATGGAGTGTCTGTGTAACTGTCCAGTGGGAAATAGAAGCAACAAAAGCCACTTCTATCATTCTCATGATTTGCTCCAGTGAATGATGCTGAAAGGGAGTCATCTGGTTTTCGAGGTGCATATTCTGTCCTTCCACCTACCTACCAGTAAGGCACGATACAGGGTAGCTCAGCCCAAAACTCTGTTGCTTGAATAACCCACAGTGAAGATTAGAGAAATGAATGATAAAACTGTTCCAGCTTGTCCTCAAATGGATGGGAAAGTAATGAAAATATCATGAAAGACAAATGGTAAAGTTTGTTTAAAACTGATTTAGTGAAAGTAAAAGAGGATGAGTGTTCGTTGCACACTACTGATTTATATTTTCTATATTTCAACCTTCATAACCAAATTCTGTCTCGTTAGCCATTAGAAGTTTAATACAGGGTTATGCATTCTATCACAATCCAAGCAGCTTTCAATACTTTGAAGGAGCACAATGCTGCATTTTGAAAGATTAGCAAGGGCGTCCTTGGCTGGATTCTTGCATATTAAAATGTGATCTTCAAACCCAAATTTTTCTTGTGGGATGAGGGGATGGGGAATAATTCAAACCATCTCTCCCTTTTTTTCTTTCATTGAACTTGGCTTGACGTAAAACTATACCAAACTTGGAACAAAAGGAATAACGATTTACAAAGAATTAGCTATGAAATGAGTTGATATTGTGAATATGAAAATTTCCAAAATTAGCTGAGGGTTTTTTTTTTTTTTTTTTGTTAATTCTATATTCTTTGTCTTTCAGCTGCTTGAAGATTCTAGAAAGAATGAGCTAATTTTTCCCACTTCTTCCTCTCAATGTTTTCCATAGCATAAATAATACATAGCAATAGCAATATTGGTTTTATTTGAAGAAAAAAAAATAAAGAAATGGAATCTGCCTTGGAGACAGAGCCAGGCTGGAGACAGCCACAATGAGGATGAGGGTGATGAACCACAACGAAGCCCTTATGTTACGTAGTGAGGACCACGAAACAGCCAAACCATCCTTGGCCAGATGTGCTGGAGGAACACCAGTAAAGAAATACACGTGGATGCATGACCTTTTAGATGAGCAAAAATAAGCAGAAGTCCTTTGTAAAACAGGAGGCATAACACATAGCCCCAAGCTGCCCAGAATGTCTTTGCAGTGACTCAGCACTGAAACTGAGCCTTTCGGATCAGATAGTTCAGTCTCCTGTGACTCATCCCCAAAACAACAGTGAGGCTGCCAGATGCAATGGGGCACTGCGACGAAGGTTCTAGGCAGCAGTGAGGAGTCTGAGACCAATCCACACTCTCTTTAGAGGGGAAGGCAGCAATTATAGGTCCCCAAAACTAACGTGGGCTGCATATGCACCTGGAAAAGTGTGTGTCTGTTTCTGTGGGGTTGCTGCAATGGTCAACCAGGGCTAAGTGCAGCTAGCTAGTAATTTAGAGCACTAGAGCACCTGATTACAGTGACAGAGTATGGATTCAGAACCCTGGCGGTTGACAGCAATGTCCTCAATCTTTTTAGCTGCATAAATAAGTAAACAGACAATGCTTTCCTCCAGAACTGAATGGGCATTTTCAACACATGGCCAAGGATCAGACCCCCTCTCAAGGTTACTTCCCATCCACACGTTCAGGACTCCCAAATACCACAGGATCCTGCTCCTCATGTCTCTGCATCTTCTCTTCCACCTCTGTTGCCATAAAGCAGCTGCAAGCACTAAGTGATGTTCTGCACCACTGGTCTTCTCATGAGCAATGTGGATTTGCCTGTCCTCAGCAACTGGAGATGTGGAGTCTGACTTCAGTCAATTGATTTTTGATGAGGATCACAGCCACTTACCCTGGCTGGAATTGGATGCGCTGGGAGTGTCTTGGTCCGTGAATGAACAATTGGACTAACGGTAAGGACACAAAGGCAGCAGATTTGGGGCTGTTGCAGGTAGCAGTAGCAGTCAATCACCTGCATGAAGGGTTTGTGTTACAGTAAATCCTCCTGTGCTGTGGAGTGAAACCATCCTGCTTCCAGCCCCAGCAGTAACTTGTTTCTTGATGTAACTCCACTGGCCTCTGGTTTCCCATGGGAAACCATTGCACTGTAACTCTGTAATCTGTGATCAAAATGAAGGAACGCAACCTTGGCAAAGGGAGTGCTTTGGGATGTAAACTCCCCCAGTGCCCACTTGCTGTTCTGTACTCTTACTCTGATGTATGAGCATTTAAAAAACACAGACTCTTTTTGCTGGTCAGTAGCAGCTCAAAGTCTCATAGAATCACAGGATCATAGAATGGCTTAGATTGGAAGGGATCTTAAAGATCACCTAGTTCCAACACCCCTGTCATGGACAGAGTTGCCAACCACTAGATCAGGCTGTCCAGGGCTCCATCCAGAGATGAGGCATCCACAGCTTCCCTGGACAGCTTTTTTCAGTGCTTCACCACCTTTATTGCCAAAAACTTTTTCTTACACCCAATCTAAATCTCCCCTCTTTTAGTTTGAAACCATTTCCCTTGTCCTACCACAACAGACCCCGCTAAAGAGTCTGGCCTTCTCTCTCTTACAGCCCCTTTAGGTACTGAAAGGCCATTCTCAGAGGCCTGTCTAGATCTCTCTGGGTGGCATCCTGTCCCTTGAACCACAAAACACAGCTTGGTGTCATCCACAAACTTGCTGAGTGTGCTCAATCCCATTGATGTCATTGACGAAGATATTAAAGAGTACTGGTCCCAGTAACAACTCCCAAAGGACTCCACTCATCGCTGGTTTCCACCTGAACGTTGAGCCACTGACCACTACTCTCTGGGTACTATCTCGCCACCAGTTCCTTGACCACAGAATGGTCCATTCATGACCATTATCCAAGACCTTGGTTCCACTGCAAACCCACTAGCAGAGGAGCCCCTAGAACAAAGCACCACCAACACGTCCCGTGCTGTAAGGGTGATCCCTTTCCTATGATATTTGTGCCATGCTATGAGGAGTGTCTGGGCACAGCACATTCCAGAGGATCACAGACATGCATAAATTGGCTGCATCTGTCCTGCTGCCCTGTGATGGGGTTTTGGCCCCTTTTAACCCCAAAGCCAGTGGGTGCAGCCAGCATGATCTCACAAATAACAAGAGGACAGGACAGATGGGCGCCTTTTTATAGCTTACACTAGCACTGTTGGTTGTCCACCCTGGTGCAGGAGGGGCAAACGTATTGCCTACCATGGCAAGTAGCACACAAATAAACACAGGCACTTTTCAGGCTCTGATGAGTAGGGCTCATCCTCCCCAGAGAATAATCTCCCAGAAATCGACACATAACATCGAAAGACAAATGAGAATGAAAAGGCCTCTCAAATTTAATAGCCTCCATGAATTACACTGCCTTTTGTCTACATGAGCTGTCACTCTTTCCATTAAAGAGTCACTGTAATCAGTAATCCATTTTAAGATTTATAGATGTGGAGATTTATAGACTTACTGTTCTTATCTGCTTTTTTTTTCTTTTCTTCTTTTTTTTTTTTTTTCCCATGCATCTCCATGGACTCCCAAAGGATGAGATTCTGTCCTAAAACCCCACTCTGCATCTGGAAAAATAAAATGGTGCTGGGGTGGAGGCCTCTGAACTGGAGGCCAACAAAAGCAATAATGCTGATAAAGACAGCAGGAATGATAATGTGGAGTTGAGGAAGAACAAGAAAGAAAGGATAAAAGACGAGCAGGAGAAAATTAGAGAAGTAGAATCCAGGTTTCCATTTCTTTTTCACAGATTCTCACTGTATAAGTTCCATGAATCCTTGAAAGAAAGAAAATAATTAGGTTATTTTACCTATTTGGTCATTTTTATCTTGAAACAAGAACCCTGTATCCTTGAAGTGAACATATTCAGATCCAGCTTTCACGTACAAGAAGGCCACTTTACTCTGCTCACAATAAAGAATGTACTCAGGTGGGAGTATGCTGACATTACAAAGTCTCTTCAAACAGCCGAAGGAATTTCAGTATAAATGAGCTTCAAGCCACCTGCTTTGCATATTTTTATCTGATTCTGGTGCAGTTGAACAGTTTGCTCTGATAGTAATTGAATATCCATATGTGGATTAATACCTCCAGCACAGAAGAATTTGAATATGTTCGTGCTGCTTGAAACTAGTCTGCATGTGCAACCTGATTCTGGGTAAAATTGCAAATGCTTACGTGACTTAGAAATCAGAGTACTATTCAAAAGCTTCCAACTCATTCTGAGTCCAGTTTTGGGAAGTCTGTGTGAGAAACAGATTTAGTTACCCTTTAGATATTACACTGACAGCAGGTAATATGTGAGATAACTCTGCCAAAGTAGCACTGTATGAAATTCCTTAGGTAACCTCTAACGCTCCTGCTACGTATTGCTTGGTATTTTTGTACCTGCTTGTCTAGGAGAACTAGGACAAAGCCTCTTCTGAGTCTTGTTCCCGTGCTGAAGAAAGCTGCTATATTTGGTGAGCTATGGAAGAAAATGCTTTGGTACAAATAGGTATGGTGTAGCACAATGGAAATCTGTAGGCAACGTTGTCCCTGTATATCAAATATAAGGCTCCCTTCAGAAATGCAGATTTTCTTACGGAACAGAGAACTGTAGGGACTGGCTGTGTAATGCATTCTAATTAGCCATTCACATCATATTGGAAACTGTCTGTGCTGATCCTTCACAACAGGCACACGTGATGGCTGTCAAAATAATTATCGTCACAAACTTGTATTTTCCAGTTTGAGACAGTGAGAAACTTCAGTGGTGGATTAATTTTTCTGTGCTCTTGGGAAAAGCAGAAGAGCACTGAGACTCATTTTAAATTGATCCTACTCAAGCTGTTCAGTAGATAGGGTTATGACCTGTGAATTCAAGGGCTGCTTTCCTGTGCTCTCATATATTACGCAGGAAGGAAACCACGAATTCAAATGTTAGAGTCTCCCCCTTGAACAGTTTCCTAAATAAGTGCCCTGGGTTCATTGGCTTTGATAATCCTTTGGCTGGATGTCATTAATGCACCTGTATTTTTCTCCCAACAGCACTGCTCTCCTGCAAAATAATTTCCATAATCTCAGAATCTTAGAATCATAGAATCATTAAGGTTGGAAAAGACCTCTAACATCCAACCGCCCACCTACCACCAATGCTGCCCAGTAAGCCAAGACCCTCAGTGCCATGTCTGCTCTTTCCTTTAACACATCCCACCACCTCCCTGTGCTAATGCATCATCGCTCTTTCTGAGAAAAAATTCTTCCTAATATCCAACCGTTACCACATTTTGAGCATCCAGGGGATGTTTGTGTTGTTTTGTGGCATAAGGACTAATAGGAAAACAGCGTACAGTTTGCACATTGGTCCAATGCCCCTTTTGTGTCAGGAGGGCTGTATGTGGCAGCTGCATGGCTCTGCAGTGGAATTGCCAGGTCAGGGCCCAAACCAATGGCTGAGCACCAACTATGGCTAACCCAGGGAGCTCAGGTGCAAGCAGTGCACCTGAGTGATTGATACGGCTGGAGCTTAGATCCACCCCTCCCCTCACTCATTTAAGGACTAGAAGCTGAGGAAGCAGTATCTCTTTGGGGCTGCACTCCTTTTGAGCTGTTGCTGGTCATTGGAAGGGGTGAGTCAGTTTTTATTTTGCTGTTCTGCTCTATAGCACTTGCATCCCAGGAAAAGGCTCTGTTATTGTCTTTGTTTGCCCCACAGGCTTCCGCTCATACACAGCAGATGAGGCCAGGTCTTGGCAAATGATCTCTCTCCTTTCCTGTTGTAGAATTGTTAGAATTGGAAGGGGCTCTGAAAGGTTGTCTAGTTATCTTGCTTTGGATGCTTGAAGTCTGTGAGCAGGCCCAGTTGCTTTGGAGGCCTGCATGAGAGCAGTGAGCAGGTATTAAATACATCTGCAATCAAAGCACATCCCAGAAAATGCCATTTCACAGCCTTCTGGCAGCAGTCACCACACTGACAGGGACCAGGGTGGTGTCAGGCAGAGCCCCCAAATTCATCTTTTACACACACATCCCCCCTATTTTAGGCAGTGATCTAGAGATCAGAGGAAGGAGTTGGCAGTTTAATACTTAAACAATTTGTTTCATGTTTAGACCATCGTGTTAATGATCTATGTGTCACCACAGTAATCAAGAGGGGTGGAAACTCGCTTGCAATTAGCCGTGCCTCCTGTCACAGCCCACACAACACTAATGGTGCTATGGGTGCTAATTTTAGCTAAATGCGTTCTTTAAAATGTAATTTGCATTTGGTTTCCCCCCCAAGGAACCCACAAATGCTCATGTTCTCCAGGGCTCTGCCTATAGGTTTCCCTCCTCATAGCTCACAGGGGATGATTGGGGTTAGGCCCAGCTACAGAGCGTGGCCCTTTCCTGCTCTGCTGGCATTGCACTTTGCAGCTCCTTGTTTCCCATCCTTGATGCCCAGATGGATGCAGTCCTCTACCACATTTAACCTTTTTGCACTCAAATACTTTCCTTTTGCCTCTTTATTCTCCTCCTTCAATAATCCGCATTGTGCTGGTATTAATCCCAGCCAGCAGACTATTGTGCTGGAGACTGAGCACAAAGCCGAGGCTGGTGCCCTAAAGAGCTTAAAACCTCACTCTATTTTGGGGGCAAATTATGCAAAACAAAGCATTCATAGCATTGTTCAACAAGCTGGGGAATTTCTTGAGAAATCTGTATTACACTGAAAAATTGAGCTGGACTCTTAAAAGCAGAAACGATAATCTTGCTGCTAACAGCAGCGTTTACCAAGAGCAACTTGGATCATTTGACTGATTGCCTTGCTGTGTACCAAAGCCCAGCTCTGTTGTGGTTGAGACCCAAGGAACGATATCCACAGCAACGTGTTGCTGTGCCTCTGGAACATCTTTATTAATGGCATACAGCAGAGCCCCTGCAGCTCCTGGCTCTTACCTCCAGATTTATGGCTCGCTTCCACGGCCTTTCCCACTACTCTTAATATATTATAACAGCAATGTTCATACATGAGCTTTTCCTGTTAGGGAGACAGCAGCATGCTGGTAGAATTGCAGCAGATGAAGTCCCAGGGGAAGGCATTGGTGGCAGGCACAGTTTATCTGCCATCAATTTTTCCAGCTCTATCCAGAATGGAGAAGTCATGCATAATTTAATATCATCTGATAACAATCACTTCATGAATCTACGCTATTTAATAGCAAGTGATCCCTTCCAGTATATGTTTTTTAGCCAATCTGATGGAATTTCTTTATTAGTAAGCTTTTATTAAATTTGACAAGGTGATAACAAAAGGCTACAGAAAAGTATTATGTTTTATTATAGTCTATAGTACTCTTCCATAAAGGTTAACATGGACTCACCGTTCCTATTAATTAAATGACAATACTTCTGCTGTGAATGGCCAAGCCTCACAGTTCTGCCCTTTCAAGAACAATCCTTCACTTTATATTTATATTCTACTTTTATTCTATGGTTTTCCTTACGCTTGGAGAGGAAAAAAACAAAACAGCTAAATTTCTGCAAGTACTACTGGATATGTTATAGTAAAATACAAAATAAAATCGACTGATCGGGACAATTCTAAAGCTGTCAACATATTTTGTTCCCTAACTATACATCCAAATCATCTCCAAGGTATTGTAGTCGTCTCTTGGAGTTGATAAGCCATTTAATGTATTATTCTGGTGACAGAAAAGATGGCATTTGCTACAAGCGTTTTTATGATTCAGTAGTTTTTATAGAGACTAGAAAACTAAGCAGCAGATTTACACTATAACAAAATAAAAGCTGAGATCTCATCTGCCTGATGAATGACTAAAGCAGCTTTCATCCACAGATTTTCAGCTGGTTCGCCTGAAGGTGGAGAACTTATTGTTCAGGACATTATAGCAGTACCTTGAGGCTGTAATCAAATGGCGTGTGTTGAAGACTGCATGCATACAGGGGGTAGAAATACTGCTAACTGTGGGGCAGTTTCCATCTAAGCCAGATGTGTTAAGTGCGATAAATTTGAAAGAAAAAGGAGGCACAAGGTAAAGAAGTTCTATATGCTTGAACATGGAGTGATGCACCAGAAATGCTGCTCTGCTCAGCCAGCTGACTGCTTGCTCAGGGTGTCACAGCAGAGGCTTTTTTCATTTTCAAAAGGAAGCAAATGCAAGGACAAAGGCAGTTTAGAAGGGCCGTTACATACAAAAGTTTTGGCATCAGCAGACAGCAGAGTATTACTGGCTGCCTTACTCCTTAGCAGACATATTAGATAATTCCCTTCTCTGCCAAGCAGTGAGTCAGTGGTTGAAATGAGAGGCGGGCTCCGGCCTCTTGAATTCCCTTCTCCACATCTGACCTGGGATTGCTCCAGCTGTCTTCCAGCAAAGGTCAGCTCCGGAGACCAACTTCAGTAGCAAATGCTTAAAGCATATTTGATGTGGGAGGGCATGCAAGTCAGGCTTCACCTGTGCTTCTGAAAAGGAGGGAAGTGTTCATGGTACCTTCCACCAAAGGTTAACCAGGCTGTTTGGAGCCCACAAATGTCAGCTCCTCAAATAGCTGTGAGGATGTGAAGCACCATCAGATCTGAGCCCGTGGAGTACACAAAAAGTCCTCTGAGGCCAGTGGAAATCCTGGACAATCCCAGTGACTGCATTTCTGTGCATGGGCATTTTGGTGCTTTCCATATGACTTTTAAGCTGTATGCAGTGCCAGCTTCCAATGATTTGCCCTATGTTTGAACTTTACTTGCAATCTCCCACTTGCTTAGCTGCAAACATGATTGTAACAAATCCATTTCAACCCCTTAGTTAATTTGTTTCTGAAGCCCTTCTCCTTCAGAGTGTGTAATTAAACTAAAAGAACCTGGAAAAGCCCCTTACAGTAAATAATTTACAAGTTCCTCCCTGGGGACGTTTTTTAATTGTGACTCCTCTGGTCAGATCTTACTGAATAACCTGAGATAGCATTCCCTGCTGAGATCCTGAAATATAATTAACTTCTTCCTTTGCTCATGGTACTTTTCCTTAAACTATCCATATCTTATGCAGGGCAGGCAGATTTGTTTATATACAAAGTAGAGCCTGATAGACACTTTGTCATGAGAATAGCAATAATGACATTCGCTGCAACAGACAGGGGCACATCCATTTGGGGAAAGATGATACTGTTTGGAAGCAATTTTTATAAATCCTACCCTGACAATCGAGCCCTGATACGAGAGAGCAACCAGGCAGCCTAGACTCCTCTTCTTCTTGGCAGCCTGCCTTGCTCCCCAAGTGCCATTTTATGCATAGCAAACGTAAATAATTCTGACGCACCTACCAACCCCCTAACCTTTGTGCTTCAGAAACACTGTTATATACCATCAAACTGACAGTGATTTCATGTTATGTGGCAAAAAGAAAAACCCAGAGCGACAGCAGCAAGCTTCGGGTGCCAAATGAAAACTGTCACATTTATTTAGCTCTATGATTCTCAGGACAATATACATAAATATTGTTTTACTGTCCCTACCAGCCAAATGTTAAGGGCTATCTCCATCAGTCAGGGTCCTGTGGCCAATGAGGCTGTGATGATCTCCTTCTGATCCAGGAATGGCTGGCAAGAAACACCATGCCAACATTTCTTGCTCTCAATGACACCGTGTATTAAATAGCTCCCTATTTATTTCTCATTGCATTCTAATCAAACACAGTTTAAAAAAATAAATAAATTCAGCTTCAGAACCAACCATCACAGCTTATGGAATCACAGAAGCATAGAATCATTTGAGTTGGAAAGGACCCTTAAAGGCCATCTGGTCCAACTCCCCTGCACTGAGCAGGGACACCTACAGCTGATCAGGTGCTCAGAGCCCCATCCAGCCTGACCTGGAGTTTCTGCAGGGATGGGGCACCCACCACCTCTCTGGGCAACCTGTGCCAGTGCCTCACCACCCCTATTGTAAAATTTTCTTTCTTATGTCTAGTCTAAATTTCCCCTCTTTTAGTTTGAAACCATTTCCCTTTGATTCAAGCTTCTCCTCAGCTTGAATGTAACAGCAGGAGGTTATTAGCATCTAGTGGTCTCCTGATTTGTGCCAGAATTGGTGTAATATTCATGCAGTCGTGCTTAGTGTCATACTACCAAAACCATGGAACCGTGTCTCAGGATCAGTGCTAAGCCTCCAGGGTTAGACCTCGAGGGAGAACACCAGTAAAAGCACACTGATTTTGGTGGGCTAAAAGGATGTAGCTACTTGAATAGGGCTGGAATTAATACATGCATTTAAAACATTTATCAGAATTGGGATCCAGGTTTCTGCTGTGAAAAATGCTGGCATCAGCATAGCTTTGTTGATGTCCAAGGCAGGTAGTGCCATATGGCACAGGGCTCATCCTAATGTGATCAGTGAACTCTAACAGCCCTGCAGACAGACCTGTTATGCATGAAACCTGCCCCATCTTTTCTCTCTTGCTCTCCATATGCCAAGAGAAGTTCAGAAATGAAGAAGGGATTAAAGCACTGCCAGGACAGAAACTGTGAAAAAACAACAAAACCAGTCCAATTCTCTCATCACATTTATTCCCCAAAGGTCTTGAACTGTAAGAGTCTGCCTGCCTCTTGGAAGGCAGTGCAACTGACAGCACCGCAGAGCTGAGAGAAGCTGGAGGCTGCTCTGCTGCATGCACCAACACTGTCATCCCAACCTATGAACACCTCTCACTCTGCATAGTTTGCAGCACACCAAGTGAGAAAATGCTTCTTTCATTTGGTGGGATGAGCTACTTTGATACAGAACCGACAGACGGCCAAGTCTGATCACCATCATTTTATTAAACAGCCCACAGTGCAAACTGCTGTCAGCTCCATGTTCAGGTTGCAGCTTTTCTGTATGCACTGGTGGGAAGCCCAGCAGATCAGTATTAAAGGTGGGCCAGGCTCTTTCACCCCATCATCACTCTCAAGGTATTGCACTCACAGCACCTTTTGTCTGCACAGGGGCAAGTTAAAACCTCTGTCCAACCCAATGGGATATTCTGAATGGCTTGTACAAAATTACATAGGTTGAAGTAACGCTGAATATTATTTTACCAAAATAACTGAGAATGCACTGATCGCATCTGAGACAACGTGACAATCTTACATTGAGACAAAAGAAACAAACATGCAAAAGTCATAAACACGCAACTTCTGTTATTACAGATACTCCTTTTATTGTGAGACCACTTTAAAGAGCCAAGCAAACAACCAGTGTTATTTAAATACAGAAAGATCAGCTCAGATTTTTTTGGAATCACCTTTTCAGCCCAGCTCGCTGTAGGTCTTCTCTGTAGCAGTAGGCAGTTCACTTGGAAACTGGAATAATAAAACTGTGCAGTATCACGTAGCTTGCTCCTCACAAGTATGATGAGAAGAAATGACTCTTACTTAATAAAGAGTCGCATACTCTTATTTCTATTGGTTCTAGAATAAGAATTCACTACAGATCTTTGTTAATTAGAAACAGATCAATGCAATTTGCATTACCATTACCACATTTACACTTGTATTTTGGTGTTGTTGTTCTTGCTGCTCAAAGACAAATAATGTATTTTACTGCCCCCAGCATTATATATGACTATTAGCAAAGTTCTGACTGATGGACGTGAAGTCTTTGGTTGGTCACTCTGAAGGTAGGATGGTATCAAGGCACTTCTAGCAGTCTTCATAAAGGATTTCATCTACTTGGACATCATTTTCTGTCACAGGTACAGATTCACAGATCTGTTCCCTAAATGCCAAGGCAATCGTGTAAGGCTTTCCACTGGGATGTTTCATACATCTTCCAAGATAGGTATCATAATATCCTTTCCCTCTTCCCAATCTGTTGCCTTTTTTGTCAAACCCTAGACCTGGCATGAAGATAAGGTCAAGACCGCCTGTAGAAAAATAAAATACACATTAATGGATGCAATGTGGATTTCCTGATGGCTGGACTACATCCAGATAATTTTATGCATAGCAAAAATGCTAGCTTTGTGTTTTGCAGAATGCTTCCCTTTCTTTGATCAGATGAAAAATACCTTGAATGCTAAGCCTGTGAATTTACATTTTCATCTTATCAATTGAATACTAGCTCAGCTGTAAAATAATCAGACCTTGAAAAGCTAGAAAGAAAAAAATCTACCTTATAACAAATTTATTTTATCACTTTAACCTCATACTTGCAAATACAAACGATTACGACTATAAATCTAGACAGAGATTGAACTCAGAGAAATTAAATTCAGGAAGAATCAGAAAATCAAATGAACTTCAACATTTGCTACAAACATAGAAAAAGAATAAAGAAGGAGAGAAGAAAGATTATGCTCTCTCTCGCATAAGTGAGAGATGTTAAGATGTCATGAACCTTTGAACACTCATCTTCCCAAAACCAAAGAAGCTTGAAGACAATACGTTCTGAAAGTTCTTTGCCAGGAATGTAAAGGGATTGAGTTGACAAACTGAGCATCCATCCACCAGGCACAGTTGCAGCCACTCTGATGCTTCCCATCCCTTACACAAAGCTTATTCTTTTGGCGTTAGAAATCTTGCAAGGACATTCTCTGAACAATTGAATTTGGCTGGCTTGGTACTGACTGCTGAACTCAGAACACATCACTTACTAGTTTCACGGTGCAAATAAAGTCCTTCATTCCTTGCTGCTGCAACAGACAGACACTTACGGAAAGAAGGTCAGGAATGGAAGGGGAAAGCTAGCGTGGACGAAAACACAGCTAATATGAGCCTGGAAAGAAAGCAAATGCTGCATCTCCATCCTCTGCTTCTTCCTTATAGGAATAGTAATACCGTAAGAAGCATGTTCCTAATTACCTTCTGGTTCTTTACCAGAGCTGGGATGCATCAGGTATTTTTCTGCTTTTCCTACATCCAAACCAAGTTTCTACTGCCATTTTGGACTGCACAGCTCTCACCACTTTCACTTGAGGAACACGACTCAGCATTCAAGGAGATACATGGGAGTGTGTACTGAAAGAACCAGAGCTAAGCAGAGCTTTTTATTTTCCAGGGAACCCCAAGTGAGCCAAATATCAACTCTGAACTCAACTTGGAAGAGTAGACTAAAAGTGCACAGAAGACCAACTCATTTGCACACGCTTCTCAAGGTCCTGGAGATTGTCTTCCACTGCTCATCATTCAGAGAGGAGTCACTGATGTGAACAACTATCCATCATGATCTGACCAAATTAGAACATGGATATAAAATATGCAAGGCAATGCAGTAAGAAACCCTTAGATAAGATTGATCTTATAAAGTTGGCATGATACAGTTAGCAAGAATGTGTTTTTTTAAAAAAGGTCAAGGAAATACAAAGAGGGAATTAGCCAAAGGAAAGGCTACATAATAATACTGGTTGATGATAAAAGGGAACCCGAGTGATTCACCACACTGCAGTCAACTTTTGTTTCGTAAGAAAGACAAATGGTGAATAACAAACAAAGAAGAAAAAAGGCAACAGAGAGGAAATACAGTCTCCCCTGAAGACAGATGCCATTTTTATGGTATTACCACATAGACCATGATGTACCACGACAAATCTCAGTTTGTGAGTAAAAACTGACACTTGCCAATTGTCAGGTCTATGGACTAAAACGTAGGAACCAACTGGTCTTTCCTGATTAGCATGGTCAGTAATGGGGATTATGCACATCAAGCCCTCCTGCAATTAATACTATGCTTATTCCTTGTTCTATCCATGACTTGCCTCACACTGGCAATCCAGAGGCATTCAGGTGGCCCAGGAACCAGTATGTACCAAGCATCAACCATACTTTGAAAGAAACACATTCTGGCATACAATTGTTTCGAGCTTTTTTCATTCCATGTGACTCTCACAGCAAAAAGAAGAAAACATTTGCAGTTGCTACTGCTAGTAGGTAGGATTGTACACAAGGGGCAAATTTGCTAAGCAAAAAGGTGCCATTTCTCTTTACATCTATATTACAGACAGAAGAACAGCAAGCCAAGGGAAGCACTAAGGGAAGGAGGAATTGGCAGGAACAGTGCTGGGAAGAAATATATTTTCTGTGTCGTTTAACTGATAGCACAGGGCACACTTGAGTGAACGTGGATGCATTAAAGCACTGTTTTCTTCTGGGTTCTCTGGAGAAATGGAGTCTGTTTTAATGAGTCAGCTTCCTCTATAATCATGGAATTTTTATGCCAAATAACTCAAACAAGCTTGTGCAAATCTCAGTATGAAAAACAATGCTGTAAACGCTGTAACAGTTACCCTCGTATTTTTTTTTTTTTTCCATTGGAGCATTGTGATACTGAATGCCTTTACTCTGACTCACAACACACTGATTGATATCCACACAACTCACACTGCACAAGATTTAAGTAAAATACCAAGCAAGACTTTCAGTAGAAAAATGACACAGCTACTCTGTATGGAGCCTGAAGGCACTTCAAGAAGAATTTGCCCCAAAATCCAACTCTGGGAGCTAGACTGAATGGCAGAAAGATGCATGCAAAAAACACTTCCCCTCCGCATAACCCGGGGAGCAACAAAACCTCTTGTGGTGCTTGTGGCGGCGTGGGGGAAGAGCCGTCACAGGATGAGAGGTGACACACAGATGAGACCAAGATTGCAGACGTGTAAGATTATTATCAGTGACAAGCAGACATCAACAGGATGGCAAGGGAGGGTAAGGACATCTTACTCCTAAAGGCACGTGCTCTCCTCACACTGACCAGTCCTTCCAGCCCTGCAGGATCACAAGTTGCCACTCAGGATACCCTGCAGGCTTGCTCCTTTCCCACATCCTACTTCTCTCACTTTCACTCTGTGAAATGGCATCATTGTCCCTGACACCCCATCAGTTTTTATAGCCACTGTAAATGAGGCCTTGTGATCTTCACCTACTTCTGCCCCTCTCCTTGTAATGTTTCTCTCCCCCATGTGCCTTCAGTCCTTAACTAAAGGCTTGTAGATCCCTGTGACAATACACCTGGAGCCCAGGGGAGAAAACCAACACTTACAGTACGCTCACTGTCAAGAGGTCTTTTGCTGCAGGTTATCTGCACTCCTCCTGCAATACTTACAGAATGCCTGCAGAATGCTAAGGGCTGAACACAGTCTCAGGCAGCAATACACTGCACTAGCCCAGGTCTCCTATGAAGAGAATACTAATGCTTCTTATAAACTTTAATTAAGCTACAGGGTATCCAAGTAAGGTTGGCAATTACAGTGACAATCACCTAATACTCGCTGTATCTGTGACATGAGCTCTTGTGGCCACAGCTCCTTCTACTGTGTAGCACTGTGTGTGAAATAATATACACTGACTTATCAATGTGGGCATGCAGCCATGCTGACATGGCCACACAGCTTTCATTTATACAGCTAAGTAAAGCAGGGCCAGAAAGCAAATTCATTTGCAGGATCACAGCTCGTCCATACTGTTCAAGTACCAGCACACTGCCTGGCACTATGAGGGACCAAAAGAGACTAGACAGGCCAAGTTCTCTGTAGTGGGGACAGGGCTGCTCTGTGCCACTTGGTCTTGCTTTATTTAGCACTATGCAGTCACAGCTTCTGAACCTGCCATGTGGGTGTCCAGGCACACTTTGTACACACATCTATGTAGACAAACCTTATGTCACAGAGAAGTGAAATGACTGGCCTAAGGACTCAGGAAATGTGTGGCAAAACTACATGCAACAGGCAGGTGTGCACACTGCGCGTCCCCCACTTAACCAGCAGACCAAAATATTAGTATCCTCTCTCTGCTGTTTTAAATAGGAATATAAAGTTTCAATTCCTCTAGGCAGCTGATGAATTTCCTCCCTTCAGCAATGAATTTCTCATTACCCTTCATGATGATATCAGGTTTGATTTGCTCCCCAGGGAAAGATTTTCTCCTTGCACCTGATTACTTCTCCTCTCCTTACTCTGATGTTCCCATTTGAAATGCCAAGAGGCATTTTCTGAAGCATTCTTGACAATGGTTAATTACAGAAGGGTCCATCAGAGTGCACAGGTATGGGTCATGGAAGGGCTGCTGGGGCCTTGTCCCAGGCAAGGCAGCCAGAACCACCTCCTGGATCTGAGTCAGCCTCACCTGCCTGCTGCCACCCACGGTGTGGGTCATGCATATCCCCCTGCACAGCCAGACAGTCCTAATGGAGATGGAACAGCAGTACTCCCACCCCAGGGACGCAGTAACCACAGGCTGCATCTGTGAAGTAAACATTAACTTGAGCACTGAATCTTAATATTGAAAGTACCAGTCTTGGCGACATGCAGGGTATGGGCCAGTGAGTTGTAATAACTGAGAAAGTTCTAATTAATGGCAGAATCATTACTGTAACTTTAATTACCATCAGCATCAGCACAGTTATGCCTTACCTCTTGGGTAGGTGCTAGCTTCTCAGCGTACACTCTGCAGGGCACAGATCATCATCTGGTTCAGTATTCACAAAGCACCTAACACACTGTGGTCTAGGTTAATCACTAGACCTCATGGGAAACAATTCCACAGAAGTAAATATTTCAATTATGCTACAGAAAAACAAATTCCTTTCTTTTTATGACTAGCATTAAGCCTTCCCCTATAGAATGCCCCAAGTGCCCCTTGTACCACTGCTGAGATTGCTAACCTCCCAGTGCTTCCTTCCAGATGAAAGTGTCCTGTCCTTTGGAAAAATACTTCCTCTCATTTCAAACACATCATCTCTCTGCTACACACCAGCCTTACTCAACATTTTATCTAAATCCATGCACTACCATGACGCACCCACCAATATCTTTTGCACACATACGTACACCCCATCTCCTCTGCCATCCATGTGCCACAGGTAATTGGTTTATAGCACGACTTGGGACAGTTTTTGTTATCACTTCGATAAAATATTTTGCAGAAAATAGAGCCATCAGCAGAATCTACAAACAAGCACCAAGCAACTCAGCACTTATTTGTCTACTCATCCATTCTGTGTTTTGTGTCAGCATGAAACATTGGTCTCACAGTTCACACTTGCCCTCCTGAACTACAGCACGATAAAATATTTATACTTCTCCCTGAGAAGCCACATTCTAGCCATCACTCATACAGGTTTAAAACAATGGAGCGGCAGTTACTCTCTTGTTATTAAACCCGCAAAACACACTAATAATTCCTTTTGATCAGCTTCTGTGCTATGAAGCTGCAGGCAAGTAAACACCCTCCTTCTATCCTAAACTCATTTAAAACAAAATTTAGTGCCAATGCATTTGAGAGGCTAAGGGCACTGCACAGCATCAGTTGTGGTACGTCAGCACTGCACAAACAAACCTGCTCTGCTCCAAAGTACCTCTTCATGTTCATCAGTGAGGCTACTGTATAAGGCTAAGACTTGCAAATTCTAGCTGGGCTCCCAATGTGGGAAGGCTATGTGAGGCTATAACCATCACACTCATTTCCCCTGAGGTTTAAGTCACAGTCAGCTGAGGTCTATGTCTCATTTTCAACATTTGCCAAATGTCTACCCAAAAGAAAATTTGAACAAGTACTTTTCTATTTCACTATTATTCATCAAGCTGGCGTAAGCACAGTAAATTAACCATAATCACCCAATGCCTCCTACAAAAACGCCTGGTCTTGCAAATTCAGAGGAAAGGAAATCATTGTCTAGAAATGTTTGAGTTACTAGCCTGTGAAAAATTACTTATCTATTCCTGACATTCAGATACTTGAGCACAGTTAGAATGATTTGATTGGGAAAGCATGGGAAACAAAAGATTTTCGGTTCTGAGGGTTGGTTGCACCTGGGTTCTCCTTTGTAAACCACCACAATGCTCTAAAGCAAGATGTACAAAGGAACAACTCCAAAGAGAAGACAAACTGCCTTACAGCTTCTTTAGAACACATCAACACATCTTGTTAAACCAGTAAATGCCAACTGCAATGCTACTCCTTCAGGGAAACTTGCAAGGCATTGGTGCATGAACTGTTTATGCTGGGATTGCAGGAACTCTGCTAAGACATGAGAATCTTTGTGTATCTCAACGTGTACTTATGTGAGATTCTTCAAGATTTTATCAGCTACTTTTAACATAACGATTATCTAAGGACTTATTTAAATATTTTAAACACTTCCACTTGATACATGTATATGTGCACTTCATTTCTTCACTCTTGTTCTTCTTTTGCTTTCTGCTGTCTGGCTATTTTTAAATCAAAATATGTCACAAGTGAATCATTTGGGGATTTTTTTTCAACACAACATGTATCACTATCAATATTTCCAACCTCTTTGACTCAGTCAGCAGATAGTCTTTCAAAACATACTCCAAATTGCTTGTTAAATACAGTTAAGACATCAGCTGTGTAGAAACCTGCAAGGAGCTACACCACTTGACAGAAACATTAGGCATGCTTACTGGCAGGGTTTGCTGAGCGGTAGAGTCAGCTGGTTTGTAGGTAATGGCACCTTCACTGTTAGTGTCAAACATGTTAACATCACAGCAGCTGAGAAATCCGGCTTCTTCCATCACAAGATTTTGGGTTTTTTAAGTTTGCACAGCTTAAAAGATACCACAAACATCCCTGGAATTCTCTACCTCCCTCACTCCGGTTGCCCTGATTATCTAGAGATGTTGATTTGGAGCGCTTGCTCTCTCCTATGCGTGTGACAATGCGGGGATGAGACTTCAATTATAGGAAAACAGCCTAAATATCATCAGTGCTCCACAGTAAATCTATGGAATACTGACACCTGCCGGCAAAGGACTTCACATTACTCCTGGACAGCAATTCGCCCTCCATCTACACCCAAAAGCTGATTCCCATCCCATAAGCACAAAAGCCATCACAAGCAGGAAATGAGCACAGTTAGGATGCCAAAATGAAGACCAAGAGTTATCCTTATACTGTGAAACACCTGCAAGGAATTCCTGCCCCCTAGAAGCCAGTGGCTCCCTGCCAGGTCCATGGGATTTCCCACTGCACTGGAAATTGACATTGTATTTTGAATCTCAGCAAAGAGAGCAGGAATTACCTGTGCCAGGAAGACAACTGTTTTGTAACTGAAAAAGTGCTGACCTGGCTTCAGAGCCCAACAAGCTGGCAAAAAACCAATCCTAGGGAAAAAAGAAGGAATAGTAATCCTATGCCGCATTCATGAGCTGAATCTGCTCAGCAGTGAGTACCAGAGATGAGACCAGAGCTGGGAGGACAAGGAGAGAACAGACCTGGAGCAAGACTCAGGCAGCAGGACTGCCCTTCTGGCACCAGCCAGCAGGCTCAGCTCTCTTACCAAACTGCATCTACAATCTATGTGGCCAAACACACAGGTGACCAGCAGGAAAAGGTGTCCTCCCAATTATTTAGATGACGTGCACCAAGGCACAGAGATAAGTTTGGTGCCCCATCCTCCTTTCCAAAAAGGAAAATAAAGGGAGACAAAAATCATTCCGGGTTAGTTCATGCAGCTAAAGATACCCGCATGTTTGTGTTTCCCCTGTACTAATTTGTTACACAGACTCATGCCACACTCCACAAAACAACCCAACCTCTTATTTGCTTTTGAAAGACTCCTGTATCCAGGAGACAGGATAAAGAAAATGACAATGCTACTATTCACTCTGTAGCAAAATTAGCACTCCGAAACAAAACACTTTAGAGTCACTTGCAGTGAATTTAAAGCTTGTGCCTATGTTGACTTTAGTTCTGCTTCAACTTTAATTGATTACAGGAGTAATCTTTTTAGTTGTTTTCCTGAGTGCAAGGAGAATGTTTTCTGCAAGAAGGCAAATGTGGATGTGACAAAATTACAAAGAAAGGCACTTTTAAAGCCTTAATGAACTTTACACATGCAAAAAGCCATAGCATAATAGAACTCTCAGACCTCCAGGCTCACTGCAGGATACCCAGCACAGACAGTGTTAAAATTAAATCACAGTGTTCATGGTTTAGTTTACACCAGGGAAATTCAGGATGAAAAGATACCAAAGGGCATTACAAAGTGATGACACAGAGACACATCAACTTTCCCATTTTGGAGTATTTTTCCCAAAATCTTTCAAAGACAGAGACTCTTTGTAATCATACCATGCAGAGAATCATAGAATCATAAAGGTTGAAAAAGACCACTGAGATCATTAAGTCCAACCCCAGCCCACCCCACCATGCCCACATGTCCCTCAGTGCAACGTCCCCACAGTTCTTGAACACCTCCAGCTGCCAGCTTCTGCAGGAGAATTCTGCAGGTGAAATAGAAGAAATGGGAGAAGTTCAACTAAAAGTATGGGTATTCAAGTAGCAAATTGGCTGTGGAGTGTTACAGGGCTGTCTCAAGAGAGCTGTGGCAGCTGTGCAGCACCACAGGAAGGGCAGGCATCACCGCAAGGGAGAGGAGCCCAGTGTTGGGGATGGCATCGCACATCTTGCAGATGAAGGCTGAAATGCACAGAAACCTTGGGGGGAGCAGTTGCTGCCACAGCTGGGTCCAAACCCTGAAATAATTATTTTTCCAAGCAAGTCTTTTCCTAGAGTTTCTTGTTAGAGAACACACTATGCAGAATAATTTAAGATTACCTCTGGTCTATTTTACGGAGCTGGAATAACGTAACAGGCACAAGTTGTGTAAGAACTTGTACTAGTGGGTTACCTGTGTGGAAACCACCAAAAAAGACCTACCCAGATAGCTGATTTGAAAGCAGTGATATGGTACGTACAGAAAGAATTAACTAATACACTGTCATTACACATATTTCACAATGTTTTTTCACCTAGGCATAAAATGGTATCTCGGACATCTTTTCTCCAAAATAACACAGAGAAATAGCAAAGGTTGAGAGACCAGTGGGTGGAACTGCTACAGATGAGGAAAGCTTTCATATGAGAATAAGAAAACAGAAAATAGTTGGCAAAGAAAAAAATGCTACTGTTATAATACAGACTTAACTAAGCAATGAATAATAAAGAGAAAGTAAATCAAACATTCTTATTTACTTCTTATCACAGAAGAATGAGGTATCACTTGAAATGAAAGCAGCAAATTTAAATTGAATACAAGGAACATAGTATTTCACATAACATAGGAACATAATACAATATTAACGTAACAGGGACCATAATGTTTCATATTATGACTGAGTGCAACTTGCTGCTGTCAGAAGGCTGCAGAGCCAAGGGCTTACTACAAATAACATTAGATGCTTATAGACACGACCAGAGTGCATACAGTTAAAGCAGAAAAGAGAACTTGTTTGTAAGGGAATAAGTCAGGATCTGCATGTACAGAGGTAGGAAGAAATCTCAGTTATTGCTACAGAGGTACAAGTTGTGAAATTTCCTGCACCTTGGAAAAGTCCTGATGCTGGACTGAATTCCCAGAGCTGTGACCCAGCACTGTGTGTGGGGAGCATTCTCTCTCTACAAGCAGACTCATCATCAGAATGTTAATGCCTCACTTGCACTGAATTTGTTCTCCTTCTGCATATCAAGATACTATGGCTCATTGTCTCCATGCAGAAGTTCATCCAAACTTCGGATCATTTCATTAAAAAATAGATTACATTAAGAACTAAGCCTTGATTTTCAATTTTGTTTCGTCCTATGGTTTCAGATTTTCTTTTTTATGACCAGTGCAAAGAGACTTTAAATTATAATCTAACTCTTGACATATACTGTAGTGTAAGGTTTAATCAAGACTCCCAGAGGAAAGGAAAATCTAACACTATCCTCAATCACTTTACAATTTTGTTTAGAGTGTTTTTATTTTTTCTTACTAAACAGCAATATTTATCATGTCTGCTTTTCACAAACCCGTATTTCATTTATTCCAGATATGCAGATTGAAACGTATATCACTTAAGTATGTCACAGTTACCCCTGAGTATTATTTACTACATGCCTTTTTTCAGAATGATTAACATTTTGCATACTTCCATTAAACCTCCATGTACAGCACCACTACTTCTAATGGATCTGAAGTAGCTTATTAGACCTCTGTGCTTCCAGGCAAGGCATTTTCTCGTGATACTGCTTTTTGATTCTCAACTCCCGTAAGCCTCATCTTTCAAAATCCTCACACTTCTGGTGCTTTCTGTTTTGGGCAAGAGAGGGCTCCTAGCCCATTATCTATCTTTTAACATCCCATTTTACTTTGCAGCTGTATGTTAAACCTCTTCTTCTTAAGACTGTATTGTCACTGCTTCAGATACACTTCTAAAGAACTTTGCTAAAATTTGGAACGATTAAGAATACCGACAGCATCACAAGGCAGATCATCAGTCCTGGCAACACATGCAGCTCTTTGAATGTATGACTCAATAGTGGCATTTAGTGACAACTGAAACCGAGCTTTTGAGGGCTAACACATTTCTGCAGGGCAGATCCTAATGGAAAAGTTTAAAATAGAGTTAATCAACATTCAGGAATCATTTCGAACCACATGAGGTTGCTTGGAATGGCAGTCTAGATGAAGCCAGTGTTTCCTTGTGAGGATAAGTAGCTCTTGTACACCACGCTTCCCTGCTACCAGCATGTTAGTAGCATTTATGTTGCAGCAAGGTTCAAAATATTCCGCAAGTTGTAAGGACAGCAAAACATAACTAACCTCAGAAGCTAGCATACAAGGCTTATGTGAAAACAAAGCAGCTGTAAATCATTGCTAGACATATGTTTGCATTTCTTCACTTTGTTTGAACTTTGGATTTTTCCTTATTATTAATAAATAACACACTTTCCAAATCGTGGATTGTCTAGTTAGCATCTCACTAATTATTTTGAAGGTACAACACAAATACTGCAATCAGGAGGTCACTACATTTCCAGTACTGAAAATTCTGGAAGTCTCTAAAGTAAATTACAAGTCTAGTTCTTTATACATTCATTTCTGGGAACAAAAATACTTATGTTTCAGGAGAGTAACTGCAGCTTATTCAGCATGGCCCATTATCACAAGATGCTACATTTTCAAATGACATTTTCCAGCCTGGGTATTTCTGCCAAGCCGAGGTTGTTTTGTTCTTTTTTTTTTTTTTTTTAATTTCAGACAAAATGGTTCATCGGTTTCTGAGAACAAAGCTAGCAAAAAACGTCCAGGAAAGCTCTTCAGCTCCATGTTTTCAGATGAGAAATCTTGATCAGAGTAGCCTTTGTGTCAACAACGTGGCTGTAACCCTTTCAAAGTCCATTTGAGTCAGTCTTATAAAATGCTGTTAAAACCTGCTGTTTGCAGGGGCTCAGGAAAGATTTGTCAGGGTTAATGCAGGGTCTCTCCAGTTGTCACCCTCTCCAAACCGCTGCTGGAGCTGCAAGGGATAGCCCCACAACTTTCCAAGAACCAGTGCCAGTTTACATGGGACATTCCCTCCGCTCTGCCTGCCCCATGGCCACATGGCAAACTCAATCCAAACTTCTCTGAGATAAAAAATCCCAACCCAAGCAGGCAGAGAGGAGGAAAGTATTCTTCACTCAGTTTATGACAGGGAGGCTGGGGTAGGAGCATGCTGCAATCACAGGGAAGGAACATTCCTAAAGCCAGCAGAGAGAGCTGGAACTGCAAGCTCAGGCCTTCCAGCCTGCAGCACTCCAAGCCATGGGCAGCCAGGAGGGCCCCCATCACAAAGCTTGTCAAACTGGGGTAAGACTGGGAACTGAAACAAGGAAGGAAATGACTGAAGTTTCACTAGCATTTCTTCTGGTGAGCCACCGGTTTACACAACCCCTCATCACCAGCTCCCTACCAAGCCTGTAGTTGCAGCAGTCCAAATGGCACACGGCCCTGTCTGAGAGGAGAACCTTCTACTGGTGGTGGGCTGGTTCTAACCTAGACTGGGTTCCCAGTACAGATACCTGTACCGCTCCACAGAGGAGGGATGGGGACAATGAGAAAGAAAGCAAGGAGGAGAGGGCAGCAGCTTATTTAACACTGCAGTGGTCAAGAAAAACAATCACCAAACTATGCTTGAGAAGCAATTCTGCACTGTTCAGCAGAAGAAAATGAAAATTTAACAGAAAGTGAATTCTTCCAAGCCAATGAAGAAGAAGCCAGCCCAGTGGGGAAGGAAGTGAGTAAATTGGGTCTAGGAATCTTGTATGTCTGGGCTCAGGCATGTGAAAGAAGAAAAAGCACATGATGTCTTCCTTTCTGGCGGAGGGAAGCTATTTATGTTAGCCCAGCTGCCCACAAAATGACAGCCTACGGCTGGGAGGAAGAGAAAAGAGGGAGTTGGGGCAGAAAGGATGCTTGGAGATGGAGACTTGGACTTTTGGGCAAAGAGCTGGAGGCAGGCATTACGTTCACAAAGAAATTACAGGTTTGAAAAGGGGCTGCATGGGAATGAACAAATGATTGAGCACCTGGTGAAGGGACACAGCCAGCTCAGGGAGCACAGGTGAAAGCAATTCACCTGTGTAACTGGAACCAGGTTCCACCTCTCCCTAAGCCTCATTTAAGGGGTGGCTGGCCCAAGGGAAAGATCTCTACCTGGAGATCCTTCCTTTTGGTGTATTTGGTAAGACCTGGTCCTGGGGATGAGTAAGTAACTCTTTCTTTCTCTAGCTGGCTTGTAACCATCAACTTATCTTGGGGTAATTTAGAACAGGTTATCTGCCATTGCCTTTTCTTATAAGGGCATTTTATCATATGGACATGTTGAATCCAGTTAATGTTTTCAAGACCCAGGAAGAATAATCTATTCTTATGAGGAATGAGTTAGCCTTTTTTTTCCCTATAGCTCTCAAGGCAGATTAAAATCATAATAAATGATAATACAAGTAAAGAAACTCACGTCCAGCCTGCTGAACCACACTGCCTCTTTAAACCACACTGAAATGAGAGCTGCTGGTGAAGTACCCTTTAAATCTCCGTAGGAATCATAACAAAAAAAACAAACAGGGAGCATGGTTTTATCTGACTTACTCCTTCCAAAGTTGTGCAAGATGTCTATACTCCCACAGGCAGTTACTGTAGTGTGTAAGATCTTTCATCAAAAGTACTATTTTAGCAAACACTATACTAGTACATGTTTGTATCCTTGCCCCCCTAAAGAATAAACAAGTGGAAGGACATGTATTGAGAAAAATGTACCAATGGCTTGTTCCAGAGATTGTTGAGAATTTTTCAGCAGATATAACTAGAAATCAACTGAGTAATGCACGTATATTCATTCCTACCCCAAATAAAATATCTGGACTTCTTCCACATTTGTTACTTGTTACCATGTCCATTTAGCCTAAAGGAAAGAACTCTTCATATGAAAACTAGTTATCAATGCACCGTAGAGACAACAACAGACTACCTACTACAAAAACTGCGGTGGCTTTTGCTATGCCAACAATGTGTAACATCATGTGCTGCCAAGATGAAAACAGGTAAATCCCGATCCAACAAAAAAGGACTCTTCAAAAGGCAGGGCTGGTGCCTAGTACTCACAGCCTGTGAGTACTATTGAAGACTAGGAAACTTGATGTGAAAATTACTTAGCCTTACATTTGAGCAATTCTTCACAATAACCATGCCTGTAAAAAGGAAAGAAGTTTTAAGGACTATCTGAACTCAAGCTTTTTGTCATGCAAAATGAATACACTCAGTAGTGACATGACTTATTTATGTACCTGCAGGGTATTCCTTGGAAATTACATAGCAACTTATGAAAGCAACAGGAACATTACTAATATAACACCATGTCATCTCCTGATATCAGTGTAAATGCCTTGGATCACCACAGTATTTGATAGCATCACAAAGATAAATGTTTCATCCATGCATAATTCCAACAATGGAGGATAAATGTGGCAGCAAGACCATTTGCATTCCTGCAATTGTACCAAAGCTCAATAGATATAACTGACATAAAAATGTAGCAGAAGTATTTTAACGAAGCACTGAAAGACAGTGTCTGTTTCTGTGGGGAAAGATTGGGGTGAGTACCTCCAACCATGCCATAAAGTAAGTTTGTTTTTTTCTTTATAGTTTTCAAAACCTATCCAGGGAGAAAGGATTAGGGTCTGACTTCCAATCCACAATGAATTAATTACTTTGTTACTGAGTACAAAAGATTAAAGCTTTAGACAGAGAAAGTCTGATGCGGCTGTGCATCAGTGGTTACAACTGCCGGTCATAAAAACAGAGTACCATTTTTAAAGTTATCAAGCTTTCTTGGTATTGTTCTATGCCCAGCACTGGATCCAGGTGCAGAGGATGAAGCAGCTCCAGAGCTAAATGGGTACCCAGCTTGCTCCTCCATTCTCCATCTTCGCAGCCCCATACAGGTCATCCCCAAGAAGTCCATCCCTATGCAATCTACACCAGGTAATTCTTGCTCTCATTACAGTTAAAGCTGTGTGCTTACTCTGTGATCTCTGCAAGAGACTTATGAAATTCAACTAACGGCAGCTCTTCGGCAGTACAAAAGCTTGTTTCAAGTATCTAAACCAAGCCCGGTCAAAAGAACCCTGGACTTTTTATGGGTTACCTTCAAAAGCCCTGAAATATCACTGATACCTGCATATTAATGATGAAAAAACAATAGGAAAACAAATAACAGTAATAAATATTAAATGCAAAGAGCACAGTTGTATGAAGCAGTTGAATCCCTTGCTAGCTATACTGCAGACACAGACAGACAGGACTCTGGATTAAGGAAGAAGTAATGACAAATAAAAGGGAATCAAATACAGTGAAAATGGTGATAAATGAAGACTATGTACTAGAGCTAATGCTTTCAGCAATGTTTGTCTAACGCACAGCGTTCAGGGAAAGCGCATTAGCATCCCAAAACAAATGCAAAGCCCAGTTCAACCAAACAGCTTTATATAAATTTTGTTTCTGTATTGAACGTTCAAAAGCTGGTAAGTCTGTGAAGTGTAGAAGCTGTCTGCATGGTAAATTTCCATCTAGAGAAAATTTCCCCAGACTGAGGTTTCAAGCATAAATTCAACATGTTTTCCATCAATACCACTAAAAAATTTTGCAGATGTTTCAGGATGATGTTATTGTTTATAAAGAGTGAAAATAATTAATGCAGACAAAGAAAGATTGTTTACAATTCTTTAGAAATTGGGGAATTTTATGGTAAAAGACAGAGAGGTTATTTTGGGATCAAGGCAGACCTACATGAACTTCTCAACCCTATGAAGAATCAGTGTCTGAGACACCACTGTAAGACCAAAATAAAAAATGTGAGGGAACAATGACTGAAAAGAGTTTATGATATTTACCCAATCCTACAAGCAAGTTATTTTATTTTCAGTCTAAGGTCTCAGTCCAGAAAACTGTTCTGCATGGGCAACGCTGTGCTTCACCCATGCAATACAATTTTCAGGATCAAAGATTTCAGAAAATTCTCATGTCAGCCTTTAGGCATCATCTGAAAAGTTTTGTACTTTTCAGGCAGTGGAAATTAAAGTTCTCAAAGTGTAGCTGAAAACTTTGAATCCCCGTGACTTTCAATGGCAGCTCAAGAGACTCCCAGCAAGCTCCTGCCTCCTCCTCTATGCTATGCTTGCCAAGATTGTACTGAGCCTGTCGCTGGAACAGGACCAGGGAGATGATTTATCTGGAGAGATGGACTTATTTCAGTTGGATCAACTGTCCAGTCTTGCACTTGCCAGCTCTGCTGACAGCGGTGGCACAGAGCAGCAAAAATAGGCAAGAGAAAGTAGCACCTGCTAACATTGACTTCAGCATCCTTACCAAAACATGTAAGACCAAAGCAAAGCACTTAATTTCATTCTTGTGATCAGATTATTTCCTACCAGGCTGCTCCTGCTCAACAACCCTATGATGTATGATGAAATTACTCACCTCCAGCAAGAGCTTCCTCTCTTGCGCTGTCATCATCGCTAGGCTGAAGAATATTCCAGGATGTCAAAGTAAGTGAAGAGATGTCGGCAGCTGATGACAATTTCAGCATGTCCATGTGATTGCTGTGAGGTTTGTAACGTGGGATGAAACACTCTTTGCCTTGCTTAAAAATGTCCTTAATGATTTCTTCTGTCTGGATTTCATCTGGCATGCTCAGAAAGATTGCAATTCTTTTGGATTCTTGGTACTTGGAATGCCCAATCACCTATAAGGGAAACTGCCATCATCAGTTCAGGAAAAGTTCACAAAAAGTCTGACTTTATTTTAATTAAAAACACCACTGGAGGAAAATACCCATTGGAAAAAGTAGAGATACAAATAACCATAAAGAGAATGAAATGACTTTGTTTCCTGTTCCAACATTTCTACCATCAGCAAAATCAAACTAGGCAAATTTTTGTACTCAGGTAAAAATAGGTTGAGGTTATCAAAAAAACAATCTTGGAGTCAGTCCAGACCCTTTAAATACTTATGCCATACAGCACTGGTATCCTTAAAAACCCAGCATCACTGGGGACAGATACAGCAGGTCAGAACTGCCAGCTTATACATGAGGTTTTTGCATTCCTTTCATCCCATCTTTTTTGTGTGCTGTGCTTCATAACTGACCTGGCCACAATGAGAAGAGCGCTGATTAGAATAACCCAAAAGAAAATATGCATCAGAGCAGTTGACTGCAGAGCTCAAAGTCTTACAAGATCAGGCCTTTCTTTTGTTAATCTGGAATGCCTTTCCAAAAGCAAATTTAGATATACAGCTACAAACATCGCCTGCTTGTGATGAGTGATCTTATTACTGTATGTTTTTCAGAGATTGAAGGAAAGATGGCCTTGCTGGTTTTTGATTTTCAGGAGGCTGTCTGTGCTGGACTTAGGAAAGATTGAATGTAGGAAGGAAAATAAAAAGCAGTGAATATGGGGAAAAAGTGTTAACGGATTCATACCTCGCTGTGTCTCTGCCCAATTCCAGATTAAATCCCATATTAAAATTTGTGAGGATTTTTTTAAAGGCTTGTCTTCTCCTTTTCTAGTATATTACAAAGCAAATACAAATGGGTCCCTTGTGAATTAAATGTGATTTATACTTGTTCTACACGCTTCTAGAAATCTGTCAAGAATTGAGAAATGGTGCTTATCTGCGAACAGAGAACAGCAAATCCTGTGTGTTTGCCTAACTTCAGGGTTACTGCCCTTCTGAGCTTTAGCCCTTGCATTTTGGAGAAAGATATGCTAATATCTGGGTTTCAAATTGGTTCTCATTCCTTTTTATTCTTTCTTTCTAGCACCCCGGTTACAAACCTAGGTGAAGTATCAAAATACGGATATATTTTTGTAAGGTAAGATATAATGAGATACTCCAGCCCTAATTATGGTAACGTTCTGCTCGATGATAGAGCACCTAGCAATTCAAAAGTGTATTTTGTGTCTTTGTAATTTACCCAACCTTGCCCATGGATTCTTCCAACTAAGTTATTAAGCTCTTAAACAGCAGAATCTCCATGCTAGCCTTCGTGTGAAAGAACAGACTACTGAGTCGAATCACAGCACTGTCTGGAGCCTGCAATTTATGTTACTGAGGGGCTCCCTCACCTTCTCATGGGTTCAGATAACAGAGAAACTGAAACACACAGCTCTCCTCTTTCAAAGTGGTGCTGTGGGCACCATACAGGCCAAATGCGTTCTGACATGTCCAACAACACATTGATTATGCAGTACAGAAAGAAATGAGGTTGGAGATGTAAAACCACAAGCTACCAGGAAGGCAAAATTTCTGATGTTTTCAGAAACGTGAAGATGAAGCTGCTCTGAGTAGTTTCTGAGAAGAGTAAAAAAATTTCCACGCTTAAAAAATATTACGTGCCCTTTGCTCACCCGCTGATGGCTATTACTGCAGAATCAGAGCATGCAAACAGCATGACTTCAATCATGGATGTGCACATTAAAAAAGAATAGTCATCCAGAAGCTAATTAAACACCAGTGGCTAGGCCAGCTAGCGTAGCAATTTCACTTTGAACTTAAAGATCACTTTGAGATGAGATTTTGCTTTAAAAAATATCGTTCAGGTGCTATAAAATAATGTGCTTGCTGTTATTAGCTGCCATTTCTGGTATGTATTATAAAGCTGCACTTTGAGCCTCATGCTGTTCCAAGCATGTTCTCAGCACTCTCAAAAACTTCATGTCTATTGCACTGCTTTCCCATGAGGAAGTTGACTGCTTTCTGTCACTGCAGAATGCCATCCTGTCTGAAAAAAGCTCAAGACTTTCGACTTGTGTCACACTAGCAAAATGTCATGGTGGCATGAATTTGTCATATTTCCCCAGCCTTCCTTTAAGTAAAACGAAAGCTTTACATTTTGGCATGTTCTCACTACAAGAATAAGTGTGTTGCTGCTGAGTGTATCAGCTGTGATCAGAGCAAGGCTGAGGGCTCCAACTATTCTGCACTATGTGGCCTGGGTGCTTATAAGGTTGGCTGAGGACTGTTCATTTTTGGACAGTGTTCCAAAAAACGGAAATTTAAGGATAGGATGTGAAATTATTACAATGCAAGCATATTTTAGTATGACACTGTATATATTGAGAGGAAAGAAAGAACGAAACTTTCTAAATAATAAGAGGCATACATGAGCTCTAGTTCAACCTCTGTCCTAAAGTTCCATGCTGCTATGTCATGAAGTGGCTGCACATCACTATTAAGTGAAGTTTATAAAATGATTTCAGATCTTTTGGCAGGAAAATAACTATATAAATGCAGATCATCTACATCTACACTCTGGTGCTGCAAAAAAAAAAAAAATTAAAAAAGATGACTGTGTTCTATTACACGCAGTGACTGCAAGATATCTTTTTATTGTGTTTATTAAAATGATCGAGTACAGCAATATAAAAATTCAGTCACCCAAACGCAAACAGAGCATTGCAGAAGCGCAGGCTGGCACCACGCTGCGCCAGGGCGCGGGTGAGGTGAGCCCTGCCCCGCAGCTCTGAGGTACGGAAATCACATTCGGGACAGAATCGCGCGGAAGGAGCACGCTGAAAGGCACGAACGGGAAACGGCGGCCAAAAGGCCGCCATCGGTCGGCTGCGAAGTTTTCAGACGCGCTTTGCTGGGCGCGCACTGAGAGCGACGTGACGAACGCGAGACGAACGAAGGCGAGACG
>JAOWBP010004028.1:9965329-9982987 GCA_028571105.1 Tragopan temminckii | reverse complement strand
GGTTCTGAAACAATCTTCTGAGGCTGAAGCAGAACAGCTGTTCCACCACCTTTTGCTATTAGTGCCTGCTAAGATGGGAGCAGCCCTGACTGCTGTGTCGCTGCTGTTTGGCCCCAATGGTGTGTGAGAGGTGAGGGAGAAGTGCCACTGAAGCGTGTGCTGGGGCCTCTGGTCCCTTGTGTCCTCGGTGTCTGCTTTTTGGCCAGTGGTTCTCCTAATGCTTGAAGCCAGCTCCTCTGCTGAAATGAGTTGTTCCATGCATCTTCAGCTCCTGTGTCTCCCACTCTGACCCCTCTCTCTGCTCGAGAAGCACATGTGACAAACAGCTTGGGTGATGCGGTTGGATTTTTAGAGCTGATCACTTCTTTGATCCCTTTTAGTGCCTGTGAGCGCTGCAAGGGAGGGAACGGCATGGGAGAGGGAGTGAGAAGCTTGGCAGCAACAGCTCATTACGCTGGTTTGGCATTGTGTGGCTTTAGGGTTCAGATGGTTCAGGTCAGCCATCTCATCCTGGAGCTTGCAGGCTGCTAATGAAGTGAGGCGGTGGATGCAGTTGCCCCTTTGGAATGCAACAAACTGTTGTGCTGTTTCAGCTCCTTTCTCATTGAGTTTTGTACTGTTGCATCAGTTCAATACTATCTCTTCTTCATTTTATTCCCAAAATATTAGCAACCAATATAGGAACTTCCACTTCCTGTGGCTTTTATTGAAACTCCGGAGGCATCTGTGGCACTTCCCTTGTTGATCAGCACGTTCTGGAGCCTCATGCCATTGGCTTGTGTGCACTTGGTGGCTGGATCCGCTGGTTAAGGAACTCAGGAGCTGGCTTTTCTAGTTTTTCTTCTGGTCATCCTTGTGCACCTTTCACAATTTGCTTATTGAAATGGGGCAGACTTGAAGTCCATTATCCAGAGATAGTTACTGTGCGACTGCTTTAGCACCTGCTCTGTTCAGCAGCTGTTCTTTGGGCAATAAGAAAAAACCCAGTAATGTGCTGTTATTGAGTTCCTATGTACTGCTTGGAGCTAGCTGGTGAATGGAAAGACAATCATAGTAAAACTTGAAATTTAGTCTGGTAGGGATTTTAAATCTAAAATTAAAAGTTTTGTTCTTGCCCAGTGACTGAGTCTTTATTAGCTGTTGAAATACTCTGTCCAAAGTGGCTCTTAATTAGATTTTCAATCTTAAATACTGTATGCCAGCAGTGACTTGTGTAAGGTTTCATCTTTAAAGCAGTTTGAGTTACCGAAGTGCAGGCAACTCGTGTTAATTTACACTTCAGTCTTCAGCTGCACTGTGTGAGTGGGCCCAGCATAAGAACCAAATTCCTGCATAGGTTACTTGCAGCTCCTTCTATGGGGTTATCTGGAGAAAAGGCAGGCAGGAAGGTGCTTTTCCACTTACAAGTACAGTACTTCAGCAAAATCAAATCTAGCTGTCATTTGAGGTCAGTGGGGGCTTTGTGTGTTAAAAGCAAACACTTCTGTATTGGGCTGGGTCAGACAGCTGAAAGAAGCTTAATTGCAGGTTGAAACTTAATAAGATACTGAGATTTTTTTTGTCTTCCTGCCCGTACGTCTTCCATGTCTTACATCTCGAGTACTTTGTTGTCCTCGAAGTAGAGCACTTCACTGCTGTGAACAGGAGACTTGGCTGGTGTTCGTGTTGCTCTGAGCTTTGCAACCCAGAGATTTGCTTTTGCGCATCAGTTCCATGTGATTTTGAAAATGAACACAAAATGCAATGGGTGTGTGACTTCAAATACGTCTTGTGTAAAAGGAAGCCTTTTTACCCAGGCATATTTCTGACCGTAGGTTCGTCTAGTTTTGTAGCTAAACAATTGATGAAATAATCAAGCATCTTGGATCCTCTTCCCTTCTGGGTTTTCTTTTTCCATGCTTTTGATATATATGCTGACATTACTTGTAGCATTGATTTTCAGTGATGCTGATAATCTGTCTTCATTTTGTCTTACAAGAATTGTCTGTGCTTCATCCTAATTTCTGGTGAGGAAATATAAAATGGTAGACCTAAGCTGATGTTGAATAAAATAGCTGATACCTTAAGATACTTAGCTTGTTAATGAGAAACATTTATTTTGCAACTGGTGCAAAACTGGGCAGATGTGTCTATATATATGAGGAGGAAAAAAAAATGAAAATTTATTTTGTCTCAGTAAGTAACAGATGTCAGAAACTCATCTACAAGTTAGGCCATTCAAGAATAGTCACGAGGTTAAGAATACCATTAAGGAGGATCACTTGTGGTAGTTCTACTGATAAGGTTTAAGGTTATCCTTAAGCATCTTGATGGAGTGTAGAGAAATGTAGATTTCCAAATATGAAGTGTAAAAGAGTTTTTCTGAGGCCTGTGAATAATGGGAAATATATCAATTTCAGGTGTGTAGAAGAAGAGAAAATGGCTCAAGAAACCAACCGTAGCCAAGTGCCTATGCTTTGTTCCACTGGTTGCGGATTTTATGGGAACCCTCGGACAAATGGCATGTGTTCAGTATGCTACAAAGAACATCTTCAAAGGCAGAACAGTAACGGTAGAATTAGCCCTCCTGGTAAGTAATGCTGTTGTGCTGCTGTTTGAAAACTTGAAATAAGCTAGACTGCACCTTGACCATGGCACAGTGCTAAAGACACAGGAGCATTAGTGCAAACCAATAGGTTGTTTTCATGTACATATTTTACCTGATGAATTGAACTTGGATGAAATGCTCACAGTGTTATTGTGCTGTAATAATCTGCTTAAAGTTGCTAATATATTCATATGATGGTTTACAATTCCAAGATAAAAATGCAGGGAAATGTTAACACATTTTTCCCGAAACTACTGATAGTGGAGGAAGCATCTGTCTTAGGGGATGTTTGTGAAAAGCATTTAAAGTATAGATTTGCAGCCTGGTGCTGAAGGATTAACTCCCAGATACTTTTTTCTATTTTAAGAAAGGCTTCTCCTTTTAAATTTTTTTTGGCCCAATGCCCAAAGTATTTGTTCTGTTCTACGTAACTGATTTTCCCAATCCACTGCAATAAGCGCAATAAAAATTCCCTCTCTAGGAGAAAGCTGGGAGGGCTCTTCACCCTCAATGTTAGTGGTGATTCCCTCTGGAAGAGGAACCCTTGCTCTGTTCTATTTCACTCTTTCAGACTTCAGCATGTCCTGCTGTGGGAAAGAGTGTGAGGAAGTGCATCCCTCTAGAATCTAAAATGTCTATTCTGACTTGGATGGATATCAACACCAAACTTCTCACGTTGGGCTCTTTTGTGAACTTTTTTTTTTAACTTTTATTATAAATGTAATTTTTACTTGGAAGCTTCAGCTTTCGTTGCTGGAAACCTAGAGGTCTAGGTTCTACAGCTTGCTAGTGTATCCTAAGGAGATGTTGAGATGCTGCAGTGCTGTATCTCATAGATCCACCCTGGTTCATTTAAGAAAATCAAACCTGTCATGTTAGAGAACTTGGAGTTTGTACTGAGAAGGCTGCTTGTAGATGCTCTAAGTAACAGAAAATAGTAAGTATTTTAAAGCTTTAGCTTTGCAGTTTTGTGCTGTGAAGCTTGTGGGGGCCTGGGGCTAGAACATGTTTGAAATATGACCAGACGTAATTACTTTTTTGTAAAACTATTTTTCATTATGATGTAGACTGAGACTCAATTACTTTCCTGGCTGGTGTCGTGGGGGTCAAAGAATAGTTGTTGTGTAGTTTATGTAACCCTTGGAAGTAGTGTAACACATTTTACATTAGTGTCTTCCTTCCAGCAACTTCTGTCAGTAGTATAACTGAGTCCTTACCAGTTCAGTGCACAGAAGGCAGTGCCCAGGAAACTCAGTCAACTTTAGATTCTTCATCGACTCAATCTATGCAGCCAAGGTAAGCTGCTTCTGTCATTCTGCCTTTTTTGCATGGAAATGTTTTAGTCTGCATGATGAAATTAAGTGTGCTTTGACTCTTCATAATTAAGTGCTAGGATCTGGCTTAGGAAAACATCTAAGATTTAACTGAGAAATTTAAAGCATGGGATCTCACAATAAATAGTAGAGGATCTGTTAGCTACATCTTGCATTCAAATGCAAATTTCTTTTTAGAATTTAGCCTCAAATAGGAGCATTGCCAAGCTTCATGCTGTTCCATAGAGATTTATCTGGCCAGTCTTCCAGCTCCACAAGTTAGTTGCAGTTAGTTGTATACTTACCAAGGGAGTGTTTTTTCCATTCCAGACACTTGAGGATTTTGTAAAAAATGGCAGAAAGTTGTTGACGAGTACTCTCATAAACGTATGATAATGTGTTAACAAACTGGTTGCTTTGCAAAATGTGGAGCATGCAGGGGAAGGATGTCTAAATCCTAGTACAAGTTGTACTGCTGAATTGATGTCTTATTAAACAAGTCATTTCCAACTGGATTATTCAGGGAGACGTAATGTCCTCTTGTAAATCACTCAGACTTACTAAGTGCTCTCCATTTGTGAAAGCTAAATATTTATTTGCTTGGCTGTATTTCAGTTATGGATTGGTATAACCAACAGCAACTTTAGAAGTGCTTTGGAATTTTTTTGGAGTGAGGAATGTTAGCTACATGGTGGAAGCGAAATGAAAATCTGAGTAAATACTGCTGGTTAAAAAAAATGAAATGTAGTAAAGTGCAGACCAAGGGAAAGCAGGATTTGGTTTCATCAGTTATCACTGACTGATTCTGTTCAGGCTGTTTTCTACCCTATAGCTTTTTATAGGAGGTGTTATGTCTTGCTTGCATCCTGCATCTGAACTGAGTTCTGGGTGCTGTGCTTGATGCTGTATTTGATCTTTCTATTCTGGGATTTCTAACTGAGGTAGAATGTAAATACCTTACCCTGATACAACAATTACAGTAGGTATTTTTAAAATAAATTAATGACAGAAAAATCATCCAGGTCAGTGCACGGAGGTGAACCAGTTGAAGTGCCTTGGGTTTGTTTTCCCACCCAACCTGTATTTAAAAGAACTGTATGTGATCACTACGTTGCTTGTGGATTACAGGAGAAAGGAATGGCTGCTTGCCCCGAGCCTTGCATGTCAGAAAATCAACATCTTTTTCTTTTTTCCAAAATAAAAGTGGGGGTTCAACTTCAGTCTCTGGTAGTACCTCACTGAGCCTTTCGATGCTCTGAGGAAACAGCTGCAAAACAAAACATGCATTTTTGTAAGTGCTCAAACCTTCAGGTCAAGAGCTGCATGCAACTCTTAGCAATTGAAGTGACCACCCAAATGTCCTGGTTGTGTCATGGCCTTTGGGGAGGGCTTTGTTGAAGTGTGGGCTGTTGGGTAACCCAGTTTTTCTTATTCAGAGCAAATCCATGAGAACAACGGGAGAAAGAAGTTGGGCAAGTGGGTGGTGTTGCCCCTCACCTGAGACTTATGGCACAGAAGAGCTGCCATTGTCTCTCCCATAACTGTACAGGGTATTTCACTGTGGCTTTTCAGCTGCCCTCTGGTTTTAGCAGTATGGCTGACAGAGTGGAGAAAGTTGGCCATCAGTATTTTACACTGCACGAATATATAAGTTCTGTGTAGAACCGCAGATGCTTTACTGCTGGAAACACTGACATGCTGCAATTTTCTTGTTCGTATCACTGGAACACCAGAGGTAGCTCCCCTACAATTATCTTGCTGGCTAAGGTTTCAAAAATCCTTGTGTTGAATGTTGCATTGTTGCTTCTCCTCTATGGAGGGATAACGTACTGAACTACAGTAAATGGTTGGGGGGTGGTTTGAGATAGCACACTTCTTTGTTAGTTGAACTGGTTTATTGCATTCAGTATGAATGCAAAAACGTTTAATTTTTCATCTATTAATCTTAATTCAACTTTGGTTACAGAAACAACACTGAAGTAAAAAGTATTGGCATGCTGTCTTGTCAAGACTTACTCTAACATATTTCTTTCAGGAATGCTCCATAGGACATAGACATGCTTCATGTTAGAAAACAAAGTATAACTTTTTTTTTTGCCTTTCAGCCCTGTATCAAGTCAGTCACTTTTAACAGAATCTGTAGCATCATCCCAACCCGATAGTACGGCTGTGGACAAAACAGTACCTGAGACAGAAGAGTTGCAAGGTTGGTGCCTGGCTTTTGGAAATGGACATTTGTGAACATCTTTAAAACCTTGACTGTTCATTATACACTCCTGTTCAAGAGATGGCCCATTCTCAGAACTAAATGTTCTGTGAAATCAGATGTAAAAATAATGATAAACTTAATGTCTTGAACTGGAGATTTCTGACTTTAATTGCGAATTTCAGTAACAAGTGTGTTAATTAAGGTTGGAAATGCACATCATAAATGAATGTATTGTTAAGTCTCTATGCCACAGCTACTATGTGAGGATAGACTTGGGAGAATACATTATTTCTCAGGTTGGTAACTTGCAGGTTAGGCAAGCACCATGGAAGTTTGAGTGTATTTGTTAGAGAGGGTGTTATGACATAGCTAAAAACAGTGCCAGCGTGAGCACAAAACATCTACTGAAGAGTCTTTTGCCTAGGGACTTGATTGATTTTTTTTTTTTTTTAGTGTATTTTATCAGAGATAAAATTACTGGTCCACACACTCCAGTTGCTTGAAAAAAAATACCTGAGAGGATCATTTCAAGTCTGGCCTATAATCCTTATTGTTGTTACAATGTAAAGAGATTTTTTTTTTCTTCTGCTTATGTAGAGGCTTGCAGAACTTAAATGCTATTAAACACTCTAGTTTTCTTAGGAAAGTGCAAAAATCAGATAGTATACCAAATTTGTTCAGGCCTGCAATCCGCAGACTTTATAAAAGGTACTTAAAGGTAAGTCAGTAAGTGTTCTGTGTTTTCTCTTGCTGACACAGCTAAGGCTTCAGCATATAAAGCTCTGCTTCTGCAGACTTAAAATAGTAGTTCAGATTTTCCCACAGATACAATGTGCCATTTCACTTAATTGCTAAATACAGGTTCTTTTGAAACTTCTGTTATTGAAGTTCAGTGTTTCAGGTATTTTACCAAATCAGAGTTGCCCTTTTTGTAGGGTAGAATAAAAGTGTCATTCTCTGTGACTGTTACCTGCACTCAGTAAAGTCTTCTGAGTTTCATAACTACAGTTTGTGTGACCAAGGAGGTGGAAAGACTTTAATGGTTAGGCTGTGTTGTACTGCTCTTTGCAAAGTTAATTACTGGAAACATGTTTACATCCAGCATACATCTTTAAGTGTATGTACTAGTATCCATTACTTCATTTTCTGGAACAGAATACCTCAACTTTGACAGTGTGCACAAGGCATGCTCTTAATATACAGATCAGTGACATCTGACCTTACCTAGTCTGAGAGAAAGCAGGGGCTGCAAGGGCTTATAGGTCTCAAGTTGTGGATACTTGCACAGTGGAGGTGGCTTTTCAAGGTATATCTTGAGTTGTTGTACCTCTGAGTAATACACGCGTGGCTTTACTTTCATCTCAGTTCTGCAGTATGGAGAAACTGGGAAGCATTGCTGCAACCCAGCTCCTGTACAGGTGTGTCCCTTGCAGGGGACCTCATAATTAGATCAGTCAGACACAGAAATCTTGTACCACGTGTCACATCTGTATCAGAATAAGCCTGTATCAGGCAATATGATGTCAGTTCTTTAGACTTATCAGCTTCTGCCATGTTCTTTCTTCCTCACTCTCAAAAGCTTCCAGAACCTGTTAGTCTCATGATTCTTCTTCTTCCACCCAGAGCCTTGATTAGTGTCTCTGTCTGCATATATATCTTCCTTGCTTGGCTTAACTGCAAGTTGAAACTCTGGGCTTACAGCATGTGCTGCTTTTTCACTTGGAGGTAGGGTAATAGTATTGTAATTTAAAATAATCTTTGCTTTTTCTGTGACTGAGCCTCTGGAAAGACTTGACCCTGCAAGCTTTCAAAAGAATGTCTCATATCACATTTAGAGAATTAGAGGGAACATATATTTATCTAGCTCTAAAACTAATTCTCCCTATGAGAAAATAAGAACTAGAAACTTTGATTTCAAGGGTATGTTCCTATATTCGCATTTTACAGAATGCATTTCAAGGGTCAACCTACGTCAGGTGTTTAGAGTGTTTCAGCTGTGTCCTTTTCTTTGTACCTTATTAGTTTCTAAACTAAGAACATCAGCACGTAATTGCAGTTCTAAATTACAGTCCCTATTTATAACTCGCTGTGGCGGGGTCAGCCCCATTTTTCTGAAGATTACTTCTGTGCTGTCCCTTAACTGAAAACTGTATGTAATGTAGCCTTTCCAGTTTTAGCCTTCTGCTTTGAAAAGTGCAAGTTTGAAAAGAAAGCCACTTATATTGAATGCTAAGCGGGCTTTATTGCCTTGTCATAGTTTTGCATCCTAAAGTTTGTTTTCCACATCATTCAGAATTTGAATTTTAGGCTTCTGACAAGAATGTAATAGGGATGTGTGAGGCAGTTAGCACTGACTAGCTGTGTAGCATTAAAAAAGTCTCAGTATGGTGGGAGTCCCAAACTAAGAGCTTACAATTCCTGTGCTGTCTATGGATGGGGCGTGGGGGTTGTTCTCCTATTTGATCACTTGCTCAGCGTTTATTATCTGGAAAAAAACCCTGCTTTTAGGTACCGAGTAGAGCAAAAAGCCCAAATACTAGATTGTGGCTAATAGGTACGTATCTCTTAATTTATTGTTCTTATGAACATATCGTTAAAGGTGACCTAAAATGAAATGCACTAAGTAGGTACAATCCAGCTCTTCTAGCAGCTTTCTTCTATTTTGAGCATCTCTCCAACTCATTTTAGATTACATCGTGGACTGCTGTACCTTTCACTCAACATTACAGCCGTGTTACAATTAGCCAGTCAGGATTCCTTGTTTGTTGGGCACTGGGTTAATTGGGCTGCCTCCTGGCAAGCCTGCGAGCGAGTGAAAAAGGTGTTTCACTGCTCTAGGCTTAATGAGTTTAAAATCAGTCAGGTTAGGATTCATGCTTCATATTTCCGGAAGACTTTTTAAAAGGAAATCAGACTTAACCAACTTGAGTAACCAGCTGAAAAGTGCATGCATGTTTGTTCTCAGTTAAGGCAGCTGATTTTGCACTTGCTTGGCTTTGGTTGTGGGGCTGTTGTTTTCTTTGTGAGGTATCACTGACGAATAGAAAGCTTTATTAAAAATAGTTGCCATGAAACTTTCCAGGGAGGTAACCTGGATCTAATGGGAATGCTGTTGATCCAAAGGTTTATCAACTTCAGTGGGCCTTATCAGGGCTGTTTCAGTAAGCAGTACTGGAGTGGAACTGATGTCTACTTCATGTTTCTGTGGCGGTACCAGGGACTTGGGTGTGGAGAATGCTTATGATAGAAATGCAGAACTAACGTAGGATGTTTTGATTTACTAGAGGAATTCTCCAGGCAGAGAGGGAAGGATGATAAAGATTTAAACTTAAATTCTGTAGGTAAGCGTGCTTTTACATAAGACAGCATTTAAATAAACTTAGTGCCTCCATATAATAACACTGTATACAAGGTCTCTCAGTAGCATACTGAATTAGTTTTTTTAACTTAAGAACTTCTGCTTTACTCCTAACGTTGCTCAAGTAGCACAGTGATTTTATTTTTTATTATGATCTTTACTTTCTAGTTCATATCCATAAGGAGTAGCTTATGTTTGTCATCAGCCAACATCTAGGACTCCTCCTCTTGCCTGTGGTGGGAGAAGGCTAGCCTGACCCAAGTGAGAAGAGAAGCCTTTTTAAGTTGTATGGGAACCTAGCATGAAGTGCAAATGATAAGGTTGCTTTCTGTTTTTGTTGCATCTTTAATTTGAGGCTGAAACAATCCCTCTCATTTGAGGGGAAAATGCAAACAGGACTGGAATGCAGCAGTATCCTACTGTTGTCTTTCTGCAAGTGCAGTGTGTGTTAGGCTGATCACTACAGCTCGTTGTTGAAAATCAGTAGTGATCTTCTAGTTTAACCTTATATTTCATTTCTTTTGGGGAGTGAGTGTTCTTCTTCCTAGGTTTGGTCAGATGTGCTTAAAAGGTAAATATAGCTGTTAGTCTTCTCCTCATGGGAATGACCTTTTTCTTTCAGAAGCTCTGCCTGGCAGTAGAGGTGACAAACATAAAACATCCAGGGCAGGTGGAGAGGAGAGAACAGATGAGGTGTCAGCAGCTTTGCAACAAATGCATGCAGTTCTGTGTTGAGCCTGCAGGGATACAAGAACTGAAGTGTGCTTTATCTCCAAGGTGTTGTTTTCATGGTCAGAGTGTGCTGAAGTTCAAGCAGACTTGGCATGAGCAAAGCACTAGCAAAAGCTGCTGCCTCTAGAAGGAAATAAAGGCTCTGGTTGTTTTGATCAGCTGGGAACACGCTCTGTAAAGCAAGGAACTTCTAGTGGGCAGAACAACTTGTCACCTCCCGAGAGGTGAGCGTTTCTTCTTGCTTTATTCCTTGTTGGTTAGTTGGCAGCTTGTCCTGGTACTGCTGGTGCTTTTATTCCCCAGCAAAAGGCAGGGCTGGGGTTGGAGGAAGGGAGGGAACCAGTTCCAGCAGCACAGGCAGCAGCATCCTGGAATCCAGACAAAATACAGCAGCTGGGAGTGGTTGCAGCATATTTCCTGTGAGCTCCAAGCTGGGTGGCATTGCATTTTACCTGGCTTTTTTCTATTGTGTGTCATGCCTAGTTTATAGACAGCACTGACGCCCTGTTATCTAAAGGTGACTTATTAGTTGGGGCATTCATGATTATCGGAGAGGATCTTCAGTCAAATCTGTCTTCTGTGCGAAAGCAAACTGAGAGGCAAAATGTATGGTTATTACAGTAGATAGAAAATGACTTGTGGCAGCAGTAGAATCTTTTCACTCAGTTCAACAGTAAGCAGCATCCCTTAAATATTATTAAACCTTTTTTTCTAGTGTGAGTGTCTTATGCACAAAGGAAATAAGTGTATGTGTAGATTAGAGAGCCTTGTTATGCAGGGAACTGTGCCAGCTTTCCTTAAATTTGCCTTACAGTTACAGAGGCTTTCTGTAAAAACTTATACTGAAGTAACTGGATTTTGCTACAAGAGGAAATGCAAGCCTTAGTTGTTAGCTCCGAAATGCCAATTTATGGCATAAAGGCTTCTTAATGATTAATAAACACAGGAAGGTCTGCTCTGTGTAACACTGCTAGAATTCACTTTGGTAACTCTTCCCACTTCTGATACTTCTTGTGCATCTTTCAGTCCTTACTGCTTTCATACTTAACTTGCAAACCTCTCGAGCCCTTCTTGAATTCAAGTTTGCTCTGGTATCTATTTTTGATTTGAAAAGTGAGGAGTGTGCAAGTGTTGAGGAAAACCAACCAGTTTCTGTTTTGACCTGAGAAAGGCAAATACTGCCAGTACTTTTCGTTCTTCCTCGCAACCTGTAAGCCGCCTTCTGTATGTGAGAGAATGCTGAAGTGGTCTGAGCAAATAGTAGTCTTAACAAATCTCTTCAAAATGAGAGTGGTATTTCCCTTCCTTGTGGGTTTCAGAGTAGTGGATGTCCTGCAGTTCTGAGATTCGTGGGCAAAGGAGTGACTTCCTTGCTGTAGACGTAGGTGAGCAGCAGCATCACAGTAGTAGAGATTGTTCTTTGTATGGCCTCAATATTGCAGCCTTCAGCAAAAATAAGTGTTCCAACATTTGGTAAGGAGTATTTTTCTTATCACGTCCTCATAATATACAGTGCTGCTAATGCTGCTTAAAAGCTTCTTTCTGTATTTCCTGTTTTAGGAAACAGACTAGTAACACTGATGGGAAACACTTGGTGCTGGATGTTCATTCTCTCCTCAAATCTGGCAGCTCTGACTCTTAATTTTTAAACCTATTTTTACTTACTCTGATGTATAAAGGGTATAAAGGTATATCAAACCTCTTAATGTATGGTAACTTGATACTGTCAATTCTGTAAGGGCATTCAGTGAATTCTCTCCTTGAATTGGATTGAAGGTTTAAAGGGAGGGAGTGCTGTGAGTACATGACTCTTCACATACCAAAGTTGCAGCAAAATTGCTAACCCCACAGCCTGAGTTAACAATATGGGCTTTAGCTTATCGTATCATTTAAGCAGAGGAAGAGGAGATAAATGTTTTTCCAGTGTTCTCATCAACTTTTTAATATTAGCTTCAGTGTCAGAGAATGCAGAGCCTACACCTGAAGAACAAGACAAGTCACTTGACAAACCAAAACAGAAAAAGAATCGCTGTTTCATGTGCAGGAAGAAGGTTGGACTTACTGGTAAGAAATTCTCATTTTGCTTTTTCTTAAAAAACAAAACAAACAAAAAAAAAACCAACAAAAACTTAGGCTTTGGACCTTTGAAAACATCTTCTCTTATGGCATAAATGGGGCATGGTCACTTCTTGGTGCTGTTCATTGAAAGAGCCTTTGCCCAAGTTTTGTTTGTAGTTGGCTTGTACTAGATTTAGTCTTCCATGTATTTGTTTTGTTTTTCAGCTTCCTTTCTTTAAGTGAATTATAGCGATTTATAACTCCAAGTACTGCTCTTTTGAAGTCTGCTTAGCTGGGGGTTGGCTGATAGCTGGCTGCCATTTGCTAACCATCATTGCAGTGGGTCAGAGGAAGGGCCTGAGAAGCTTGGGTTGTGTGGGGTAATGGTTCAGAAACAAAGAAAATGATCCAGAAGTCTTCAGGGATGTGTTTTGTACTGATACATAACGCAATAGGAAGGATTGGTCAAGTCTTGCTTTAATTACTTAAATGTATTATTTGTGATTCTTATGCTTTCTGCAGCAGAGCTTCTCTTTGGCTGATTGACACTGGTGACAGATTTATTGATAGTGAGTGAACACATTCAGGATTTAAAACAGATGGGTATGCTTAAGAATACTGAATTGCCTAAACTGATGTTTCTGTCCGCAGGGTTCGAGTGTCGGTGTGGAAACGTTTACTGTGGTATGCACCGCTACTCAGATGTACACAGTTGCTCTTACAATTACAAAGCTGATGCTGCTGAGAAAATCAGAAAAGAGAATCCTGTAGTTGTGGGGGAAAAAATCCAGAAGATCTGAACTGCTGCTCCTGCTGGAATACAAAATCCTTTGACCATCTGCAGATTAAATTGACTTGAGCTTTTTTTCCTTAGTCATCAGGAATGTAGAGCAGTGTACCTTGCCTAGACCTTTTAATCATGCATGTCATCAGATGAATAGATTTTGTTCTTTGTTTTTGTTTTGAAAATGACCGAACATTTATTTTCATTGCAGTTTTCTGTGGCTGAAGACTTAAGTAAAACTTTACAAGTATTATCCTTTAAGATCATTTTAATTTTAGTTGAGTGCAGAGGGCTTTTATAACAAACGTGGAGAAAATATTGGAGGGCTGTGCTTTTCCAGGATAAAACATGCATGCGTTAACTTTGCAGTTTATTTTCTTGTTGTATATAGCATTTCTCTGCAGCACAATTTCCTTTTTTTTTTTTGATAATGCCTTGTATGGCACAACTAGTTATCAGTAACTGAATGTATTTTAATCATTATGGCTGCTTCTGTTTTTTTCCCATTAACGAGAGGTTATACATGTTCGCATATTAGCTTGTTTGCACCCTCTACCTATTTATGTATGAATCATTTGTAATGAGAGTGTGTGCTGAGATTGTCTGTGTGGTTTGTTTTTTTTTTTTAAATTGGTTTTTGTGTGTATGGGGGGAAGGCTGTATGCACTTCACTGACTGCAGGTTCCATTGGTATTACATCCATCAGTCTGTCTGTACACAATATGAAGAATGATCTGAAGTACCTGTGCTGTATTTATGTTTATCCATGTCTTAACTTTGATTAAATAAAATTAAAAAAAAAAAAAAATTGGAGCCCCTGTGGCTGTCACTGGCATCAATAACCTCGATTTCTCCTGCTTTGTTTTCATGGGAACCTTCCACTGATGGTTCCTTTACTTACAGTGCATTTGTGCACAGGCTGTACGTATCCCAGTGCCAGCTATAGTCTGATTATATATTTTGTGCAGAGTGGGGTTATCTGTGATGTGCTTAAGTTGGGAACGTGCCTACAGATAGGTAAAAGCAGTGTCTCCAGCTTTATTGGCGATTAGGCCCTGGAGCCAAGCACGTGTGACTCTGGTCCTAGGAAATACTGCTCTGGGGTTTGTGATTCATTGTGACAGAGCACTGCTCAAACCTCCTTGAAGTTAGATGACAGAATGTGTCCTGAGACAGCTTCTCCAGTGGGATTGTGTTCTCAGGTTTGAAATCCATAGGCTCCAACGTGGAAAGCTGCCACAGCCACCCTCCATATGCATCAGCAGATCTGCAGGTTTGTAAGTAATCCTCTTCTGGGGATAGGGAGAATACTTTTTACCGTCTTGTAACAGTGTTCGGTAATCATCTTTAATTAAGACACTGTGTTTGATCGGACCCAGAGTGCTTCTCACCATTCTACCACCCAGGTCATCTACATGGCATAAAGTTTGAGTAGTTTGTGTAGTAGAATGGTAAATTCAGGTAGTGTTGCTTATCGCAGGACTTAGCAGTACACTGAAGTGGGACTAATTCCTCTCCAGGTGGTACTGATCCCTGGCTGAAATTTCATGTGGTGACTTGCTGCCTTTGAGCATTTGTGAAATAAATGGGATTGTATGGCTTTATTTAAGATGTTAAATTTTTAATCAAAGCTGGCTGCATCCTTTAAAATTCTGAATGCTCTTTAAAAGCTATGGTTGGCAATTAGTAGATAAAGCATTTAGCATTTAGCACAAACACTACACAACAGAAGGAGCTTTCTCTATCAGATTGCTATGGAGAGTAATTTGCAAGACCCAGTCATAAATGAAGTATCTTGTGCTTGCAAAAGTGGCTTACTCACAACTGATGAAGCAAAGTGTATTTGTAGTAGTAAAGGAGGGGAGAAATAACTCCAAGTTCCAGTAGCAGTCTACACCTATGGGCCGAAGATCTTTTATTTCCCCAGAGCATTTGCTAAACTTCCTCTTATGTAGCTCAGAGAATGGAAAAGCAGCAGCTTGTTTGCTTTTCACTTAGCCACTGCTTTACTTTTCTCTAAATCTTCCCTTCTCAGTTTAAAAACTTCCTCTTTACTATTTTGGTCTCTCCTTCTTTTTCTAGAAGTATCCTTTTCTCTATTTCCTCTGGCAGTGATGCTCCTGGGCTAAGCAGAGAGGAGACACCGTAGATTTTGCAATGGGGGAAAAAATTGTTTTTAAGTTCTGGTATCTGAGAGACTGGAAGAAGAAAGGGCAGAGAAGCAGCTGCCTTTGGAATTTGTGTAATCCCTTACTGCTGCCTGTTATGAAGCAATAACTCTGGCCCTTGATTATAAGGTAGGAAATGCGACTGTGCCAAGAGGAAACTGGACTTGCAGTGCAATGGCAGTGCTGACTGGCAGGGTCAGTGTTAGGTAATTCTGTTTCAACCCATAACATTCTCAAAATAACCTAATAAATCTGTTTGTGGCCTGGCTTGTGCAGATTGCTCCGAGTAAAGAATATTGAAAGATAATATGGTCCTGGTATATAAACTTGGACTGGAAATCAACGTTTCCCTGATAGTAAGTTGGCGTTTGTATTGGCGTTGGCTTCATGTTATCGTGGTGGTTGATCTGCTTCTCAGTCTGGATAACCAGTGATGCTTTTCATATTCTGTCATCAGCATTAGGTTAGCAGCTGAACATTTTAATTAATACCAGCGCATTCACAACACTACAGCACCCTTGCATAAATCTTGTTTTTCAAGATGCGCGCTGTGTGTTTGATGCACGCTTTCAAGATGTTTTCTTCTTGGAGTATGCAGCTTACACACACAGTTCCTGTAACCTGGCATGAAACTTCTTCACAGTGTTAAACATTTTCAGTGGTCACTGGAACAGTTGTCTGAGATGCACTGAATTTATTTACAGGGAATTTTGCAGGAGTTGGTGTGAGGCATTGTATTGTTTGAAATAAGAACCCATTCCAGATGGCACCACGTGAGCTGTCTTTGCTACTAGTGAAGAGCTGTCACAGATGGGCTCTCATCACTGGTGTTGTGTCATCTTGCACTGAATCTCTGCCTCTCCAGCTTGCTCTGTTTCTTCTAATGAGTCTTCTCTGCCAAAAAAAAAAGTTGAGCAGGAAATAAGTTCTTATAAGTTCTTTGCCTTGGCAGTCACAAGCTGTCTAACCGCACTTATTGAAAAGGTGTGACCTCTGCTATTTGGTTTCAGTTTCACAAGTATTCCCTCTTTGGTTTCTGTTTTTCCCAAATGTGGGTGTCCCATGCATGGGGTAAAAGCTGGGTTGGTGATCAGAAGATGCCACAGGTTTCCCTGCCCTTGTTCTGTTGTTTGCACATACCTGTTTTTAAGCCGCTGGAACTGTCTGGAGAAAATGTAACTTGGATACAGCATTATGAAGCTAAAAAGAAGGTGAAGTGCAGCTGGAGGTGCCAGTTGAGCACTTCCTCAGTGTTGCTGAGCTGCTGGCAGAAGAGCTGCTCCATTGAGGTTAGATGGGGACATTGTTTTCCCACCTTGCTGTCAAGTAAATCACCCTGTGGAAGGTAAATGGATGGCATCTCTGGTCTCACCGCCCCATCCGGAACTGTCTGCATGGATTTCCCCACCTGCAAGGATGGAGCTGCTGAAAGATGGCCCTGGTTTCACATAAGGGTTTATCGAGCAGGAAGAGCCTGTCTGCATGCTGGCCCTGTACCTCGACAGGAACAGTTACCAGCTGCTGACTCATGCAAACCTCTGGCACTAATTAACCACGGCTGCTGCCAGCAGGATGAGGGGTGGGATGCAGGCAGGGCTGCGATTGGTTTGGGGCTGCGGATGGAGGGTGGGATTTGGGTGCTGCTGTGCTCCCTGTTACAACATCTGAAGGGGCTCTTCCTTTGAGGTTGGAACGCAGTGGCCCAGCAGGTCGGGGCTGTCTTTGTGAGCATTCAGCATGTCTTTCATTCACGTGGACAAGGACTCAGATTTCCCTCTGCAAAATCTCCCCTATGGGGTTTTTTCCACAAGGGAGGAGGTGAGTAACAGCACGTGTTGTCCTTGGGCTGTTGTAATTGTGTGGAACCTGTGAATAGGAGAAACTCCCAGTGATGTGGGATAAGGAAAACCCTTCCAGGTGGTGCAGGTTGCTGATCTGACAGCAGAGCAGCAGCTGCTGTATTGTCTTTTTGCTTCATGTAGGGCTTCTGGTAACAGCCTCCTCAGAACTGTACTAAAGAATGGAAAGTGTTAATACTTCTGAGGAGCACTTTGGCTGCTGCATCCTAAGGGTTTTGTGTGGTTTTGACTATTTTTATTGTTAAATGAATTGTCTCCTGCAATAGCTGTATTTGTGTGTGCCGCGTTCTGGCCTTTAGCAGCCTGCTCTCACCAGCTGGGTGGAGTGGTTGCAGGAGTACTAAAGCAGAGCACAGCATGCACGTCTTACTTCTGTCTCTGCTGCTGTCCCCTTATGGTTTGTTGGGCACAGCGCTGCAGCAAAGTGTTAAATGTGCCAAAGCAAAGCTGTGCCCAAAGGCTTGAGCCAGTTCTGTTTTGTCATAGAATCATAGAATGGCCTGGGTTGAAAATGACCACAATGATCATCTAGTTTCAACCCCCCTGCTATGTGCAGGGTCGCCAACCACCAGAGCAGGCTGCCCAGAGCC
>JAOWBP010004028.1:9946219-9960242 GCA_028571105.1 Tragopan temminckii | reverse complement strand
ATTACACGATCCACTTATCCATTTCCTCTGATAACTCCATATAGCAGGCAATGAATGTTTCTGTGGTGGAAATCTTCTCCTCTGAGGACAGCAGGGTGTTTTAGATCATCTGCTGTTTTGTTAGTACAGCTTTGAGACTGGAAACAACTTGTCTGGTCAAACCTGAGCAACATGGAAGTAAATACATGGCAGGTCCTCCTATCAGGCACCACAGCCTGTTCCCTGGCCAGCAGTTCCCATTGAGCTGCAGCAAGGATCCTTAGCTGGATGTGGGGGTTTTGGAGGCCCAGAAAGGCTGTGCAGGAGCAGGGGGAGCAGAAATTGCTGCAAGTACAACCCAAGCACCTCATCCTGGCTAGAAAGAGAAAACCCGTGCTCTGGGTTTTGTAATAAATATCCTTGGACAGTGCATCTTCTTGTGGCTTAGCGTGGTCCCGAAGGAGAGAGCTTTCTAGGGGTTTCCTGTTGTGATTTATATGGCCTATGTTGTTTTATATGGGAGTAAGAGAGATGCTAGGTCATGGTAAATACCTAGCAGGGACATTTCCCCACCACCTCCTCTCACTGAGCAAAGCAATGACTTTAATTCTTTTTTATCTTCACAGCCCACAGAAAATATGAGTGGCCAATGGACTGTCTTACTTTGCATTTGATTTGCAAACGGAGCGACTAATTTTTCTCCTTTGTTTTGATACAGTCCTGCTAATGACTGTCTCTTGGAAATGCAAGTCTCCTCAGAGTTTCAAAGCTGATAGTCTTAAGGAGGGGAAGAAAGAGGGAGTAGGTTGTTCCTTGTCTAATTAGTACAGGAAAGGATGCAAAAACCATGTCTTGGCCAACCTCAGTTGTTCTGACATATAACGCTCTATGTGGTGAAGTTTTCTACCTTCAGAAACTTAACCAACACTTTGATTTTCAACTTCAGGCATTCTTTGTAGGACCTGGCAACAAGCACGGGGAGCCGATCCCAGTCGGCAGAGCCCATGAGCACATCTTTGGAATGGTCCTTATGAACGACTGGAGCGGTAACCAGCACCGTGGGTGGGGTCAGAGCATTATGGGGTGCCCTAGAGATGGATAAATGATGTTTTTTAAAAACACATTCATGGGCACTGAAACCACTGGGTGTGTTTCAAAATGAAATACTAGCTGCATTTCTTAGGCTCTTTCTAACCCCATCTTTGATCAATCAGTAGAACCAGTGACTGCTGCCTAATGAAGATTGATTTACTTATGAAAGAGCTAATATCCATCTAGCAGGGATCAAGCAGCGCTAAGGATGGTGATCTAAACAGAGGATTGATTTCAATGTCAGGATTAGGGAAATAATTTGGCAATCACAAATCCCTCTGCCTGTGCGGAGGTTTAAGCAGACAAAAGCATTGTTATTGAGGTGAAATGAGCCCTCTGACTGGTGCACCTGTCTTGGTGTCACAGTTTAACTGAACTGAGGAGGAAAATACGGTTATGGATGACCCAGCTTGCTTTAATTATCCCTGACTACTTAATCTAGCCAGTCTGAGGACTTTGGTTTGAGAAAGGGATGGAATTAAACCAGAATTTGGGCACAGTGGCTGTAAATTGGTAGTGAGAATGTTTCCAAGTCCACACAGCTGGTTCTGTAGCTGTGCAGAGATCTTCCACCAGTGTGAAGGCTGTACAATCCCAAGTATGTTTAATGGCATTACATTCAGTTTTCCATTCCTAGCCCGGGACATCCAGAAGTGGGAATACGTTCCTCTGGGCCCATTCCTGAGCAAGAGCTTTGGCACAACCATCTCCCCTTGGGTTGTCACCATGGAAGCTCTGATGCCATTCCTGCTGCCAAACCCCATCCAGGTCAGCAAGAGAAAAAGGCTTGAAACTTTGAACAATTTGTAAGTGTGATCCTGCTTCAAAGACATAAAGAAAGCTTGAGCCCTTTGAATCCAAATGCTGACTGATGCGGCACAACCACGTGGTGCCTCCATCCTGCCCACTCGAGCAGGGCAGAAACATCATCTCCTCCAAAATGTCTTGAAAATGAACTGATCACTGAGCTGCTAGGTCGTGTTTGGGAGTGCTTAGCATCCAGAAAGCAGGAGGGAGAGAGGGGGTTTGTGCCAGAGCACTTTGTTCAAACATCTGTGTTATGTAGAATTGTAGTTAAAATGGGAAAAGATAATGAAGTTCTTACAGAGAATTTACCACCCTCTCTGAGCAGGCACAGAGCAGAAGTGTGCTAGCACTGTATTAGTTTTGGATTAACATCCATGCCAAAGAGATGGAGAGGGCTTTTGGAGCCCAAGTGCAAAAGAGGGAATCTGAATCTGCGGGGTATCACATCTGCTCAGAAAGATCCTTAAAAGCATGCGTGTGAGAGCAAGAAAAGCAATAATCTGAACAGTAATAATGGTAAAGTAAATGGAGTGTGCAGCACAGCCTGCATTAACAAGAACTCACTGAGATGGCACACAGAATTTTTCCTTTTTGCTTGTGTAAACTGTCACATCTTTTATATGATTTTAGGATCCCAAGCCACTGCCCTACCTTCGGGATGAAGAACCCTACACTTTTGACATCAATCTCTTCGTTGCAATAAAAGGTATGGCAATGTGGAGCCAGTTGTAAAGCTGAAATCACCAATTAAGGACTGCAGAGCCCCCCACGTACATGAGGCAATTTGCTCTTGGCTCTGCATTCCTCTTTTCTTGCAAATCTCTTCACGCTCCCTCTTGGCCAAGCAGTGATGCACACAGGAGGGAATGCAGCCCACCTGAGGATTGCAGATAATCGACTTACGATGAGGAGTCCCTGTGGGGGCTGCCTGAATGGGTGGGCAAAAGCTGGGCAAGGAGAGAGCAGAAATCCATGATGATAGCCCAGCACAGAGTCCAGCTAATGGCCTCACTGAGCAGAAGGCCCAGTTGTTGTCTGTATTGTTGCTCATGCAGTAAAGGAAATGATCAGAATTGGATAGCTTGATGTTACGCTGGTGCCATCCATACACTTGTTTTCTGGCCTTCTTAAGGGAATGGAAAATGTTATTTGCTGCTCTGCTGCTAGGGATTGTAATGATAAAAGGAGTCATCCATCTATAAAATGAAAAGACTCCATCATTCATCCAAAACAAATGAGTTGTTTCCCCGTTTCTTGCATTTTATTTTCTGCAGGAGAAGGAATGAGCATGCCAACTACTATATGCAGATCCAATTTCAAGGTAGGACTCTGGCCTCTTTCATTTGCTCGAAATCTTGATGATGCCATCAGCTCAGCTCTTAGGCAGCTTCAAACACTGATTTTTGCATTAGTCAAAGATCAGGTCAGGTTTGGGTAAGGTTCATAGAATCACAGAATAACGTGAGTTGAAAGGCACCCGTAAGGATCGTTGAATGCAGCTCTGGGCACCTCACAGGACCATCCAAAAATCAGACCATACGCAAAAAGAGGGAGAGAAGTGGATGATTTGGGATGGGAACTCCCAAGTGCTGAACAAGAGAGCAGCTCTTCCTGCTGCTCAGCTTTGAATTCAGGCAAAGGGGCTCTTGCTGTGCCACTGTGGAAGACAGCCTTGCAGTCACAACTGGTACTTCCCATGGGGACGCAGCCGTGAACCCAGGTCTGCCCTGGTGCAGTATGTGGGCAGGTGAACCAGCTGCAGCACTTCAGTTCATTTTGAGTTCGCATTTGGCTCTGTTCATCTATAGTAATTACCCTAACCAGTAAATCAGCAGTCAACACAGCAGTAATGAGGAGATTTTTCTATAAGCCTGATGGAATACTAGACCTGATCATGGATCCTGGGCTAGTAGTGCTGGCCTTGAAGAGGAAGAAGAGGATAAATGGCATCTAACTGAAAGAGGAGGAATTTTAAGGAGCGAAGTGACATGTTATAGTCTGGGTTTATATGCATGTGACAGTCCCTTGGTCACCATGGGCAATCTGGTCTAGTACCCGATCTGGAGGTTGGTGGCCCTGCCTGTAACAAGGTGGTTGGAACTTGATGATCCTTGGGGTCCCTTCCAACACAATCCATTCTGTGATTCGTTCTGTGATTCTATGATCATATAGAAAGCTATCAGCCATGTCATGGTAACTATTAGAAACGCAGCTGTGGGCATCACTTTTAGGCTGCTGAAGGTTCCTGATTAAATAAGGAAACATCTTTAGGGATCTCCTGACCAGCATTATCCAGAGAATGCAATACCTTCTGCATAGGCACGTGATAAAGGTTTGTCCTTCTTTGCTTTAGCCTCTTCCTCCTTCCTGCAGCACATGTATTGGACCATGAAGCAGCAACTGGCACATCACTCCATCAATGGATGCAACCTTAGACCTGGAGACCTCCTGGCATCAGGAACCATCAGTGGGCCTGTGAGTGTTCAAGTGCTGATAGCACCACTAACCTCTCAGCAGATTTAAAATACTACAAAATCTACAGGCCTAACTTTGCAAGCTATTACTCTTGTACAGGCAGTGGTTGCAATGTCTGAGTAAGGCACTGGCACTTGCTGAAACATCAAATATAATCTCTCTTCATGCTGTCTTTCAGACAGCTTCAGGGTAAGTGGTTTCCAAACAGGGATACCTATCCTTCCATTCTGAGCACCTCTGCAGTGCTTTCTGCTTCCCCTAACGCATTGCGCTGCAGATTGACATTGATGATTTACAAACCTTTGCCAGCTTTGCTTCTGAAGAACAAAACATAAATAAAACTGTGCAATGTGGTTACATGAAAGCATGGGTTTTCAGGACTGCCCTAGATTTGTTTCCATGCTCTCTGTAGCTGCCTCAAGCGGCTTGTAAAGGATTTAGGTCTGCTTTAAACATACCAGATGAAGCCATGACTGCTTACAGGAAGCAAGGAATTGTAATGCAAAGGCAAAGCAATAAGCCAGTGTATTACCAATGAAGCAAATCAACAGCAAAACTCCATTCTGTGTGTAAATCTATTTGAGAATCTACTTCCAGCAGTAAGTAGCTTAGCAGTAGGACTGTTACTAAAGAGACATTCATCTGTTGATAACTTTTGCTGCAGGAGCCTGAGAGCTTCGGATCCATGCTGGAGCTTTCTTGGAACGGGACAAAAGAAATTCCTCTTGGCCATGGACAGTCTCGTAAATTCCTGCAGGATGGAGATGAAATCATTATAACAGGTAATGGCTGAGAAATTCTCTTATGCTGTACCTAGGAGCTGTTTCCAGGAGTTGGTGACAGCTGAGGTTGTGGCTGTGCTGTGTGTGCATGCATGCAACCCCAGCTCTTCCCATTCCTCTGAAAGAGCTGTGCTCGAGACCTCTTTCATGTTGGGCTGTGGTTTTAATTGTTATTGAGATGCGTGTGTCTGCATCTCCCCTAGTGCTGCTGTTTGCAAGAGCATGGGCCACTTTGTTTTCCTTCTGCACTGCAAAGCATTTCCCTCCCACCCCTTACTGTCTTCAGTTAAACTTTTCCTGGCCTCTAGCAATGATCCAGCTACCAACCCTAAGCCTTGCAGGAAAGTTCAATGGGCAAAAGCAACAATAGGACTGTGGCATGTGCTGGCAGGCTACAGCTGCTGAAGGTCTGTTACCGAACCATATCTCTACTGCAGAAATGTTTAACTGGAGAAAACACAACACAGTAGAGCACAAGGGCATCTAAGCAAAACATGAGGCTGAAGGTAGGCAGGATGCTTACTGGAGCATTGTTTGTGGCAGTGCTAAAATGGATGAGCTGACAAAATCCAGCATGCTGGATTGGTAGTGCTGCAGGTTGGGTCTGACTGCATGAATATTGCACATCTTGTTTGTTCTTTGATCACGTTCACTGAACTTGCATATTGCTGTGTTTCACCAGTAGTCCTGGCCTATTTGAACTTCTTTTTTCCCCCATTGCAGTTCTTAAAGTTTTTATTTATCAGTCAGATTTCAAGACTACTGTACTCTTAACCCCTTTTACGTACAGTCTTAAATGTAGCAGCACCTGAATCAGGAGCTGTCGCAGATCACAGCTCTGTGATGAAGAGGGACAGTGCTGAAGGAAGATCAGACCCAGGTTCTCCCTGTACTGAGGAAGGGGCCGGCCTCTGCTCCCAAGGAACAGCAGTAAGATGAGAGGAAATGGCCTCAAGCTGCATCAGGAGAGGTTCAGGTCCGGTATTAGGAAACATTTCTTCCCTGAAATAGTGGTGAGATATTGGCACAGCTGCCCAGGGAGGTGGTGGGGTCACTGTCCCTGGAAATTTCAAGAACTATGGGGATGTGGCACTGAGGGATGTGGTCAGTGGGTATGGTAGGGTGGGTTGATGGTTGGATAATCTCAGCTGCTTCTCCAGCCTTTGTGATTCTAAGACTTTTCCTGATGTCTGACAAGAAGGACCAAACCACAAAGCCTCACCGTGTTCACGAGTTGGGATCCAACTTTTAAAATGTTCGTGTGCATCTAAAAAGTAATGGAAATATCCTTGCTATAGGATAGCCTCATCACGACATCTCAACATGCCCAGGCCTGGGCACATGCATCTCAAATATCCACGCGAGGATAATTCTGTTCATTCATGGCAGAACCCCGCTGTCCTCACAGTACAACCTGTCTCCTGTTTTCTGCCACCAGGTTACTGCCAAGGCAGTGGCTACCGCGTGGGGTTTGGCCATTGCTCAGGAAAAATCCTCCCAGCTGTGTCAGGTCCGTGATGTTTGTGGGAAGGGGGATGTCCAGGAGGAGAAGTAAAAGAAGGAGGAAGATAAGGGAAAGGAGAAGGAGGACGTCTCCCCCGCCTCTCATAGCTGTGCTACTGAACTCAGATTTATTATTTTTATATGAGTGATTGGAAACTTACTATTTTTAATTATCAATAAATATCTTCAAGATGAATGTGGCTCTCTGGTGTGATAAGAAAAGTTTTTCTACCCTAGCTTTAAAGTTCTTGGGATGTGAGAATAGGGTGATTTAAATAGAAAGTGAGATTTTTATCTCTTCTATATTAATATTTTTATCACAGCTATAAAAAGGTCTTCAAGTAAACTGAAATATTCACTGGGTTGGTGATACCAGCAGAGCTTAAATCCTGGCTTCTTTTTTTTGCAGTGTTCATCTTCTGGGGGTAAAACCCCAAAGGTGGGTGCTAAAACCTGAGAACCATTTGGAGGAAGATTGCTCCAGGAACACCCCCTAAACCAACACACAAAAACACAAAATTGAACGTGATGGTCAATGCAACTGACAGCAAAACAACAGGGTGCTAAAGGAGCAGCCTTTTGAAAAGGGTGAAAACAGAAATTGCGCTGTACAAAAGGGAGGGTGGCAGCCCCAGCATGATGATTTCCACTTTGTCCCGTGTCAGGGAACAACGGGGGCCCGGGTGCTGGCAGCTCCTTGCAGCAGGCAATGAACAAAGCACATGGCACTTCTCTCCAGTGTAAAGGGCATCTGCCTCTGTCCCACGGCCTACAAATCAATTTAACGCCATGGCCCGGTGCCAAATCACATCAATTAGAGGATATCACTGACTGAAGGAGCTCAGGAGAGCAGATAATGAACTCTGGTATGGTGCAAGGGAATCTTGCCAAATATCTGCTCGTTCCTCCAAGTGAAGGGGCTGATGGAGCTGTGGGTTTCGTGCAAAGACAGCAGTCCCAGGGCTGCAGCTGCATTCCCAGAGCCAGGAGCCCCTCGTGCTGGGGCTGGGGGCAACAGGAGGGCAGGCTATGATCCTAACTTGTGGAGCTGCCTGTAGGAGAGGGTCTGGGTGCACCACCTCCAAACCTGGGTGTCAGGACATGCTGATATTTAATATCACCCTTGGGAGAGCGTGCTGTGTGACCCCTTGGCCAGGCAGGAGGGAAGAGTGAATTTGGAATGAAGATTAATGAACAAATGTGACAGTGCATAAATCATTGCTAACGGGGCACGCTCGCTGAAATGGGATCTCTCCCAGGCAGCCTCACTGTTCAACAATAATTGTCCCTTTCAAGAATGACGCTGGGAGGATCATCCTCAAATCAATTTAAATTTTTAGCTTAAGACATTCCACTGTTGGCAGAAGGGATGACCTGGGCAGAAAAACAGCTCCTTGTTTATATTAAAAAAAAAAAAAGGAGTTTTTTCCTCAGGCTCTGATAGGTACTCCGAATTGAGCTAATAGACAGATACTTATTTTAACACACTCTGTCTTAGATGGCAAATGACCTTGAAGGACAACCACAAGCTGACATATTCCTTCTTGGATTTGGAAATAACCCGTGTGATCCTTGATGCTAAAGCTGTGGCAGCCCCACATTTCATCTTGCCATGATGCCACCATTCCATGGAAGCATGGAGGAGTTTTGTATGCTGGAAGGAAGCCTGCTTTTCTGAAAAACCCAGGAAAAATCTCTATTGACAAGAGCTGATCGAGATGACAGGGCAGTACATTGCTGTTCGTGGGTTTTGACCTTGATGCAAGACATTTTGCAGCTAGGAAGGACTGCAGCATCAGTGCTTTTTGGGTACAGGAATATTTGTTAGAAACCATTAAAACCATTATGCAAAGCCAGTGCAGCTACATCTTCCATCCCAGGGATACAAATCCCAGTTCCTGGTCAAAAACCTCTGTAGAATGATGGGGACAGGTAGGAGGTGACAGGGTGTTCCCATAGCCCCACAGGTACTTCCCAACTTGATTAAATCTGAGAAATCTCAGGTTTCCAGAAATTGATGTTTTCCTTCCCAGAGCTCACATAGCTCTCTGAGCAGATTTTGGACGTGGGTTGGAGGAAATCCAAAGCTTTGCTCAGGACAGAGCTCAGAGACATCGACCGCCTGCTGCATGGCCAGAGGCCAAAAGTCCAGCAGATGCTAAAAAAGGAGAGGAATGGTTTTTATGACCAAGGTGACTTTTTTCACCTGCAGGATAAAGACTTAGACTTGTGGTGTTGGAGGCATCTCCCCTTTGAGGGAGGACACCCATGAGGGGGAAATGGGTGGGTGGAGCAGGAGGGTGCTTCAGACTGGGGCCCTTGATTCAATGTCTACACCTGGGGCTCTTGGATCAACACCTGCACCTGGTGCTGGGAGGAGTTTGTTTCTAAAGGGCCATTTAAAGTGGTTTGACCCTCACTACAAAAAGCTTCCTCTCCAAGTCTGGAAGCTTCCACTGCAGAAGGTGGATCTCTTTGCTTCTGGAGTTTATTGCTTTTAATTCAAGTCTGCTTTCATTAGGTTTATTATATAGTAGTTTCCAACAGCAGTGAATGAAGTGAAGCTTTAAACCCAGAGCTCCTCTGCTTCGTCACAGTGCTGAGATTGTCACTCAAGTGGAGAAGAAAAAACTCCCCTGTGCATCTTCAGAGACCTGGAGAAAAGGTAAACCCACCCCAGAGGGGTTTGGGGCTGTGTGGTGTGGGAAGGGATAGGCCTCTTCCCTGTGTGGAGGAAATGCCCTTTCAGAAGTTGTTCAGAGTTAAGGCAGTGATTTTGTTAGAAGGGATGCTGTTGGTGGGTGATATTTGCATCCGCTTTCTCTCTAAGAGGCCATTTCTCAGGCTGAGGATTGCCACCTCTGCTCAAGGTGCCCACGGTGTCACTGCTATGTGAGAAAGAGAGATAATTTCTGGGCTCTAAAGTTGATTGAAAGCTCTGGATGTTTGGTAGTACGTGAGGGACGTGCTGAAGGTGCAGCCGTGTGCTGCCCTATACAAATCCCTATAAAAACTGGGATTGGTCTGCAGATGGCTGCTGCTTGAAAAGCTCATTCGGGTTTTGAACATGTTTTAACATCCTTCCTTTTCCTTATGGATTCAGTACGCTTAATGCAATTTTAATACTTTCTGTTTGATTTTTGATTTCTCCCTGGCCAAGTTGCAGTACAAAACAGGGAGCTTTGTAATTAAGCACATCAGTCAACGCTTCATGATGCTGTTGTGCACTGAGATGAACCCTGAGAGTAAATGCAACTAGAAGTCTTAAAATGTGTGTGTGATCACCGTTTTCCTCTTGGGTTACAAAAAGGAGCAGTGGCCAGAGGGTATCGACTGCTTTTAACGAAAGGAGTTTAAAAAGAAAAAGTGAACATGCAAAATAATATAGATTGCAATAAAGTATTCCCATGGCCGCGTTAAGGCATGGTTAAAATTGGGGATTTGGTATCCTTTATTTAGACCGGTTCACCTGGGCTGTGCAGAATCAGAAGAGAGCTATAGAGATTGGTGTGATGGCTGGCAAGGCTGGGCCAGTGGGGTCAGGAGGAAGGGGTGGCCAGGGCTCGGGTTTATGACCATGCATGCAGCTTTTATCCATTCCTGGTAACTCCAGCTGCTGCTTCTGATGCAGGGAGTGGCTTGTTGCAATCTGTGCCAGCATTGGATCCTGGCAAGCAGTGAACTGCAACGCACACAATTTCTTTCCATGTTGAAGCTGTTTATTGCATTAAGTAAATACATCTGCAGTAAGTTTGCATTATTTCCTCTGAGTGCAATTGCCGGTAGTATGGCATAATGATTAAAAACAACAGAACTGGCAGAGGCACTTGTTACATGCAGCTGCAATTAGTACTGAGCGATGCAGCCCCTACCCAACTTCCACTGCCCAGGAACGTGGCTCTGCCAACCAGACTCCCAGAAGATGGAGTAACAAACATGTCCTGGGTGGCCAGGTCAACCCAGAATGCAAGCAAGGTGAAACTACTTTCAGCATGGTGTTTGGTATTGCTTTTAGTTAGAGTGGTGAGGCTGTGTTGGTAACCGTTGGTGGAAGGCAGAAATTAGAATATACATATATACATTACAACTATAAAAAACAACCCCACCAGTGTTTAGGTAGTCATAGGAAAAGGTTTGATGTAGGGGAGGCTTTTCATAAACAGGAAGTAAAATGAAATCTTAAAATGTTTTGTGTAGATGAATGGGGGGGGAAAGGTAGCCACAAATACTCTTGTGAAGTGAACCTATTTTCTGCCCCAGCATTCATAACGCTTTGCTCCCATATGCACTTCCTTCCCCAGAGGGCTGTGTGCTGCTCTCCTTGCCCAGCCAAAGGCTGACCCTGCTCCCTGGGAGTTCAGGGTCTTAAACTTAAGAATATGCATAAATCCTTAGCTGAACAGGGGCTTATTGGTGGTGCGCAACAAAGCCAAAGCATGCGTATTCTCCTTGAGAGGACTATTGGCACCAGGAGTAGTAACAAGCACTTTTCTTGCTCTCTGTAGTTGTGAATATAGCCTGGTAACCTGAAATATGAAAGTCTCCGTAGCCTGGAAATAGTTATTTTACTACTTCTTGCTTTGTATATTCTGTAGCCCCACTGGTATCAAAGTGGGATATGGAACTTAATGACAAAAGGCAGACTCTAAATGTCAGTGGAATGGAAGCAATGCCTTTTGAGCTGGGGCATTGGTTCCTATGGTATGGATAGGCACACACATGAATAAGAGACCAATGTATTTGCTCAAAGAGTGTTGGACTTTAACATTCACACTTGTAAAACTTCTGTTACTAGTGGTTAATTAGCCAACAGAACCTGAAGCTGAGCAGCAGGCTGGTGAGCAATCTGCAGTGGATAATTGAAGCAGTGGAGATCTCTTGGTAAAGAAGAGCAGGATTAAAGCTGATCCTCAAATCTCCTCCCTCCTGAATGGGCTCTCCTACAGCAGAGATTAGCAGAAATTGTGCAGTTGAGCCTAGGGCAAAAGGTGCATGCAAAGTTTCCATATACCTCATAGCCTGCTCTTCTGTAGTCAGTACTCCTTGGAACTCAATGGAATAGGCAATAAAGTCAGGTGCCATCAGAATGACTCAGGATGTTCTGACCTTAATAAAAGTGCATGGAGGTCTGGACAAGCTCTCTGCTGTGGAGATTTTCTCTTCCCTTTTCCTTTGCTGCACACTGAGATTCAGACCATCCTGTTTAATTTTACTTAAAGAAGTTGTAAGTCAGTATCTTATTTCCATGTCCCTATCTAAGGCTCTTCAAGAACTTATATAGTGGTATGATACAGCTGAAACAGGGCAGGACAAGTTAATAGTATTGTACCAATTTTACATGTTTGAAGACTGAGAGGGGACTCGTGCAATGGTCAAGCAAATCTGTCAGGGTCAAGAATAGCAATCTACAAAATCTATATCCAGCCTACACAGTTATGTCCCGTTTCCTTGCTCCAACCTTTGTTTCCACTTTTTTTATCGGCTCTATGTTGTCTTATGGCAAGAATGTAGAAAACAAGATGATGAGGAAGAGGAGAAAATGAAGTGTCCTTCTTGCAGATCTGTGCTCTTAGGTCTTGTCTATTCATGATACTAGCGGTTGCAGCACCTACTCCTGGTTTCTTCAGCAACTCTTTACAATCCCTTAAGCCATATGTGTAGACACTCAAGGCGGCCGTGGGCAAATCTTAGAACTTAAGAAATGGGGGATGTGGAAAACCCTCAATTACTACTCTTCAAAATGTAAATAATATAATTCCAAAGTTCCCTTTTTCACTTCTTTTGTAATGGCTTTCTTAATGCGTTGAGTAAAGGAAATACATAGATAATCACCAAAAACATGGGGGAAAAAGTCTTTTAAAGGTACTGGATTTGTTCGAGGTAGAATGCATGTTCTTGCTACTGTAACTTGGGCTAACAAATCTGACTGACAAAGCTACGAACGTCTTTGCTTATTGTCTTTAACATCTATGTGCGATCCCACTGAACTGTCTCTGAAAGAAGAGATCAATCAAGTTTTGTGTGGAATCACTCTGATAAGTGTTGCAAGTTCTTTGTAGTTGAAGCCAGTGGTGTCCAAGCTCTGCTCTGTGAACTGTGGCTGCTGAGCTCACTGCAAGAAATCTGGCTGATTGATGGACCTATGGCAGATGTCAATATATCTAGTTATCCATGAGTAGGATAGAGAAAGGCCATGCTGCAGAGTCAACCATAGCCCACAGCCCCCTTAGGAACTGCAGTTTGAGTGCTTCTGTATCTTGATCACTAGAAATATGACAGCACTGTGGTGGGGAAGCATATGGACGCTACTTAGTTCATTGAGAATAAACTTGCTCATAGCCATGGTGCTTTAGTGTTCCTTTTCCTGGGCTGATGACAGGACTAGACAACCTTGTTGGTCTTTCCAGCCCTGATGATTTTATGATTCTATCTAACACTACTAAAAGAGACACAACTGCAAAACTTGGCCTTTCTTCCAAGCACAAATATAATGACTTGAGACGGTATTTGAAGCAATCTTGTATTCAGGAAAGACATTCTTATTGCTTTATCAAATTCCAATTTCTGAATAAAGCCCTGAATTTGTGGGAGATGTTGAGAGGGCAAACTGTGCTATAGCTGTAGGAAAAGTCTAGAGGACATTGTGCTACTGAGTTATGTGATGACCATTAAGATGAGGGTTGCTGCATAGTATTATTGTGCTTCCAGAATGCCTTGCTGATGTCCTGGTCTATTGAGCAATAATCACACGAACTATTGGTTCTTAAATATATTGCCATCATCCTGCATTTCTGAAAATGGCTGTTCCTGCTTGCCTTCCTGATAGGAAGAGGCTCCTAGGTTGCAGCATCGTATGGCTCTGTGTAGTCAAGCCCATTCAGTCATCCAGGTGCTGCTCCTCCCATGTGGATGTGGGGATAGCACTGTAAGGGTCCATGATGACTTTTGCACAGCGAATTATCATCACAATCAAGAAAAGGCAGAGGAAGACAAAACATGCTAATGTCAGTCCCTTGTCCACATCAACATATGCGGGCTCTGGGGTGGGTCCCTCCATGGCTCATGCTGCTCCTCATCCGGGTTTATGTTTGCTGCTAACATCATTGAGCACCTGCAAAACAAACAATGTCAGACACTGGGGAAACTCAGTACAAGTGGGAACAGAAAATATATGATGTGTTCTCAGAGGAAAATCAACCTGCTGGAAATCTCATAGCTTGAGTAACAGGAAGCTATGAGCTGGAGAACCCTGACAACCACTTTCTTCATTCAGCCGTGTTTCTTGCTAAAATGTTAGATAATGGAAACAAACAGAATCACAGAATTGTAGGGGTTGGAAGGGACCTCAGAGATCATCGAGTCCAACCCCCCTGCCAAAGCAGGTT
>JAOWBP010004028.1:9895810-9920761 GCA_028571105.1 Tragopan temminckii | reverse complement strand
TGATTTCCCCCATAAAGAAGAAGCACAAGGTTCACAAGATGACTTGGGCAGACCCACTGACAGCGTGATCCATCTGTATAGAGGAGGTAAACGGATCAATATGGCAAGGCTCTGTATGACAAATACTTAGTGCCTTCAAGAAAGGTAGAAAAAAATGATATCATATCTATTAGATCATGCTCAGACTGAGGGCTGATTTTTAAACTAAGCACGTGAAAATCCAAAATAAGTCTGCAACATATGGTGTGGTATGGTCATTTGGTAAGAAGACGTAGAAAGGTTGGTGATGCTGGCAGAGACAATGGGGGCTTGAATATCAGTTCAGGAAAACAATATTGAATGGAGAACATCAGCTTACTTCTGGACAGTTTATAGCTTAAACTAAAAGTGTGATGCAGCAAATTCTCCAGTAATCAACAAATCACTCAGATGGGGCAGGGGTAGAAAGAGAAAGAAGAAAAGGTGTTTCCACCAGATAGTTTATATTTGCTTGAGCATGCGGTTCTGTACTGCCATAAGCCCTGACTGAAAGTCTAAAGCATAGCGTTAAGAGAAAACCTGTGATTTATGATAAAAGAAAATAAATTCCTGCTCTGTTTCTAGTGGGAGAAATGTGAGCATCTGTGTTTTCAGCAGCCTTCTGTCTTGCTTCGTCGTCTTTCCCTCTGAACAAAGTACGGACTGACACACTGGGGATGTGATGTTCCTCCTGTATTGGAATCCTTCCCTTGCTGACTGCTGTGAGTATTTGTGAATAGGACCCCAGAGGCTTAGCATTGCCAGGGCTAGGTGAAATGGATTTGAAATGTAATGTTAAAGTTATGTTCAGAAAGTGCACGTCTCTGAAGCTGTTGTTGAAGCAAACACTCGTTAGGTTCACATGCTCTTTCCCTCCTATTTATGTTCAAAAGAGATTAAAAGAACATTAAAAATTCCATGAGCCAAGTCCTAGAGACTCAGAACCAAGCACAGAGCATTTGGAACTTCCTCCAGACGTTTCTGTAAAAATCAAATGTCTGTTTTGCAGTCTGTCAGTTATCACTGAGCTTATTAGTAGCTGTACTTTCATGGCCTTATTTCTTAAGTTCACTGCATTGAACTACCCACCAAAAAGCCGTATGTCAGAATTCTTTTCTAAAGCTATAGAGAAAGAGGAATCTTGGGCCAGTTCTATACCTTCTGAAGGTCAAACTGCCCTGTAGGAATGCTTTGCAAAATGTTAAGCCTGATCTTTCAACTTCTGGATGTATTTTGGGTGCATATCTATACTTCTTGAACAGCCCTTGGAAGCGGCAAGTATGTTATTTTTGAGCTGCTGTTTAGAACAGGAGCAGGCAGCAGTATTTAGGAAGCACTCGATCATAGTCCTTTAATCCTCCTTGAGCACTATTGCACTGCTTTAGGAACAGAGCTTCTGGGGACTTGTGTGGATGTGGAAAATGAAGATAGTCAGCCTGGCAAAGAAGGTATTCTGAATTGAAACTATTACAGAGTATTAAACAATTGCCTTTGGTAGGAAGTGTTAGCAAGTAACATTTAGCACAGCCGTTTTGTTGTTGAAAATGGATTGTCTAAACATACATCTGAAAATCCCAATTAAATTCAATCTTGATGCTCACAGCAGAAAAGTTTAACAAAGATTCTAAGTCATCTGCTTTCATACATATGAATAAAATAATTAGTATGCAGCATATCTAAGTAGTTAGACACCATCAGAAAGTCTACCCTTGAACAACAGAAAGGAAAGAAAGAAAGTGCCCTTTCTTTTATAGTCTGGAAAAAAAGGCATTGCACATTTTGGATGTCACAAGCTCTAAGTTATTTTTCTGTATAAACATGACAGCTCTACTAAGCGTGGTAGAAGAATTCTCTGCTCTTGTTCAAATGCAGTTAAGCTTATCCCTTTGAGAACATGCTGAATGTTGTATTTTTTAACTTAACGTTGTCTGCAATTGGTTTCTGTTGCGACGATGACACGTTTTCACTGTGCTTTGAAATTAGAGACCATGTTTATCCACCTACGGGGTGCGCGTGTGTATGATTCAGGATTAGGAAGAATTTCCTTTCAGAAAGAGTGGTGATGCATTGGAACAGGCTGCCCAGGGAAGTGATGGAGTCACCATCCCTGGAGGTGTTTAAGGAAAGGGTAGATGTAGTACTCAGCTTATGGTTTAGTGGGCGCTATTGGTGGGAGGCGGGAGGTTGGACTATGTGACCTTAGAGGTCTTTTCCAATTTTAATGATTCTTTGATTCACTAATGCAGCTCTGTGCTGGAGGTTTTGTGTCTGGTGCTCGAACGTCAAGATGGTGCAGTCAGATTTAGCACTGTGAAGAGCTGGCAGTGCTTCTACAAGAGAAATAAGTGGTAGCAAGACAGCGATATGAATTAAAGTTGTCTAAATGTTAATTAAATTGGGTTGCAACTGATTACTGGCAGCGCAAGTTAAAATGACTAAACTTTCCTTTGTGTACTTCTCTCTAAGATTGCAATGCAATAAAGGAAATTTGAATTATGAGGTAAGGCCTTTGCCAGAGCAATTTGAAAGGCGGGATGAAGTGAAAACATTTGTTTGCTGATATACTTACTCTAGACTGTTGAGAAATTGGCTTTTGTATTTAATATTTTCCATTTAAATTTTGACATGAACAATGATATCTGGGAAATAATTCTAAGTTCCAGTTCAGGAAACACATTTTGATTAGAGATTCAGAATTGCACGAAGACTGAAGGACAGGTATAATCTTTCTTTTTCCTCTTGTGATTCTCATTGTGAACCCAGCATCTTTCCAACGTTATTTGCCTTTCCTTTGCTCCCAGTTTACATCTTTTGTTTCTGGGAGAAAACCATTTGAAAGCAGTGACATGTTCAATTACCACGATTAATTTACCTGAATATGTCTGATGATAATGTTATCAAAACTGTGTGTTTCGCATACATCCTGCTTACAGGTAAAATCTTGGCTATTTCCTCATGATAGAGAATCAATGTTAGGTTTATAAATCACATTCAGAATTGTCTTATAATAAATCCTCATATCTTCCAAATTCATTACTGGCTTCCCTGGGTATCTAGATGAAGAAAGGAGAGATGGATGACACACACGCTGATCATAAACCTGCTGCTGGAGAAAGCACACAGATCATGGGCTGAGGTCTTTAAATGAGAGCAGCTCTCGTACCCACCAAGTGCTTGTGAACAGAAAGGACCCCAGAGAAACTGAGATAAGAGAGAAAGGGAAGAGGCGGCCAAGTCAGATTCAGACACGATTCACCTGCCTTGTAGATCTGCCCATCTTCAAAGTTATACAGCGAGTGGAGAGTGTTTGTTCATTGCCTTAATGATTTCACCCAGTAGCACCTTACACTACGAAGGTTCTCTTAGGTAGAAAGGAGGAAATTATCTTGACGGCTTTATCAGGGAAAATGACCATTATCAGCATTTGTCTCCTCCTCTCAAGGAGCAAAGTCTTTAAGACATAATTGTTGCATATGAGCAGAAAGATGTGATAACGCAGAGCTGTAATTGCAGGGTATTTCTCAGTGCCTGTAGCTGTGCCGTGGGCTAAATGCTGCGCATCTGTGGCAGCATCCCTATAAAAGTCTCAGCAGACACTGAGCTTCAGCTGACTTATTTGAGAGAAGTATCCCTTTTAATCAAGTGATGTTTCAAATTTTGCACAAAACTAAAATGACACAGATGTACCAATGAGGAAAATTTTTCTTCAGAATGTAAAAACTTCCTATGTATTTCCCAGTAGTTTACAATGACAAAGTAAGTGCTGCTTGCAAAGAAAAAATTGGATTGTGAAATTAAAGACTGCTTTCTTTAGTACCTTTACAAGAGGCTGATGGCTATTTAACGATGACGTTTGACACAGCAGTAAGAAAAGAATACCTAACTTTTGGGATTTGCGCGTACTGCTGTCAAAAATAAAATTAGTATGTGTTACCTTGAGGAGATAAACACGCCTGAAGCCAGAAATGGCAGTAATTGTCCTACCAGCAGTTAGTCTGAAGCTGGACTCTCACAAGTCACTAAGAAAGCTGTATCAAGGAACCAGAGGAACGCAGCTTAATAACTGTCCCTAAATTAACAGATTGAAAGCTGCACAAATCTGATTTAAAATCTGTACAGAGCTTCTTCCAAAGGCTGCAATTATTTCCCAAACCCCTATTTTGCAAACACTTTCAAACTATGCAAAGACCTCATGCAGGAACCAAACTTTAAACTGTGCTTTCCCTTTGCTATACATTGCAAAGAGAAAGCTGTGCTACTGCAGGTACAGAGACACAGCACTCGAATCCTAGGAAAGCCACAGCTCTGCTATGATAAAGTATTGCTTATAAACATTCATCTGCAAAAAAACACTGAAACCAGAAATCAGACCACTCAAAATAGAAATGGGCTGTGTCCGACAAAGTAAAATAAAAGAATTATTCTTCATCAACGCACTCACTCACATAGTTGCAATCCACAGCTTTTCATTACCCGGTGGCACAGTCCCTGTAAATCCAGCACTATATACAGACCGTAGTTTGCACCCAAGCATAGAATCACGCTCCGTAGTGATAAAGAGCACACAAAGGTAGGCTGACATTAAGTTATTAAGCAACGCTTCAGACATGAGTATAGAGAAAAGGCACAAACCTAGAGCACTAGTTCAGCCCAGGACCGTTCAGCAAGCACTGCTCTGCAATACACACACACAATGCAAAATTATTCACTTAGTGTCACTGCTATCGGCTCAATTCCTTCGCTTGATTTAGAAACAACAAAAAAATCCTGCAGCTCCTGACACCGGTCCCGGACTGGAGGTTGTATCTCAGGCAGCAAAAGCTGCAGGGCTTCAGCTTCTTAATAACCTCAGGAAGCGGTGCCTGCTGCAATATCAGAGTCACTTACTGCATTGCTTTTCAGCGGAGTGAAAGTGGCTGCTCTTCTCGGCCGCACATGGCTCCGCCAGCCGGAGGGGCTCTCTGTTCAGCACAATTCAGCTCCAAAGTCTCTGCGTGCAGAGGTAACTGCCTTTGCTTCGTGCTGGGCTTTTCTGGCTGCAGCGACTGCTCACCCTATCCATTGCCTCTGGTGGATGCTAAGTAAGCAATCCCCTGGGTCTTCATAAGGAAAGGATGAAGAGTCACAGCTCTCAAGAGCAGATAAGGTGTTCTGCTGAAAGCCACTGCTTCCATGGCATTTTAAAGGCAAAGGGGCTGGGGATGCCTTCCTTCACGTTGTTGCTGTTTATAGTGCTAGTTGTTGTGTTCTGTAACTCACAGTTGAATTTGCAGCTGAATGCTGTTTTTATGTTTCAGAAAGATTTGAGGTGATGTTACAAATCTCTTTTTAAAGGCTGAGGAATGAACTCTTTCAACCAAACTTAGTCTTTTTTTTCTTTTTTTTTTCTTCAGAACTACAAGGGAAGGGGAGGGGAGTTCCCAACTTGAGAATGGAGCATTCCACTCACAGAAGGGGCACAGCCAAAGAGTAGCACCCCAAAGCTTCATGAATTTACATGCTGGACTTAGCACAACTCCAGAGCTGCGTATCACCCTTGTCAACTGTCAGTGGGGGCTTGTTCTACAGCATGCTGATGTGATAGAAATAATGAACAGTAATAATAGAGGTAGAAAGAAGAAGAACCGCAGTACAGAATTTCTCATTAGAGATCACACAGTGAAATATTTGCCATTAGGAAAGCTATGTGGGAACTGTACTCGTGTCCTGCAACAGCTCAGGTGAGGTGTGGGTGAGTTTTCTCCACCTGGGTGCCCCCATATGTAACACAGCAATCATTAATTAGCATTTCTTACAACGAGATGTTGTGTAAGGTGTTCATCATCCCTCTAAGACTCCTGGGCAGATTTTCTGAGCCACTGCCAGAAGTGAAACCTCACGAGAACAGCAGCAGCTCTGCATGGAGGGAGGAGGCTCCAACTCTGCTTGTGACAGCCTTGAGAATTCCCAGAGGTTGATTATCCAGTTCAAGTGGCACTGGGAAATCCTATCCACCATAGAAGTGAACCTAATGAACTTTGTAGGAATAATAATTGGTCTCTAGAAAAAGATCAGGGAAGGACAGGTATGTTGAAAGTGCAAGTCACGTTTTTTTCCTTTGGGAAGTGTTTTATCAGCTGGACTTCAGCTTTTTTTCCCCCTGAAATTACTGTATTAGTGCAGCTTTCTGTGACACCTCTCGTTGTCATTAGCACTGTTGGTGTTGTTTGCAGAGCTGTACATTTCTATCTGTAAAATTGCCAAAGATACTCAGTCTTCTATCCTACAGATGTTGCTGGGAAGGTGATGGTTTGCATCTCCCAAAAATAACATCTTGGAGAGGGGAAGCCTACACATGGTATACTGCTGTCAGCATCACTTGCTTTCTACAAAATGAGAAAACACTCCTGCAGTAAAAAAATGGACCTTTATTTTCCTCTCTCTCGAGCTCACAGCTGTGGGTAGAACCAAATTTGTTGAGTCATGGAAAGTCAGTACCAACCAAGGTGCCTGGAATTTTAAGTTTATTGTACATTGTGATTATGTACTAGGTGCAGTTCGTGTCTTAACTCTTAGAATGCAGAGAAGAAACAGTCTCTGTTGCAAGGAGTACTCAGTAAAAATGAGACTAAATGACTCAAGTGCGCTGCAAACAGGATTGCTAGGTGACAGCCTTATTGCTTAAAGATATTGCTTAAAGATCAGGAAAACCTGCCCGCATTTGGGACCTGCCACATTGGCAGCAGAAACAACTCATGGTGAGCGCTCTCACTTCCATAGGAACCCATAGAATGGCATCCACATTCACTACTTTATTCTTCTCTCACCTTTTTGGAGCATAATGATCCTTCTAGAAGGAGTCTAGTCATCTAGTCCTTCTAGTAATTAAATCGTGTGTGTTGGAAGGGACCCTTAAAGGCCATCTGGTCCAACTCCCCTGTAGTGAACAGGAACACCCACAGGTGCTCAGAGCCCCATCCAGTCCATTTGCTCCCCTTGGCTGGGAGATGAGTTATAATGAATATCTTTGAAGCTTGAGTTGGACTAAGAGAACAGAGCCAGCCCAGTAATTTGATGTGGACCTTTTTAATATTCCTGCAGACCCCAGCGGTGGCCATGGGCAGATAAGTTGTTATTTCTAACAAGCACAGAAATCTCCTGCTTTGGAGACACAGCGAAGACAGAAGGATTTCAGTGGATCATTTTCTTCTGGTTTTCTGGGCTCACTGCCTCGGCTCAATAGCACAGCAAACTGCTATGCTAACACATCACTTTGCTTTCTGTTAGTTAGCAGTATTTTAAACCCTGAAGACAAAAAGAACCAAGCAAATGATTTACTGGGGAGAGGCACGAAGGACAACATTTGCTTGAAGTCTTTAGGAGACATTCTAAATTTAAAAGCACAGTCAAAAGTAAAAGGAAAAGAAAAAAGGAAAAATTGAAACAGGACACCCCTTACACCCCATAACCAAAGAAAACAAAACAAAAAAAGCAACCAACCAACTAAAAAAAAAAAAAAAAAAAAAATCTAACAGAAAAGCCCAACACCAAAACTGTCTGTGTGGTCATTTCAATGAAAAATAAACAAGTTATAAAATAACTATCATATCTAAGGAACAGACCAATAAATAGCCTGAAAGAGCTGAGCTGTCAGTCGGTTGTTGAACAGGGAGGTACCAGCACCTAAAAAGCAGTGTTGCACAAAATGATTTAACTGAAGAGCTTTTCCAAGCCAGATGGAGAGTATATCATGTTTGCAAACTGCAATAAAAGAAAATTGAATTTTAACCTTCCTGCTAGGAAAACATAAAGGCTTTATAATTGACTCTGGCTATATAACATTGAAGAGAGTCAGATAGTGCAGAATGCCCATCTATGAGAAAAGTAAACTAGTTCATGTATGAATTTGTTTATCATAAACTTCTCCCTCTCTATATAAATACATATATATATCATAAATATGTTGATATTTATATAGTAGCAAAATAGTTGTGCCAAGAACAGACTCCACAAGATAAAAGAATTTGGGAATAGCTTGCTTTATAAAATTCCTTGGTGTAACAGCACAGGGCACATTTGTTGTGGTGCATTAATAGCCCCAGCAATAGTCTGGGGTAACTTGGCATGGGTATTCTACAAAGAGAAGGTCATGGCCACAACTATAAGCTGGAGGTGAATGTTGGCAGAAAAGTCATTCTGTCCCTCCCATTTCTAGTGGAGAACAGAAAAAAAAACGAAGAAGAAGAGACTGAGCAAAGTCTGCTCAGGTCATTTTGAACCTTGAAGGAATTCAGACAATGGATAACCTCTATCTCCTTCCAAACAGTTGAGCAAAAGATCATCTTTTTTCCTTATTCAAATAATGTATTTCCAATTTGAAATCTTGTTTTGCTTCGTAATCTTTCAGCTAGTTTTGCAGTCTCCTGCTATGACTGATGGAAACAGCACTCAAAGAAGGACTTCATTACTACACATCATCTGATGGTAGCAGTTAGTGGGAAATTGGCCTGATATTGTGTCCCAGAAGAAAAGTGATTATAAAAATATGGGTATTTCTGTATTAAGAGAGAGGATGCTAATACTTGGTTTGATGTGTGAGATTAGACTTTAATACGCATTAATGAAACTGTTATCACTGTTAAACTGTGTTTAAATGCGTGGGGTGCACTCTCCATCATAACTATATTAATCCAAAACAATTTAACCTTATCTCTGTGAAGAACGCTTACATTTTCAACAAAAGCATATGACTGGAAGCTAAAATGCAAATTTTAGGAATTTGCTTTTAATACATATATATTGTGTTGAGTCACGACCTGAACCACTGATTGAGCACCTGGGGAAAGGACTGGTCAGCCCTGGGAGCACAGGTGAAGGCAATTCTGCTGTGTGACTGGAAGGGGTGCAGCCAGGCTGCACCTCTCTTAGACCTAATTTAAGGGCTGATTGCCGTTGAGGAAGGATCTGTGGTTGAAGATCCCTCCCTTGTGGTGTTTTCCTTGTGAGCCTAGATGTTCGGAGATGGGTGAGCACCTTTCCTTTTCCTTTGTAACACCTTTCCATCATGCTAGAACCTTTGTCATTATACCTCCTGTCTCATTGTTCCATGGCACTGATCTTTCTGATTGTTACAATACACAACTTCAGTTACTTCAGGTAAATTTTCCTGAATAGGTCTACATAGGAAGACCTATGAAAGTGAATGCACAGGAGCCGTTCCTGTCCTACCTAGAAGGATGTTCTCAACTCTTTCTCAGATTGATTTCAGCCTGTTTCATTGGTGATGCTACAGCTTGTGGAGATGAGCAAAAGGAACTGAGTATTCAGTCACTGAATAACTTTATTTGAATTAGAGATCTCTTTCTAATTTTATGGGGAAATTAATGAGGATTATCTTTATTAGCTTTTTTTCATAAATTAGCAGATTGCATATTGTCCTGTGTTCTGTTTCAATTTTTCTTTTTTTTTTTTTTATTCGCAATGATATTCTTATTGACTTGCTACAAAACACATTGTACATATTATACGGTCTGTACATTTTTTTCCATAATGTTTTCATTGCGTTCAACTTTTACTTTACTCTTTTAACCCTTCCTGTAAAATCATTCTCAAGTCGATAACGAGGGGGAAATCTTCCTGGAAAAATCCAGATATTTTCCCAGTAAAACTGAGACAAGAATCACGGAACTTCAATTTGGTGTAACTTCAGGTGTTTAAGATTATTTTTACAAAAATTGCCTGAAAATCCATAAAAAGCAGCACCAGCCCTAATGAGCTTTCAGTTTGGCAAAGACATCTGCTTTGGGAGGATGTGCTATGGACATGTGGGAAGCCACGGTTTTGTGTTTCAGCATGGGGGAAAGAAGAGCACGGAGTGTTACTGAGGAAAGAGGATGATGTGAACAGAAAGATATGCAGACAGCCCTGATTGTCTGAGATCAGAGGATGCCTTTTCTCCAAGCACATTTTGAATGTGGATTTTGCTGTTGGGTTTTTTGGGGGAATTGATTTTGAAATCTGGAGGCTTACATGTTTCATTCAGTTCTAAGGAATTTTTGACTTGGAGACCAGAGATCATCATAGCCTGAAAAACAGTTTAAGTGGAGCTATTTTGGTTTTGGCAGTATGAAGATGAGAACTTGAGGTGGCCATGGCAAGAGAGAAGAGTTACTCAGAGGCCTGAAGAGCATCAGATGAGAATGACACTTGAAAACAGATTAGTTTAGCTTCCTCTTGGATATGCTAAAGGAAGAAGTAGAATAATAGATAAATTAAGGTTGGAAAAAAACACCAAGTTCACCTAGTCCAGTCATCAACCCACTCCCACCATGCCCACTGACCACGTCCCTCAGTGCCACATCCCCACAGTTCTTGAGCACCTCCAGGGATGGTGACCCCACCACCTCCCTGGGCAGCTGTGCCACTGCAGCACCACTGTTTTGGAGAAGTTTTTGCTAATATCCAACCTGAAATTAATGTAAGACCTGGAGGCACTGAACAAATCACAGCCACAACCATCACGTACTGGGCATGCACTACCACATACTATTTCCAGTGTGGATGAGTTATAGGACAAAGCTAGGGCAATGACTGCTCTCTCATTGCTATTCATTATGGTTATATATTGGACAGCAATGAGAGATAATTTGAACAAAGTTAATTTTACCTATCAAACTTCTTTTGGTATTGAAAATTCAGAGGTATAGGTCAATATATTTTTACATCGCCAGTTCCCAAAATCATGCAAGGGAACAAAAATAGAATGATTTTTCTGAGAAATATTTCCTTTCTCCTCTGTCTTTGGGAAATTTTATGATCTGATGAGATCCTTTCTGCACATCTTTATTCTTATTCTCTTCAAAGTTCGTGTCAAACATCCAATATTCTGGGTCAAAAGAAGCACAGTAACAGAGAAAGCAATCTGGCTGTAAATGAAGGATTTCAAATGAAATGAGTCCTTTATGCAGTCAGATTCTCCAGCGAAGAGAAAGACAAATGCAGTGCCCCTCTGCCAGTGCTGCCCATTACTGTTCTTCTGACCTAATCTAGAGGAGCTGGGATGAGAGACGATTCAATTCTTTGGGTCCATAATTCTCTTCAAGGCTGGCTGACACTGATAATACTGGTTTAATGCAAGCAGTGCATTAAAGAATCTAGGAATAATCGTTAAAAAGTAACTCCATAGTAGCCTCGTGTTCTCCGCAAAAGAACTAGACAGCTTCTTGTCTTTATGGTTTCAGTATGATAGAGAGCTAAGTGGGCCCTTCTGCAAGCAAAACCCTCTTGTTGTTTTGCAAAAACCGATGTGCTAGTGTCTTAGTGGAAATGAAGCAAAATGACTGGTTCGTTTAGTGATTGCTCTGGGAAGGTTTGTGACCCCAGGACTTAGTTTAAGGAAAGATTCTTCTGTTCATTTCAGATGGTCTTAAAAGCAGACACCATCTATTAGAACTTGTTTCAACACATGAATTTTGGCTTATCAGCTTATGTCTGAGTATATCAAGTGGCAAATATTGGATGGAAATCTGCTTTTTAATGAATTATACAAAGCAGCAACTGCAAACATATGTAAAAAGACGTGTAGCAAAAACAAAGCTGAATTGAGAAACAATTATATTAGATTTTCTTAATATACGGAGAAAATCTCAAATAAAAAATAGATCATTACAGTATAGATCATAAGAGTTGTGAGTCATACATTATCCTAGGGTCCCTTCAAAAACTTCCCACTATGTGTGTATCCCTTGGAACAGCATGCAGGTAAAATATGTATGATATGTGGAATGTGTAACTCATAGGTTGAGGAATAACAGCCATGAACGAGTTCATTCATCTGTGCATAATTTTCAGATTATGTTGTTGTTACTCAGTGTCACAAGATGTTTCTGACTGAAACCAAAATGAAAGTATGGACTTGGAACACAAAGTAATTCATCATGCCAAGTGAAAGATTTTCCTTCTAGGGAGCAAACGACATTTTTCTGCCATGCATGCTATGGAGTTTCTATGAGAGAAGAGAGCATCTCGCTGTAGTTAAGAGAACTGCAGGAAAAATGTCTTAAAAGAACAAACCTTTCAATCTTTTCCATTGCCAAAGGAAATACATAGCGGCCTGTTGGGTTAAAAAAGTGATCTAAAGGCATTTTTAAAAAAAGAATTAGAAGTCAGGTTGCTGTTCTGTTTAGCTTAGCATGAAGAAAGGTAGCAGTTAAGAAAAGGTTAGGAATGTCTAAGAGAAGCTGTGATTCTCTTTTGTACAAATAAAACTCTGTATTGCATGAGTAGTTGTGAAAATTAGCCACATAAATTGGCTTCTTTTGGAAAACATTCCTCTTCTGTCTCCACTCAAACTTACTTTCAAAGAATTCTTCTCATTGGGAAAATGACATGTTTTTTATACCTTGCCTTTAGGAGGAACGGGAGAAGTGATTTCTGCCCAAGCACATCTGCCCTCTGCATACTTGACAGTGAGACCTCAAGTCAGATTTCCTTTGCTGAAAGGACAGCAAGTAATGGCCTTAAGTTGTGCCAGGGGAGGTTCAAGTTGTTTATTAGGGAAGATATTTTCTCAGAAAGAGTGGTGATGAGTGGCACAGGCTGCCCGGCGAGGTGGTGGGGTCACCTCCCTGGAGATGTGGGGATGTGGCACTGAGGGACGTGGTCAGTGGGCATGGTGGGGGTGGGTTGATGGTTGGACTATAGGATCTCAGTGGCCTTCTGCAACCTTAATGATTCTATGATTCTATGATGCAAAAAAGCATACCTGGGATTCAAATTGGGGAAATTTGCAACCCCAAACTCATTGGGTATTCTGCTGAGGAACAGCAGTTAAGCTGGGAACTGTCCTGGAGTTAGTGAGCCAGAAGGAGATGGCCTTAGGGAGGTTCACATTTTTGCTTTGCTGTCCCAGTGCTTTTCTTTCAGTAGAGTAACTTTTGGCTGCATCAAAGCAGCACTTATATGCAGCATTTTTTCATTAGGCAAAATCATTTCCTCGCTTTATCTTCTGCAATTTCCAATGGGTGCTGTAAAGCAGCGTGCCAAGCCGGATTTAGATAAGAATTATCATCTCTGAGGTCTTCCACCTGATGTGCTGGGTCAGATGGTATTTAAATTGCATCTGCAGACTGATTATTCTGCCACACCACAAACCTCACTATGGTTCTGAGTTCAGGCTGCACAAATAGGACTGTTACACTGCTTTTGTATCTATTAGGCATTAGTTTGTGCTGTCTGTGCTTCATTCAGTACGAATTACCAGCTCACATCAGAACTATAGTTGTTGAGGGAAGAGCAGAGACACCTCTACATCTTGATTTACCAACTACATTCACATTGTTCTTATACAACATTATAGCCTTAAAATTAAAAGACAAGGAAGAGAGAGACTGCATTCAGTTGAGGAGTTTTCTGAGATACAACTGGCACGTTAGAATTTCATTCATTGCATGGCCTCAGCTAAAGATGCAAGAAAAGTTTCAGTTACTATTTCCAATAAAATCAGCTCCATTTAGTGATAAAATAAATCAGCCTCAGGCACAACTAGCAACAGTTCCACCTGAGACTTCCATTTCTTTGTGATGGAGCAGTCAGATGTTCTAAATAGATCAGGAGCAATTTTTCTGTAAACAAAACTCACTCCATTATAATATCTGTGATTCAATCTTCTATGCTCAGTATATACGAGCAATGAGAATTAAATGCTTTTCCTTGAAAGAGAAAATAAAAACCTAACAATGCCATTTTTTATTTTCCAAAGAGAAGGATCTAATCATACCATATGCAGGTTTGTTGTGCTGCAAGCATCTTTTTAAATCAGAATAACCTCAGTTTCTCAGCTGTTTAAAAAAAAAAAGCTCTGCTCCAGTAAATTTGAGCTCAATTATAACACTTTATTGCAGCAAACAAAATGCTTCAGTCCCTAGAGAAGAATAACATTAAGAATGATGAATTATTTGCTGCTTTATGACCAAGTGCCTGTGAAGGGTCCAGTGCTGAACAAATTTCTTAGTTTTTGCTCATGTGAGGATTATTTTTACCTCATTAAAATAGTTTTTAAATCTCTACCACAAATTGAAGGCCCAGAAAAGTACTCCCTCTAGACCTCAGCCTTGTTATTGTAATATAATGAGTTTTAGGGTTTTGAGTTTTCAACGTTTTAGTAACCTGCAGCTTCTTTTCATGTTAAAAAATTAAAATAAAATATAAAAGAGGCTTTGTATTTATTTAGCACTGCTAGGGATTGTAACATAATGAAAATGCAGAAAACAAACTGAATTCTATCTCAGTTTTGTGCCTGTCTGTAAGAAAGTAACCTTTGCAGTGTGCTGATGGAAATTTTCACAGGAAACCCTTGACTCTCTTATTCACTGTTCAGCTAAGAGAGGAATAGGAGGTTGTGCTGTACTTTTCTGAGAAGCCTTACACATGGGCAGTCACAACTTTCACTTCTTCGTGCTATTCTGACCGTGCTGATGGCTGTTTTCATCATGTGGTGAGGAAACAATTGTGAATTCCTTGCGATGAATCCCACTGTCTAGGAGAAGCTGAAAACATAGGACAGACTTCTTGAGGCCATCCCAAAATCCACATCCTACTCCAAGAGTGGCTCAATAAAAAGCCCTCAAAGGTTGGATGAGGAGAGCTCTTCCCTGCCATAGGGACTGTCTCTCGCACTCACCCACTCACCCTTCAGTGGATTAACGTTGACATTCTTCTTGGATGGAATGTGATCTTCAGAAGCTCATGACTGCAATACATGGCTATTTATAAATACCAGAGAGTTGAATAGTTATCCTGCGTTGCAAAGGAACATTTCCTAATTCTGCAGTGAGATAGTGCCTTTTATATAACAGTTGGATGTTTTGTCTGGGTGGATTTGGCAATGGCTCCAACAGCTTTATGCAGTACCATAAAGCCCCTAAGTTTGCTACTCCACTTCTTTCTATTCTACTTTGAAGCTGAATTAGAAGAAAACTGTTCAGCCTCGCACTGAGTGAAAATAGAGCACTGGGTGTTAATAAAGGAAGTTTATTCTTGTTAATACAAGGAGCCAGCTTGCTTTAGAAGGCCTCCTTACATTCTCCCCTCATCGCTTTTGTTGTGTTGTGCACCACATTAGCAGTGACTAAGGGCAGAAGTATCAGAATACACGAAAGATTGAATTGTTACATAGATCTGAAGGGTTGATGGCTCACTAGTAGAACTAGATGATCTCAGTGGTCTCTTCCAACCTTAATGATTCTATGATCAGGATAAAGTTAGTGACAGCAGTTGTAGCAGACCTACCTTCTTCATTATTCCCACTGCAGCTTTTTGTAACGCGATGTTAGGGCTGTTCACCATGTAACAGCTGTCTGTACATGCCAGTTACTAAATGGACGTACTTGTGGAGTTACGTTTTTCCAAAAAAGTTGGAAATGGATTTTCAAGTTCTTTTTCCTCTTCCAGGTACTTATGCTTGTCTCCCGAGGCTTGAAGTGTATCTTATTTTAATAAGAAGTAGTGGTAGTGGGAAATTAGGTGAAGAAGTTGGGTGAAGCATTTTGTGTTTTCAGTGCATTGCTTTACCCTCTAAGAGAGTATTTCAAGAAGTCTTGAAATTATTTTCCATCTTGTGACAGAAATGATCTCCTGGATTTGGTTTCCCCCACTTTTTAAAAAGGAATCTAAAAAAAAGTAAGAATCCTCAGACTTTTGTGGAAGAATATTCTTGGTATGAAATGGGTTGTAAAACGAAACAGTATGGAAAAAGTATTTTTTCTTTCATTTTTTTTTTTTTTTTTTTTTGTAGGAAGAAAGAAAGGTGGAAAACCAGAAAGTGTTAAACAAAGGGAAAATGCAAACTTACAAAGTGTGAAAGCTCTGTTTGCTGCACTTTTATTTGAAAGATATCCACTTATAGAGTACACCAGGTTAAGGCTTGCCTACACGTCACCCCTTTACTCGTATGAATTACAGAAAGCAGAGAGAGCCTACAAAAGAAAGCAAATTCAAGAGGCAGAGAGCCTGCAGGACAAAAGTTTTTTTATACCAAGGATCTAACCAATGAATCTGGGAATTATTTGCATAACGTTCTAGATAGCTGATCTTAGCTGCTGCGGTTTGGAGAACCAGGGGAATTTATATTGCTTTCATGAGGAGCCTATATGCTTCAGTCTGTGCACGTGAAGATTATTTATAGAGTTAAGTCCAAGAAAGCTGTTTAGTCTGGGGGAAGACGGAAACCAATGGGCAACAAAACAGTGGTCTAGACATGATACCTGGGGTAAACAACTTCAAGGGAGCTGAAATAACAATAACTCAATAATCGGTTGGGAAAACGCTCTTTTCCAGGCCCCGGGCACTTACACAGCTGACTTGCCAAGTCTGAGAGCCTAGAGATCAAAAAGAATGTGAATCTTAAAAGGACCTTGTTGGAACAAGAAAGGAAGGAGTGGGCTGTGAGCAGCTGTCAGGGGATGAGAGGAAGAGTCTGAAAAAGGAAGGGAATGCAGCTGAGACCAAAGATGGAGATAACTGAACACTCTGGAAAAACGTAGGCTGAAAATGCTGCACAGTGCTTATTTCAGCAGCAGGTGGAAGTAAATCCTAGCTCACCTAGGAATATCGTAACTAGAAATATCTGATCACTGTAAAGACTTGCACTGATACTGATAGGCTTTTGATGGGGTTTGATCTTCAGTGAACAAGAAAGAGAATGAAATCTAAAACTGGATTTGGAACCTGAAATTCCCTTTTTATCTCAGATTCAGCTTTTTTTTGTTCTAATATTTCCCTGAATTAGTCCAACATTCTTCCTGTGCAGTGGAGAAACTTACTGTCAGCTATACTTGGAGGGATCTGTAAAGTGCTTTGATCAGTTATGGTGCAGTGCAGCTGTAGGGTAAGGACATTTCTTTAAGAGGGAGTTGGTTCTTGGAGACGCCCAGGCAAGAAAGCAAAGCTGTCTGCTACTTACTTGAAAAGGATCTAAAACCTATGGTGAACTAAATTGAGCAGTTGGTCAATTTTTCAGGTGGTGCATTGTTTGTACACCTAATAAAGAAATAAATTAAGGTCAACGGATGGAAGCCTCTGGTTTCTTCTTCTGAATGACAATGAAATTTTTGGTAACTAAAGAACATCCATGCTCTCATCCCATGCCTTAGTCTCACGAATACATGCCATTTAGCATATTTTCATTAGAATTAAGATAAGTTATCAGACCAACAAATGGTTTGAATAACTGAGAGTGACAAAGGCACAGTTTCTTAAAATTTCTTTTGCTGTAGGCTTGCCTGACTCAGCCATCTTTGTAGCATTGTCACTTTAATACTGCCTGACTTAATATTCCCAGCATAACTACCAGCTCTAACTCCTTGTCTGTTCTTTGTTCATTTTATTTCTTTTCTGTTGTCACAGCTGTATAAAATCAAATTTTAAGAAAAATCCACAGAATTTAGGAATTTCTCATCTTTTCTGTCTTCATTACAAAATGTTTTCTGTTTCTTTCTGTCATTCCCTTTGTATTGCAGATCAGATCAGATAGGTGTGTGTTAGATCTCTCAGCTACCTGAAATGAATACAAAAGCATGAAACATGCAGGTAATGAGGATAGCAGGGAAGAACTGGTCCTAGATAATACCCTTGTGTTGAAAGTTTAGCAGAAATAAAAGCACTAACAACAAATCTGTAAGAACAGATTTGTATGAACAGACAGAAATACAGGGGAATAATTAGCAAAATCAGTTGAGAAAAATATCCTGGATTTGTCTAAAGAGGAGACTTGGTCTTTTGTAGTTGCTGATATAAAAGTGACACAGAACTGTGAGCTAAGGATAGGGAGACTTGCAGGGAGTGCTGTGATCCTATCTGGATGAATAATTCAAACAGTACAAATGGAAAGGGGGGGGAAAAAAAAAGCTAAATAAAAGCAAAAAATATTTGATCAAATAAAGCTATTTCTTTAGAGACCAAGAAGTTTATGATTACATTAGGAATGCAAAAAAAAAAAAAAAAAAAAAAAAGTGAAACTAAAAGCTCAGGTTTAGAAAGAGAGCTGTGGGAGGTGACAAGGCACTGCTGGCTGTTTGCAGTATTTGCTTGTGTCACTGTCCATTATTGGCTGGTGGCAAAAGCAAAGTTCTCAAGATTTGCTTAAAATCTCTGCAGAAGAATGTATTGCATTGAAGGTGTCTGGAAAGCACATCTCTTAAGTTTGAGCTGCTCTGGAAAATACACCAAGTTTGAACGTGACAGCGAAGTATCTTTTTTTTCCCTTTAGCTCTGATCTCAAGCCGTGCAGGCAGGGACAAGCCATAATCAGGCTCTTGGTAAATTAGTTGTGATCTGCTCCATGCATCACTTCTCTGCAGACAGCATCGCATCTGCTAACTCAACTCCTGGCAGCTGTATTCCAATACAGTAAGGTTTTCTTCTGCAAACAAAGGCTCGCTGAGACAACAGCATGTAAGCACAAGCGTTGTCTGTGTGGAATGACAGTTTATGTTTGGAATGATTCTTTTATCTTTGAAGCCTTGAAAACCTTAATAAATATTTTGGAAGCAGATTCCCTGACCGGCAGTTGTTTGGGATTTTTTGGAATCCCATCGTGCCTTGGATTGCCATCCCATCCCACAGATTTGTCTCATCTATCTGCTGTAGCTTAAGCTGCAGGCTCCAGTGACTGTCTCAGTGAGCTGGCCACTGCATGCCACATAAATATTTGCTACAAAGTACTAACAGCTAAACTAAATGGGATTCAGTTAAGCATTCAGTTATTGCTTTTGAATTTGGAATTTCTTGCTCAAATCTTCAGGAGAATATTATATTTTCCAAGAGGAAATCCCTCTTGAGGATTTACCATATAAAAGCTGTAGCCCAGAGCAGGACAGACATCGTTCAGTAGTGATTTCTGTGTTGGAGTCTCTGCCATTGGAAGTGAAAGCTGAAAATATGCTGCAATCTGGTGATAAAAATTCGCCATTTTGGATTGGATCATTGGTGGATATTGGGATAAATACAGTTTTTTATAGATGCTTAGAATTCTCCCAGTAGACTTTAACTACAATTCAATTTGCTGAGCAGTGGTTAGCAGACCCTTATGGTGTAGCTGAGTCCATTCCCTCACTCCTCAATAACAGGAATGTGTGCCAATCTTATTACAGGCACACATCTGCCCCAGTTCGTGTCAGTGTGGGCTCAGTCCAGGTCCACCCACAGATTGATGTTTGCAGGGAGTATCAAGCTAAGCAACAGCTTGGTTTTTTTTCTTCCCATCTTTGTGGAGAACCAGCCTAATGTTTCCTCTGAACATAAAACTGTGCTAGCTCATATAGCAGAGGGTTTAAAAGTCTATCAGAAGTACTGTGCCACAGAGTGACGTATATCCTCATTCCTCTTCGAAGTTAACATCCACCTAAGCTGTATCTCTCCGTACCATGGCTGAGTGCCAACCATGCTCTCAGCACAAGGCAGGGAAAAGGAAGGCTCAGCCCTGCTCCCAAAGAGCTGCCATCGCAAATCAGGCATTGACAGCCTTGTGAAACCCATGGGAAGGGCAGCTCTTAAACTGTCACAGATTTACAGTTCTGAGTTGTTGCTTAGTGGCATCCTTATTGGAGAAATCTGTTGACATGGAGAAAGGAAGGCTTGAAGAGTAACTTTAAAATTAAAGAAGAAAAAAAAAAAAGAGAAGACATTAACAGTTCTGGCTCTGCACAAAACCCACCATCCAGAGAAGTCTATGCACGGCTACAAACATGGTATGCTGGCAGCACTGCCTATCATTTCAGGAATATGCGTATGAAGAGCACCCATGTTGTTTTGGGAAGCTCATTGTGTTTGTTCAGTAGGGCTCTCAACGGTTCCTGCTGCATTTTCCTTCGGCTCCATCTACAGCTCTTGACTCTTTCCCAAGAATTCTCGTTTCTTTCTGCTCCTATTCAGCAGAACAGTACCAGGTGTTGCATTTGGTTTGAAATGCAATGAGTTGTTTGAACTCACCAACACCAAGATCCTTTTCCTAGGGACAAAATAGTTACAAATATATATTGAAATGCGTTTAATGATCAACAGCCTTCAGCATCTCTGACTGATGTCAGTTGGAGCCTTCCCAATGAAATTAACATCATTTATAGCTAAAGAAAGGCCAGGAAGAGAAATGCATAGGGATGAGATATATGTTTTTAAATCTGTCCTTTATTTAAAAATGAAAAAGTACCATAAAATTGAGATGAGGGTTAAATAAGTTTCTGAATAAGTAATGGTGATGCACTTAAATAGGTAGGATGGGTTATCAATAACGTAATCAATAGCATAAGAGCCTGCTGGAATGTTTAAGACTATCTGTTCGTCTCACATAAATCTCATTTTCTGTTTGACAACAGGAACAAATGCTGTTTATTACCAGGAGACAGTAAGGAGTAGGAGTAGGATTGAGAGGACCAGATTTTATGTTCCACTCACTTCTTTCAACATAGCATTTTGATTTGTATGTAACAAACATTTCATAATTTCGATCCATAATTGTTAATGTTTGATAGAGGGAAGGCTGTCCAAGCTCGAGTAGTATTGGAAAGTATCTTTTTAAGTAGTTATCCAGTATTACTGACATTGACTGAACAACAAAGTAAAAATGTTATTTGCTCTCTTCTGATGCCAATTTTCACATAATGTCCTCCACAGAAAGACACTGCATTCATGCTCTTACACTATTTTGATAATGCAGCTCCCTGCTTTTCTTCCCAATTGTTCTAAAGTGATCCTTAAAATAGAAATACAATGTGTCTATATCTGTCTGTGTAATTTCTACTTCCAGCACGTATTCCAACAGTAATCTTGTGTCATAAGTAAATTAAACCACTAACATATATTATTACCTCTTGTTGCTCAGTGTTTGCTGTCCAACATTACTTCATAACCCTCTGAGTTTATTATGGGGATTTTGTAAGGCATTTCTGGAAACGCTGATCAGATGTAATTCCACCAGACTGAAAGAAATATTTTTTGACTTTGTGCTGTTTTGTGTCAAAGCCAAATTTATGTCTGGGTAGATATTACTTCTTATTTTTGCCAGATAAACAGTAATACAACAAGACCGCTGTCTCTGCATTCCTCATATTTGGGGATCATTGGCTTAGCAAGCTATTACTAACAAACTGTTTTATTTGTGTCAGAAGCATATCAGAGACGAGATAACCAATGCCAGAATCTAGTTTTGTGGATCCTAAACAACTTTTCATTACATCTTGAAGTTGAGAGGATGCACTGGGATCGCATTTACATTTGCATCTCAGATTTTTTTTATTTACCTTGAGTTTGTTCTTTGCTACTGCTCGATATTTCCCTTAGCATTTCAATCTTCCATCCAAATGACGTTTTTTCCTTCTATGAGCTGACTTTGAGCTTTTCTGCAGATCCAAAGCTAAGGTTATTTATCTTATTGGTAGTTAATAAGGTCTCACCCTTAGGAAAACTGAATTCATGAACTGAATCTGTTGAAATATTATCACTAATAATAAGTTATTCTAGATCTTATTTTTGGCCATGTATCACACTCCTAAAAGAGCAAAATGAAACAACACTTTACTCATCAGTGGAGTAGACTTGGAATAAAATGGATTATGTTGTCCTAAGTACTGCACTGTTTACCTACTGTAAACAGACATGATGTCTCTTGACTAACTTAGAGGCAAAATGGACAACTCAATCCATCCACCTCTGTTGTTTCTGTCTTCTTGACAAGAGCCTGGCCAAAAGCTAAGCCATGAGTTAGAACTTCATTTCTTCTCACGCTTCGCCAGTGCCCCAGCTGTCTCCTACTGCCTCCTACACAGGGATGTAAAAAATATGCAGTGGAAAGCAGGGTTACTTGTGTGAATCAGACTTTCAAGACAAAATATTTTCCTAGGTACAAGCAGCGTCCTTAATAAAAACAAAGCACAGAAATCAGTAGGTCTTGGTGCTAGAAGACCTTCATGCCACTGGGTGTTACCAGTGTGGGAACTGAGAAGCAAAAATGTTGAAGTATATAAGGAGGAGATCTTCACAGTTCAGTAACATTGTGAGGTTTTTTTAATGATTTGTTTAGTTTTGCTGCTTTTATTTCTTTGTCACGTGTCTGATGCGTGAGCTAGAGTTACTGTCTTGATGATTTAAATTATATTCAGTACCTAAGTCTCATTTTACTGTTTGCTTTACTCATTCCTTAGAAGGGCTTGTGGCTGCCTTAAACCGTACAAAATAATGAGTGCTTCCTCACTAGGCAAGAAGTGCGTAATTTCACTAAATGCTAACATAAAGTAGAGAAGACACTTTGAGAAATGTAATCTGAAATTCTCAGCATTGCAAACCACTCTTTTTAACAAGTAAATCCCAGTGGAAGATCTCTTACATGATTCTCCCCTCTGTGCTGGGCACTGTGTATGTCTAAATCATTTTTCATGTTTATTAAGAGTTGGACTTATCTCGTGAGAGACAAAGGCAGAGCCTCTGTCATCCCAAAACTTCACTGAAAGGGGTGAAATGAACAGACAGACTCTTGGCCTCACTGAAGACAACGAAAGCTTGTCGCTGGCTTTGGTTCTTGCCTATGAACTTCAGCATTTATTCTATCATGGTGTTGCAAGAAGTTTATATCCAGGTTGAAATGGAAGATATCTGTTTTCCTGGTACTTCTGTTTCCACCTTAAATCTTTAAGTATAAGAAGTAAGCAAAAAATGCTCCCTTACTTTGCCTGTTCGTTGCTGCTTCTTTTGATTTAAAGCTTTCCAATTAATTGAGCACAGTGATGACAGTAAGGAGTTGCTGTCATATGATTTGTGGGACAACTTGGCTTCCTCAAAACTGTTGTAGATCCAAAGGAACAGTCCTGCAGACTGGCTGGTTTGTATGAGGGAGGAACAAGGATTCTTCTGGCTATTAATTCGGTTTCCATTATGCTACAGTTTACAGTGTGAAAGAAGTAACCCAACCTGTAATGCTACAGCTTAGCATTTTGTCTTTACCTTCTATTGTTCGTGAAAATATTTCAGAATATTTTCCAGAAGCACTTGCATGAACCTGCTATAAAACTGCTCCGAGTCTTCTTACTTAACCCCTGAACATGACATACCCTAGAGATTTTCTGGGACCTGATTCTTTTATATATGAAGCTAAACCTTGCAGAGGGAGGAATGTCCTTGATAGCAGTGGCTCAGCCAAGGTATTAAAGGATAGTCCAATCTGAGCATTGAAACCAGAATCTGGGCATCCATCTACATCTGGGTGACACTTAATTTAAATAACCTCCTGTGACCCTTGTGTGAGTGGTATTGTTCATCTAATTACAGGCAGATTGATCTTGCCCATAAATCAGGTGAATTGTGTATAAATTCTTGATGTTAAGGAGTAGGATTTTGAATGTAAGGTATGTGCAGAAAGAATATAACATGCAGAATGAATTATTCTTGCCAGAAAAGGGTCGATTCACTGAGTTCTATTTAGTTTTTAATTTATAACAAACTCCCCCCATCTCATTCTTTACACCTTCTGTTAAAATATTAAATGACACTGTATCAAATAAATCCTCTATGACATTAAAGGAAACAGAGAACTTAGCCATGCATTAATTACACTCCGATAATAAACCTTAATAAACCTAATTTAAATAACCTTCGAACAATTACATCTATGTTTTAATTGGAGCAAAGGAAAGCTGTGATGCACACTTTCAGACAAACTATTTCTTATGTGGAACTGTGCTTTTCTGACGAGGTGCACTTCTTGCAGCATGTCACATGCCAGTCTTGTTACGTAGACTAAATTAACCTTCTGGATATGATGACAACAAAAGGCATTATGAGAACGAAGTAGACAATACAGGCAACTCTAAAGCAAAACTTTCTGAAGAACAGATTGGATTTTGCTAGGAAAATGAAGTCATTTATTTCTGTTTAAGGAAAACACATTGAAAGGACCATATATGCTTCAAATCCAACAATAACAGTTTAAGATGATAAATGTTATTTTAATGATCCCTATCTACTCCGTTCTTCAAATCATAGCACATATGTTTAAAACAGAAAACATCAGAATCTGCAGAGAAACTATTGACATGGGGGGAAAAAATCCCATACAAAATCAGAGAGAGATTAATAGTTCTAATTTACTTAAAAGATATTCACAAACTGTTATAAAAAACAGATTGGTCATAAGAATTAAAGTTGTTAGCATATGCATCTCACAGATTCTGTTATGTTCCTTACACTGGCAAACTGACTAATGATTTCAAGATTGCTCTCCAGACCGAAACATGACAATCCATGTGTTGTGTGTTAGAGCTCTCACTGCTCTGCAGCAGAACAAAATATAAATTTTGCAGAAGAATTTAGATATTATCTCACAATCTGTTCTGGTAAGAAGGAAGTTGTATAGCAGCTTAATATATATTTCGAACAGACTCTTTCAGCATGTAGGTGAATGATATATTAAGTATACTGCCCTTGTCTTTCATTTTCTTTTTTTTTAATACTGTAGCCACAATCTTAGTATTTCACTGTCCTGTGGATTCTTCAGTTGAGAACTTCTGCAGACCGTTTGGCTGCTTTCTTGCATACGTCTGTTTTTTGTTGTTGTTACAGTTTGGAGGCACTTAGGACCACAGGGTGGGCTGAACAAGCAGGTAGACCTGTTGAAAGTAATGGCAATTGAATTGCGCACCCTGAAACCTAGTGGTACTAATTAAAAATGTTAATGCTGTCAACAGTCCAACATTATTAGCTTGATGGGGCTCTGAGCACCTGATCAGCTGTAGGTGACCCTGTTCAGTGCAGGGGAGTTGGACCAGACGGCCTTTAAGGGTCCCTTCCAACTCAAACAGTTCTATGATTATCTGCACTAAGCATAGGTATCTGGAAATATATCCAAGATATTTCATAACAAAATCTGATCATAAACATAAATGTCTTGCCAAAAAAAAAAAAAAAAAAAAA
>JAOWBP010004028.1:9841638-9859543 GCA_028571105.1 Tragopan temminckii | reverse complement strand
AGATGGAGTACCTCAGGAAGGATCCACTCAGAGAGGTCAGCTGTGGGGCTGGAAGGGAGAAAAGAGTAGTGGAGGCAGCAGCATCTTGAGCAACCAGCCAGATGAGGGTGAGCAGGTAAACCCCAAGCTAGGGCAGCTCTGTAGATAGTGGTGTTAGCATGGTGTTCCATATGGGTTAACACACCTTACTTCTCAGAGAGTTCCCAGCCAGCTCAGGTATCTGCATGGCTTGGCATGGGCACATGAAGATGCATGTACTTCTCACCTAACAGCATATGGCAATTCCTCATTGAATCTGTCTTTTTGTTTAAACTTCATAGAGCACAGTGTGTTCTCTGGGCAGAGTCAAGTGGAAGAAAGTGACTTTTCACTTGAATGTTTCAGGGTGCTAGTGCTAAATGTAACGTAGAAAGGAGTGCAGCTCAAGTCTCACTTAAGCTTTGGCATGAGTGTGAATGAGATTTAATGAGGAAGGAAAATAAGTCTCATAGAAGATTTTATATGTTTTGACTACTTAAAATTACTTTCAACTCATTTGTGAAGGAAAAAAAAGAAAAATAATTAATATTTTAGAACAGAAAAGATGCTTTCTTACACCGTCTTTACTTATCAGGTAATACGTGGAAGCTCCATAGTCTCTCCTTAGGAGTAAATTACATTGTTTTAGAAAGGCGTAATTCTGATACAAAATCTGACTTTGCTATTGAGCAGTAGTAGTCTCAGTTCTAGAAAAACCATTTGCTTATTTTGTTTTATTTTTGTGTTTTAAAGAACCTACATTTTCTGTTTTGGAGCAAGAGTTTTGATTTCTCTAAATATGTTTTTCAAGGTGCAAAAATATGTCTTTTTGTAACTGCTTTAGCAAAATTAATTTCAAAGGCTTGATGCCTTTCATAGGAAAAGGATATGAGGAACGTATTATTTTTCAATGAAATGTTGCATTGCTGCCTGTCTCTGGGACAACACATCAGAAAGAGTGAAAGTTTAATCACATGGGGCTGAAGTCCCATGGATCTGGATATCCTCGTTGATTTGCTACAAGTATCTGTTTAGGCATCAGACTTCTGTTAATTCAGAAAGGAATGAGGTATCTGCTTACTTTTAGGGATCTCAGCCAGTTATAATTTCACTTCTATTTACCCAGCAGTTTCACGCCTGCCCAGCTTTTGCCAGTCTTTCCAACAAGTGGTACAGTGTAGATACCTACTAGAGCTTTTTTTCTGAAGGCATCTCTGTATAATGCATTGCACTTAAGTGTGTGTCTCTCTGCCCTGCCGTGTTATCTGTAGACCATCAGTGCCCTCTGCTGAGTTGTGATTGCAATCTGGAAAAGATAACTCTCTTTCACTTCCAACATAGCAATGAATATTTCATGGGCTGCTGTCGATAGAAGCTCAGTGGTGTTTTCTGTAATGGTGCTGGTTGTGACGTTTTCCAAGTGATGAGTGTATGTTAGTGTTTGCATAAATCCAATGAAATGTATCTTCAATTTTTTTTTTTAAATGTACAAAGGAAGTTTTTGAATTGGCATGGCTTAGAAGTTCCATTAAACTCCATAGTTTCTTTGCTTTATTGTTTTCATGCCCTCATTTTTCTTGCTGTTTTTTGTAATAGTTTGCAGTTGTGAATCTCTTTGCTTTCTGCTGCGTGTTGACTTTCATAAATGTATAACCCTTGTGAATTTACTTACTGTCTTTTGTTTATAGGTATGATGGTGATCAAATATCTGGTGATAAGGAAAAGTTTGCAAGGTAGGCATGTTCCTGAGAGGTCTCCTGCTGAGAGAAAAGAAGGGAATGATCATATCCAAAGCATCTCAGTATGTGTGCCTTAGCTTAGAGAGCTGGTTATTTTGTTTCTATGTGGGAAGATGATCAAAGTACTGCTGACGCAGAAAAGATGGCCAGGTACAAAGAAGGAAAATCAAAAGTGATTTCCTCCCATTTTTGTTTTTTATGATGCCCTTCTGACTGATCGAAAGTAGAAACGGTTGGCTGATCTAAAAATTCTTGAAGTCAGAAACACTAACCTTGGACCTTCGTGGGTTTGAATCAGCTCCCACAATCTCTCAAAATGTAATGTTCCTCCAAAACTTCCATGCAAAAACAAAGTTAGAAATTACAGAATTAGGACATCATACTGTATGTGTGTTTATGAATGCCAGGGTTCCATGGGCAGGCCCTTTTGGAAAAGGAGCACAATCTGTCTTTTAGGAGTTTAAGTTTGAGCTAGTTTCAGGAAACTTTCAGAGTTTTGTTTAGTTGATCCCTTTCATAGCCAATTGGTTAACGTGCTATTACATTTTATGGTCATAAATAAAACGGACTATTGAATATTCTTATTTTTCTTCTCTTTCTTTTCTGTGTGTTCATTCTTTATAATAGTTGTTTATAATGATTAGGAGTATCGAGATAATTTAGTGGCAGATAGGGGAATATATATTTGTAAATGTAAAATGTATGTTGAATATTTGTGTTTTTTGTCTCAGTTACCATTTCTGTGAAAATGCTGAACTTAGATCAAGCTTTCATCATGTAAAAATGCATTCTTCTTTCTTTTGTCCATATTTATCTGCATATATATGCCAAGTTGTACACACATGCTCTTACATGCATGCATATTGTCATACAAGATGTTCTGCTTTTGTGTGCATACAGTCCAGCTCTCACAGGCTCTGTTCTCTCCCACAGATGTACAGACCACGCAAAGGCTGTGTATCAGCCCTTTGGAGTGGAAAGTTTCATTAGTTGTAATAAATAGCTAAATCAGTAGTGACCTTTTCCAAAGGACTGCATGTAATTTGCTAAATCACAGTGGCCTGTCACTGCAGGCATACGTTCCTTGATTTCATGAGTATTGGTGTAGTAGCATAGGCATCAGTAGGAATAGTAACTGCATGTAGCCCTAACACATAGCATTCCTGTAGAAAGTGCCTCTTGCGCGTAACACTTGTATGTGCAGAAAGGAGGATATATGCTCTAAAGTAGGGCAAGCCCATGCATTCCTTTATTTCAGAAAACAGCATACTACAGCTTGAATTTTTCTTCTCATTTTAAGAAAAGGCTCTGCTATTAAGCTTATTGCAAAATGTGCCAAGCCTTTCATGATCATTCTTCATAACATTCAATTTCAAAGAATGCTGGAATTTCTTTTAAAGTTGTGTTATCATACTGATCAGTGCTGGTGGACTCTCCATGTGATCACCACGTCATCTTGTTGGATCAGCCAGAGATCCCACAAGAAAATGCCATGCAGAGCTCATTGAAATCAGTGGAAGATGCTGCTTCGACATCTGAAGCATCACATACCTGTTGTATACTTGTATTTAGCTGCCATCTGACAGGTACAGTATGTGAAAAATAAGTGCTAGGCACTGAAGAATTCTAGGTCTCTTTGGACCATCTCTCTCAGTTGTATGTACTGGTGTAATTCCTTGATAGTGATCAGACAGTGGTGATTTACAGTAAGAGAAAACTGAACTCTGAGATCTTCAATTCTGGCAGGCTTTGGTGACTGTCAGTTTTGAGAATTCTCAGAGTTGGCTCACCAACTCAGTCATATGTTTTCTATAAAGGATGAGAACATCGGAGCTCAGCCTATAGTGGGGCAGCATCAAGTACTGTCACTGTTACTTCCCTGCTGTGTTAGTTCTTGTCATCAATTCTGACCTATGTCTGATGAGCCAGATGTTTACTTGCTGTCTTGTGTATTTCTTTTCTATATATACTTATTTATTTAATGTAGTGTTACACCATATATGGTCTCAGTCCTGCAGTCTGATCCTACAGCATCTCCCTGCAAGCGTGAGGCCTTGTACTGGGAGGCTGGACTTGGCACGCAGCATTAGAGGACATGGAGATCTTTGTCGTCATTAAGTGGGTGTTTTCAGCTGGGACACAGGGGTTTTTTTCCCTTCATACTGAGACGTGATCCAGTTACTAGCGAGAGCTTTCCTCTAAAGGAGGCCTCCTATAAGCACAGCCAACACCTTGAGCAAGGTCTGGAAGGCGTGTGGTGCATCACACCTTCAGCAAATTTGGGACTTGGCAGGAGTTGGCAGTGTGATGTACCTGAAATCTTTCTACTTCTATTATTTGTCCTTAAACTAAAGGAAACTAAACAGATTAAGAGATTAAGGCCAGAAACCAACAGGATAGAAATTTGAGTTCTTCCACAGCTATAGGCAGATCGTCCTTCTGTGGCCTGGATTTTCTGGCTGTAAACTGAGAGATAACAGTGCTCAGCTTTGTAAAGTACTTTACTCTCCTGACGTGATAACTACAAAACAAGTGCAAAGTATTATAATCTCTTGCCTCCATTTGAAAATCTCACACTGATTATGTCTGCTTTTCTGTTGGTTTGGTGTTTCTCTAAATGATCAGGGAGAATCACAGTGAAATTGAGAGACGCAGAAGAAATAAGATGACGCAGTACATCACGGAGCTGTCTGACATGGTGCCCACGTGTAGCGCGTTGGCTCGTAAGCCTGACAAGCTGACAATCCTTCGGATGGCTGTTTCACACATGAAATCAATGAGGGGCACTGGGAACAAATCTACTGATGGAGCTTACAAACCATCGTTTCTTACGGAACAGGTAGATCTTTTCACAAACATCTGTTTGTTCTGGTTTGTGGTTGTTTAGGCTCTATGAGAAGTTCTAGGCAGCTGAACTGGACTGTGATGAATCCCATCTGTAACATCTGGGGTACTTTACTGGTTACATTTTCAGTGCAAGAGGGAAGGTGCACCCAGTACTTGAAGAAAAACTGTGTTTGACTCAATGCACTGGAAATTCCTACCGTCTTCACTGTTTGTGAAGTCCTATGGGTGTAATGTGCATTTTTGTGGTCTGAACAATTTAAGTACTTACACATGTAAGTTATGGCTAGAGGCAATACTTTTTTTCTGTTAGAGAAACAGCAGCTGCTGCTGACTTCTCAGTATTCACATCTCTACTTATTTTGGCTTTCCTAAAGTGTGCTTCTGGAGGTGCTGTGCCATTCAACTGCTTTTTGGTAGGACACCTTGCTTACTTAACATTGCAATTTGTTTTTTGAACCTTGCAGAATGACAGAATTTATTTTAATCTTTGTTAATAATATATTCAAAGCAGGTTTCCTTATCCTTTGAATAGTGCAGCAGTGAGTTTTTAATTTAATAAGATATTCAGAACTGGTGTGCTTTCTTTCTGATGAAGAAGTTGAAGCCAGCAGTAGTCTTCAGTCTGTAAAGTATTTCTCGAGATGTGTTATTCATTCTTTGGGGGCCTTAGCAGAATTCATCAGGTTATAATCCTCAATTTACCAGATAGTATCTGCCACTTGCTCACTCTCTTAACCTGAATTGAGGTATGGATTATCCAAAGTTCTGTCTGAGTTCCAGATGCAGTAACTCACTGCTCTATCTTAGCAAGCCCTTGCATTCACAAGAGCCACCGAGCAAGAGCTGTGAAGCTTGTTTTCTATGAATTGGAGTAATAGTTGTTATCATTTCACATGAGAAGTTTTCAAGCTCTGTTAACCAAAGGTAGCACGTCCACATGATGCATGCAAACAGCTGTTTGCATATGCATGTCAAGCTGTTGAGTGTCTAGACCAAGTAGGTATCTGAAAGTGAAGACCAGATTGGAAAAGGCAAGCAAGAAATGATGCAACTTTCTTGTGCTCAAACATCCTAAGGGGAGAGGAGGCTGGGGATTCCTATCTTTGCCCATGCTACAGTTTCTGTCTCCCAGCCAGTGACTGTTTAATTTACAAACAGAGCTTATCCTGAGGGGAAAAAATCCACAAAAACGGACAGGAGAGCTTGTTCATTTCTTTCCAATTAAATTATCCAGGACATGTAATTAAAGGATGAAATTGCCATATGAGTTATAGTCCTTAATTTCCTCAGTACTCTTAAATTACTTTTTATTTTTTTAATATTAGATACCAATCATGCGACATAGAGCAAGTTTTACTTAGTTAATTTTCCTAATGTGAATTGAGATCACCTGATGAAAGACAATAAAGGAAAACAAAATTTTGTTTGTTACTAAGGTCAGTTTATGTCTTGCTGCAAACTTCCATGTGCTATTATTTCAGTACTACAAAGAAAACTTCTCCCAGTGTTTTGATCATCTACTAAAGCCACTAAAAAATAATATTCTTTGGCACTGGCAGATGTGTTATTTAATTTCTTTTTCATGCTGTCCTTCTAATCAAATCCCTTCTTTGGAAGGAACTGAAACATCTTATCCTGGAGGCTGCAGATGGGTTCCTGTTTGTGGTTGCAGCTGAGACTGGGAGAGTCATCTACGTATCGGACTCAGTGACTCCCGTGCTCAACCAGCCGCAGTCCGAATGGTTTGGCAGCACATTATATGAACAGGTTCATCCCGACGATGTGGAAAAGCTACGGGAGCAGCTGTGTACATCTGAAAACTCTATGACAGGTCAGATTTGTCCAAAGTATGGTTCGTTGTATTATGGATCCCTGCTGAGGTTTTCTGCCACTCAAACAACTGTTTTGCAAATCTATTAAAAATTGAGTTCACTGAGATTAAAATGCCTTTTTCTTGCAGGCACTGAAGTAATATAAGAAGTCATCTTTTGTATTACTACATTTTGTTTGACTTGAGTCAAATCGCTTTCATATAGCTCTACCTTCAAACTTCTGGCTTGGGTAGGTTTGGAAGCTGAACTGTTTTCAGGCATTGTCTGGAAATCTAGGTTGTTTTCCCTTCATCCTCTGTGAACTTGTGACTTCTTTACAAATATGTATTTCTTTATGACAGTGTTTATTTTGAAGGCAAAAATCATCCTTCAGCCTTTTCCATTTTCATAAAAGCTCCTTGTGGTTTGCTAACGGGAATCCTGGAAAAAAAAATCTAGTGTTTGGCAGCTGAAAGTCTGATGTGGATTTTAAACAAGAGTTCTGCTCCTGTAGCAGTGGCATAAGTTAGCTATGGTTGACAATGTGTTATTTAACACAGAAAACTATATTATACTTGTGGTATAATTCTGGCTTTTACAGTTATTCATGTTTGAGGCTGCCAGTAGGGAACTATCCTCTCTTTAATAGAATATGCATATGTCAGAGCTATGAGAAGTAACTAAATCCTATTTTAACTCAAAATTGGAAAGGGGAAAGCTCAGCGTCTCTTTTTATTTTTTCATGTAATGTGTTTATAGCTAAAAGAAAAAAGGAAACAACAACTACAGCTGGGAGAACATTACGTATAACCAAATCCTGATCAATGTTAAAGACACATAATTTCTCCTTGCTGTAGTAGTTCAGACTTCTGACCTGGCTTGCTGGAAGTTTTGTTGTGTTTCATAACTCAAAGGACAGTGAACTAGTTTTGAGTGAACCTGCACACTGTTTACAGCTTCCATGTTAAAACAGTGCCAAATTCATGGCTTCCTGTGGTTTGAATATGATGTGGTTTTGGCAGAGCTTTCCTCTATTCATATTGAAAACTCAAAGCAAAATTCTGTGGTAAAAATCCAGATGGATCAAAACCAAACAAATGATTAGGGGAACCGGTGCAGAACAAAACAGCTGAGTTCTGTACCACTTTAAAATGTATATGTGAGATCTGCAAAAGAACACAGTCACTATTTTTACTATATAGTGTGTAACACATTATAATGCACATACCATTTTTCTCTAAGAAGTGCTTACTTCAGAACCTAGTTGAACAGTCGCATTTAGACTTCCAGAAGTGCTCTGATGGTTAGTGGGCTTAACCTGAATAAACTAAAGCAAGACTAGGCAAATGCTGAGCAGTTCTGAAAGTCCAAGTCTGTGTTTCTTTCATTTTTTCTTTTCTTTTTACACTGAACTCATCTTTAGCCAGTGGAAAGAGAAGTTCAAATAATGGAATTTGTAGGGCTAAATCCTTTTCTTCCTGTCTGAGTCTTTTGGAATTGTCAGATTGCCACAGAAGTCTCTTAAATCAACAGCACAGGGGCAGCAAAAGTTTTACCAGTGTGAGAGAAACAGTCAGTTTAGAGCTGGGGTGGCCTGCTTAACTGCACTCTTAAAGGTGTGAAGTCCAGCTGGGTGTAGAATGATACTTTTTAGGGACTGCTGGATATGTGTAACTACAGCCTTTTCGAGCACGTGCAGGGAAGAACAGTTCGCAATTTGTCCTAACTATACAGAGATATCGTGCAAGTTTTTCTGTGCAAAGTTACTGTGGTTACTTGTACACTGCAGTTATTGACTCTGGGAAATACCATCAAATAAGAGCAGCACTTCTCTTTATGGACTTAGCTAAGCATCAATTTTCTTTTAAATAGCGTGCAGTAGGATGTCTGACTCCTTGAGATACCTTTTTGAGAGCAAGGTCATTCCAGAGTCTGTTCAATCAGTTCCACTTTCCTTCCTGTGACACAAGCCATATCCAGAGTAACAGCATTGTAACAGGTAGGAATAAACTGTAGTGAACAAAAATAATAAGTGCCTTAGTGATTTTTAAAAGCAAGTGAAGTAGGCAAATGCTCTTCCTCTAAGTCATTGTTTACCAAACCGCTTGGGCAGCCCGAAGTCTCTCTAGGCTTTCAAAAGTTATGAAGAACAAAGGCCAATGTAGACTTGAGGGAGCTGTAAACTGCGAGGCAGCCAGCCATAAGTTTTATTTCTTTCTTTATTTACTTATTTATTTTCCTTCCCAAAGTGGCGTTCACCACAGGCAGCAGGAAAAACCACATTGTTTAGTGGCCTCTGGCACTACTTAGAAGAAGGGATTTTCTGGTGAAAGAGCAATGAAGTGCTAAGATTTTTAATTTTACTCTCTTCCTCACCTTCTCAGGGTTTGTTTTCTCAACTCTGTAGCCTCCCTCCTTGAGCCCTCAAACTGAGGAAGTAATGACGTGTTGACAAAGGAGAGCCTTCATTTGCACCAGATCAGAGCAGTGTCCTCTGATTGTATTTGTTATCAGCGGTGATCGTTATCAGTGCATTTCTGGGGTTTTCCCAGCACCTCCTAGCAGTCATGTCGTGCATAAGATGCTCCAGACCCCAAGAACTTGTGAGGCTGCCATTGCCGGAGGGAAGAGAGAGAAAAGCTGATGGAGAAAGCAGTTTTCCTCTCACATTTCTACCCTCAGGAATAAGACTGGGACTGTGGTTGCATGAGCGTCTCTTTGGCAGTCGTACCAGCTTATGCAATGCTCACCTCATTTCACCCACTAATATTTTGGCGTTTGCCGTGACTCACTGTAGTACCAGATAAAGGGGCCGGCCCAGCTGAAAGCTAACCTAAGCGAAAAAAATACTTGTTTGTAGTTGAGAGCTCTTTGGCTTGCCTTATCACGGGGTTGCTTGAACTCTGTGCTAGCACAAAGGAGAAGCAGGGAATAGTTACGGATCAGGAGAGGACAGGACTTCAGGAGCAGTAAAAGCATATGCCAAACTGAAGTGGCTGTTTAACTATGGACTTAAAACCGTAATGTCTTTGTGGAGTTAATTGCTTTCTCTATTTTTAACTCGCAGGATATGGGGAAGGATGGATAGTTTCTATTGCATTTTATTTCCTTGGAGATTTTATTCCCTGGAAATGGAACAGTTGTCTGCTTGTTTATTGTACATTAATTGCTAACACATTGTAGCAACGGGAAAGCTGAACTGTGTATATGGTTTGAAATGCTCTAGAAAAGACGGCAGCAGCTGAGACTTGACAGCAACAAACGGTCTTCCCAGGAAGCTTGTTTGTGTTATGGATGTGATTAATCAGAATGGGGTAGATATTCCAAGTAATAATGTATTTTCCCTTTTTGTTCCTGGAAACCTGCATCTGGGAAGAGCAAATCACTTTAAATATACACAAAATAAAACCAAGAGTAGGATCCATTCACAAAGACATCTTTGTTCTCAAGATGCACTGATGAAACTGGTGGATGTTGGGGTAAGGATGCAGGTTCAGGGCTGGAGGTTGTGAACTGAGTGAGTAATGCACAGCATAGCAGAGTCCCAATGCAAGCAGGAGCTTTTAAACCGCTGCAAAAAAAAAAAAATTAAAAAAGAAATCTCTGATGGCACAGAACATAGAACTTAGAGTTAAGTTCTGAAAAATACCTCCATTCCATTTATCCCCCAAAAACTGAACTGAGGAAGTACTGCACAAGGCCTGCTCAGGACACTCATGTTCAGCAGTCTTTGCAAACTGTTTTGGCTGGGTAGCAAAGGGATGCTGAAACTGTGTACCTGTGACAATGAAAAACCAGAACCTCCACAACTTTCATTTTTCAAGTGATTTAAAAGTGAGTAAGTCAGTTCAGTTGCTAACTGAAAAAGATTGAGGCTACTTCTGGACAGGACCTGTGTGCCAAGTTTAGTCTTGGCACAATATTTTATTGCCATATTTTATAAGTACAAAAAAGTAGAATTTTATGATGGAAATGGTGAGTGAACACAGCGAAAGTCGAGCTGATAGGTATTATTTTAGAAGAAAAGACCATTGTGTGACAATTTGCAATGATTCATGAGTACCATGGAAGTATGAGTCCAAATTAGTTGAACAGAGGATTGGATTGTCTCTAGAATCTTCAAGTAACGCCTAGTCTCCTAGTGGTGGTTTCAGCAAATGCAGTTTTCTGTCCAGCTGCAGAGCTTGTTACTAAGCCCAGTTCGTACATGGAGCCACAAAAACCTAATGGTGTAGGTAGGAGTCAAATTGTCTGTAAAAAAGAGAAAAACAGTATTAAACTCGAAATAATGCCAGAGACCAGTGGAGAAGCAAAGCGAAGCTTTCTGGAGCACTGAACAGATGGGAGATGCTCAATTAACAGTAATTAACCATATGGGAGATAAGATTAGGAATAACTTCTCTTTACAACAGATGCATTTCCTGAAATTCAGCACAGGATTTTTTGTGCTGCGAGTTGTCTTGTACCTCCATGTCAACTTTCCAAATCTGATTTCCACTTGGTCTTTCTTGAGAAGGAGATTTCTTTCCACGCACACTGGTAGCCTATGAATGCAAACATGACTTTGATGCATAGTCAATATTTTGAACTCTGACTCAAATTAATGAAAATCCAGATGACAGAAAGAAGAGTTGGATGAAATTCTTACTTGGCTTTGCATGCAAAATTCTTTCAAGGGATTCAATAACTCACTTGAAGCATGCCCAGAAACTCAGCTCTGGCAAACAGTGCCATTATGCCTTAAATGCCATTATCAACAGTGACAGTAAAACTCATGATTAATGAGAAAGTAATGCATTATCAAAACATTTGATGAATGGGATGACTTCTGCAATGTATTAGCAAACCAGAGAGCTTCTTCAAATCCATTTTTGAAAATTAGGTCAACCTGTTTATTTAAAATATATCTATATCTATTAGAGGTATCAGTGCCCAAAATTTTATACCGAAAAATAAACTCTGTGTTCTGACAGATTTTCTCTGTCATCTTACTGTGCTTTGTGGAAATTAAGATACTTGCCAAAAATGGATGTTTTTCTAACCAGAGCTGTTAACACTCCTTGAAAAAGAAAAATTCCCTTTTTGTTCAGATAAGTGTGTCCTCATTGAGACACTTGACAAAAATGAAGAGTGGTAGTAAAACTTGTTTGGAAGTTTATTCTTTGGGCTTTGCATCTGAAGAGTACATTTGTCAGAGGTTTCTGCATCAGAAGGGCACTCTGCCTGTAGAGGGCTGTTTCAACTGGCAGCATTTTATTTACTTATTTATTTTTACTTCTGTGATTTCTCTTAAGTGTGTGAACTCTAAACAGCCATCTGCCTCTGAAATGTGCCCAGCCCAGCAGCTTAGGAAGGCAGACTACAGAGAATTAAAACCAGACCTCGGTACTAAGATTTTAACATCTTAGCACAGCATGACTGACCTAGTAAGACAACAAGCCTCTGGACAGGTAGGGAATGAGTTGTACTATTTTTTGTTTTGTGTTTAGAGGGAATTAATAACTACACGTGTCTCTCATTCTGGAATAAAATAGTGGTTCCATCATCAGATATTTTCACTTAATGTCCTTGAAAAGTAACAACCAGCAGGGGGAAGAGAAATGAATAACATACATGACAGCAGATAGGTGGAAGAGGAGGAGATAAAGTTTCCATGTACGTGGCATGAGATGTCCTGAAGTTGTTGTTCTCTGCAGGACTTCTTGAACCTTGATGTTTAATATTTTATGGGATTTTCCACCCATCCCCACACACCCACCCCCACACACCCACTTTATTCCATGGAAGGGAGGAAGCCTGAGAGGGCTGTGCCAGAATTACTGCACCTGCAGGGGAAGGGAACAGACATCTTTGGAAAAAAAGCTCTTGCATCATCTATCTGCTTTTTCAGTATGTGAGTTCCTGGAGCATACCGACATGGTCATGTATGGAACGTATGACTGGTTCATGTGAACTGAGTATTTCACATTTGAGACTGGTTTTACTGTAGAAAAAGATAGTTTTGGCAAGGAATCTTCTTGTATTTATAACCTGTAAACAGTTCTGCTCGTTGCAAACAGCTACCAAATCTCCACGTGATACCTGTTTTTCAGTGAAGTTATGTGATCCCACCGGCATTGCAGAGAATGAAGATGTTTCAGATGTAAGACTTTCCATTCATGCCAGCCCACTGCTGTGCTGTTTTTCCACAGAAAAACATCTGCTCACAACTTTGTGGACTTTTTGTTCTGGTAGCAAGAAGGTCAAAGCGTGCCAGCCAGTGATGGCATTGGAACTTGGGCAGTGTCATGTGCAGGAATGAGTGGATTTTGAGGCTTTAGTCTTTAGTTCATCTGATTTTTACATATGGGATGAAGGAAGTGAGTGTTTGCTTCCCCGTTCCCATTCTGTTAGCAGACAGATGACTTAGTACGGTAGATGCTAAGGAGCAGGAAACAAGCATGCTGTGCACGTATGGCATGTACATCTTGAATATCCCACTGATGTGGCTAAAAGTGATGCCCAGTGCCTCTCGCTGTATTTCCAGCTTCTCTTCTGTTGATGTTTGATTTGACATAGTGCAGTTTGCCAGCTTAGTGGGTAAATAAGGTTTGTCTGAACCTGTGAACGTGCTGGCATCCAGAAGGAAAACAAGGAAAGTTTTAAACATCCTGTGCATAATGTTAGTCGTATGAGACTTAATGCTTCCTTTCCAATGGATTGCCATGTTTTTAAGTTGAACTGAATGGAAAAAATCCTTCATTCGTTTTGGCTGTGAGCAGTGCCTGTGGTTGCGTGGTCTTACAGGGGTAAAGCAGAGTCCGGAATTTGGGTTTTTTTGTGTTGATCATGTGATAAAAAGAGGACTTCAAGGGCCATTCCTACCCTTTGACACACTAGACAATACCGCAGAAACTGAAGAACCAAGTCAGCTCTCAAAAATAGTTACTTTCATATGATCATATTTTAAATGTATGGTACATTTAATCTCACTAACTTATTCCAAGAGAATTTTGTTTTGCTTTGGTCTCTGGGGGTGTTTTGGGGGGGAAGAAAAAAATCCCAAAGGTTGGAAGAAGCCAGCTATGCATAAAACAGTTCATAAAGCAACTCCTACACAAACACTGTGACCCAGTGGTTTTCCTGCTGCTGAGGCACTCGGATTGGGTGGATGGTACTGGAGGGAAGGCTAGCGATAGTGAATTGAATTTTAAAAATAACTTTGCTAATTTTAATGGTTGTTTAAAGCCGTTAGTACCTGTTTTTACAATGCAGATAAGGAACCAGCTTTGGGCTAGTACTCTGAAACAGATGTATTACACCTGAATAGCATTAGGAAATACTTTTAGGGTGGATTTTCAGGTGCTTGGGCATGCATGTGCAAGTGGGTTTTGTGGTTTTTATTTCTCTTTAGTCCTCACCATGAGTTTCTCGCTTGAAAACTGCCATGTACTTAGGTCTGTTATCACAGATGTTTGACTGGATCATTTTCAGTTGCTGGGTTTTAAGGTTTTTGGTTTCTTTTTGAATGTTCAAATATTTATTCAGCCTGCTCTGTTTTGTTATGATGAAATATATGGAGTTAGCGATTTTTCTGCTTTTGAACAAGACTAGTGTTTTACAAATATCTCACCAAAATGTTCAACTCAGCACGTTGCCACTAAGACAATCTGAGTGTGCCTCTTGCAGCCCACTGTAAATCTTGGATGCCTCAATGGATGCTGTTCACATGCTGGCAGGGTATGGAACTGTCCTTAACGTCTGCCCTGTGGAGAACCAGCTTTTCCTTCAGTCTAATTTGTCTGCTGTGCTGCCTCAATTAAGCTAATACAGTGCACTACAATATTTTATTATTGTGTGATGAATCCTAGCTTAGGGAGGAGCATTGCCTCAAAGAGAGTCTTCCACCCCAAGCTTTAAGCAGAAAGTAACTGCCTTACCCACGCTGCTGGCATCTTTCCCTCTTACCTCAAGCTCTCCTGCTTCATAGCGAAGGGACAGCAGTGGTTGGACTTCCATGTTCTTTTCCCTTTCCCACCAGCTTGCTGGGACCGTGGCACCAGTTGCCTTCACTGTCCTGCCATGGGGAGGGAAATTCTTCCATACTTTGGCACACAGCTAGCACAGTGATGTGGCCCACTGACAGCTTTCTGTGGTTTGATTCCCTGGGAGGTGGTGAAGTTGCTGTCTCTGAAAGTATTCAAAAACCATGGAGATGTGGCTCTGAGGGACATGGTTCAGTAAGCATGGTGGGGATGGTTTGACACTTGGACTGGATGTTCTTAGTGGTCTGTTCCAACCTTAATGATTCTACAATTCCATGGTTCTATGGTCTGTTTTTTAGATCTGCACTTAGATCACTGAACATACTCTTCTTTCTGTTTTCATAGCATGGAAACTCATGTAAATCATGTCCTGAATTTTCAAAAAGATAAAATGTGTAATAATGTTTTGTCACATAAACCTCATTTTAATTGAACTAAAGGAATAGCCTGCAGCTTCCCTGAGCCTTTTGTTTTCCTCCTGCTCTCTCACCCTCCTTCTTTTGTTTAAATTTAGTTCCATCCACAGCAGATATCTCACAAAGTCATCCAGCTTTCATCATTTATTTCCTTTAGTGGACCGTTCCATCATATGCCACTGACTCGTGGAACTGCCCATGATCTAATTTTAGAACTAGATGGTACTAATTTTTACTAATACAGCATATATTCCAGTTATTTGACTTTGATAATGAAGAACAAGTCACTCAGGATGCAAGAAGCTGAAGCTTTTTTGGCAAAGTGTATTTCAGTAGGGCTTTCTGCTGAGCACTCAAGTGAAACAAATTGTTTAATTTAAAAACTACTTACAAGCTTCATGTATTTATTTATTGTGCAGCTGTGAATGGTAAGATAATAAATCATGTTTTTAGAGTTAGTTTGGATGCCTCTGCTAATGGTTGGAGTAACTGGTTTGGGGGTTTTAGATTCTTTTTCTAGCTGTAGAAAGTCTGCTTTGTCTTTTGAGGAGCTTTGTATCTTGGGTCATTGACAGGCCTAAGCATGATGATTTTCTCCATCTCCTTCAAATATATCTGATAGCTGCCAAAGGAGTGCTGTTGCAGCTGCCCAGCTCATGGAGCCATGAGCTTGGTGATAATTCCTTGTTTAAAAGTACCTACAGAGATCAGAGTACAGCTGCGTAAGACCTTTCCCAACCCTATAACAACATAAGGATTCTGCTAAGTAAGTTTAAAAAGACAGTACAAGGATGGAAATCAGAGAATCGCCATCCCAATTTACAGGGAGGGTACTGGAAATAGAGATGACTAGGTACAGCTCACACATCTGAATGGCCTTGCAGAAGCCATTCTATTTAGCATGCTGAATCCTTCCCATACATAAGATAACTCTTGTTGAGTGTTCCAGATGTGCTTAGTCATTAAAATGTTTTTGAACTTCTTATGTTATAATTTGACTTTCCACATGTGCTTTGAATTATTAGCTTATTTTTTTTCTCCAGTTTTTCTAGGTCCCTCAACAGAGAAACTTGCATGTGATCTCTAACACTATCCCTTCAAACATTCCCTTAAAATTAATTCAACAGCATGGCTCAAAAGCCCACATAGTTTCCTTTTTAATTTGATTAAAAGGATGCATATTTGCCCAACAGTGTGGAGAATTACATGATGCAGACTGCTTAGTCAAACACGAAGGCAGGCACAGCAGAGACCTTTTGGCCTCGTGAGCTTTCATAAGAACAAGCTGTATTAGGCAAACAGCTGTGTAATGTGAGGGGTTTCTTATTAAAAAACAAGGGGGGGGGGAGGGAGGGGGAAGGGAGAAGGCTTTTCAATTTCTCTTGGCCTGGTCAGTGTCTTCAGTTTGTAAGTAGGAGACAGATGGATTTGTAAAAATAGCTACATTTCAATTGCATTACTACTACCACTATTTTTTTTCTTTTACTTTGATTGCTGCTGATTGGATCTGTTCTTCATTCTATTGTAAGAATGTCATAACTTGACTCTAATGCTTATACAACGCCTTTAGCAATTAGATGATGTAAACCTTAATACCACTAGAGAGGCTCAAATAGGCCCCCTGAGAAGCTAGGCCAGTGAGAAAAATGAGCTTTGATGGTTTATATTTATAAGTGGAACATTATCCATCATTAAGGGATAGGTAGTTCAGGAATTTTTTCATGAGTGCAGAGGGAAAAACGAGCAATGGAGAGCATTTCCTGCTTCTAAATAGCATCATGAACATAGAGTATTTGATTTAAGTGAAGTATACTTTCCTTATTTAGGTAATTCATTACAAATTCTGTATTGCTACACCAAGAGGTTATCACTGGATATAAAACCAGATAAATCAGCCACCCAAACTGTGGTCTTCTCTTGGAAGTGTGATCATGTACATTCCTCATTTAAGCTGATTATGCCCTGATTAAGCACATAGTCATCGTGAGATTTTATGGAATTTCTGAGAATCACTGTAGATTATGTAATTGGGAATTATTATCTACTGCTACAGTGTGTTGAGAACTCATATTGCTTATGTGAGCTTGGGCCCTGCACTTCCTGCTGCTGACTGGCTGCAGGCAAGTGGAAATGTTCTCTTGCGCTTCAGTTTTTTCATCTTTAATAGGAATAAAAGCGTGGATCTCCTTTGGAATTCACTTTGCTAACAAGAAGTATGTGCTCACAGCCAGTTACCCATTCTATATATTGATGTATTTATTTGGTATATTAGTGACACTTCATAATGTAGTTGGAGGAAGAGTGGGATCTGATGCTGCTTCCTGCTGCACCTGTGAGAGCAGTGAAGCCCACGGCTGTGAAAGCTAAAGCAGCCTCCTAATAACTGTGTGAAAGGCACTGTCATCTTCAGAGCAAGTGCAACTGCGTTTTATCCTTGCCATCCCACAAGCTGCTTGGTTGGTACAAGTGCAGGATAATGACAGCTGGGAAGCCCTGTGTGGTCCCTGACTTTGATCCAGGCTGTGTAGGACTGGCTGGTTTATCACTTTTGTGGTGTTCTCAAGGGATGTTGGTGTATCATCATCCCTGTGGCTCTGTTCTTCTAGATGTCTGTGGTTATTTTGCATGGCATGCTGTGCAGGCTTGCCCACACAGCTCTGCTGAGCCACGTTCCAGCTGGATACCTACGCTTGATCTCCAAATATTCCCTATTTTCCATGTTAAATGGCAAATGGGACAATGTTAGGAAGGACCTACAGCTTGTTCCTCTACATCTCCAGCTACAAGACTACACACATACCTTTTCTGTGTACCTGAGAATTTCCAAGTGATGGAAACGCTGCTGTGGTGGTAGTGGTGGTTGTGCCTCATTTCACTTTGCCCAGTACACTCTTGTTCCACACTTCTGGCTCTACTATGCCTTCTCCATGCCCTGCTCCATCTAGCTGCCACCTCCAGCCCTCCCAGCCCTATTGGGGACATGAGAAGAGACCAGAACCAACACGTATTTCCTTCATCCACTTCTGCCTGCTGCTGTCATGCTCCTTTTC
>JAOWBP010004028.1:9790665-9827832 GCA_028571105.1 Tragopan temminckii | reverse complement strand
TGTCATTAGAGCCAATTGGAAGCTCAGTGGGAAAAGTAAAAAGTTCCTTATGTCCACACAAACACATGCCGTTACCCTGTGGGAAACTGTTTGCTGGCATACAGGACACTTGGAAATTAAATATAACCTCTAAAGGCACAGTGTTCTATTTGTGATGCTCGGTTGCAGGCTTAGCTTTTCAAAATGTTGATATTAACTTGAACAAGCATAGCACTATATTTATTATTCAAGAGAAGCGTGTATTTGGTGTTGAGAAATAAAGTCTCTGTCAGAGTTGCATATAAAGAATGTGAGTAACTGATGTATGTTTAGTTTGTTGATACCTCCAAAAGGTCAGTGTTGTGGTTGCTCTCCTGCGTGCTTTTGAAGCTTTTTCTAGAGATTCCGATGGTGCTTGGTGAACGTAAGAAGCAATATTATGTTGTGTTAAGAGCTAGAGAAACTGGTATTAAGTGAAAAGCGCATGGGTTTAACTGTACTCGTTGGAATATGCTCAGTAAGAAGTTTACTAAAGCAAAAGTGAATTTCTTTTAGAAAGCATCTTTGTCCAGAAGCACACACACAGTTGAATCTTCATAATTATCAGTGACAGAGCAAAGAAAGTAATTTCTATCTATGGAATGCTATCAATAATAGCACCTACACTACAAACAAGTGAACAATCGTTTTGGCATTTCTTTGCCATAGGCATTTTTAGGGCAGGGATAGTAATTCACTGGGTCATGTATCAATAAATTCTAGGGAGATTGGTTTTTTTTTTTATTCATAGTGTGGGATAAACCAAATAAATATTCCAGTGTGTTATATGGACCAAATGTAATCCATCTTGCAAAATGAAAAAATAAAAAAACAACGAAAGGTGAAATTTAGATCAGCCATTTCCTTTGTCAATGCTGGAGTTCCATCAGAAATGGTGTTGCTTAGCTAGGTTTAATTTTGGAGATTGTTTATGTTGCTTTCAGTTTATTTGGGCAGTAGTGAGCCTGTACAGAGTTCCTAAAAAGGAAAGCGTTGTTGAAAGCTGAAGAAAAATGATTATGCAAAGTGGAAGCCATCCAGCTGAGTATCTTTGCTGTCCTTTGCAATAAATACACTGTGTGCAGCTAAAGAAATGAGTGAAAAAAACAAGTCAGGAAAATAGTTCAAAATTGTCCTCTCCAAATGGAAAATTCCATTCAAGAGAAGACCTTTGGGTTAAGATTATCCAACCAGAATGCCTAAAATTGTTTCCTCAAAAACTTTTGTAGGGTCCTGTGTCGAGGAAGCCCGCTTCTCGGAAACAAAAAGCAGCCACCCAGAAAACCCTCGGAGGGGGGAGGACCTAGAAGCTATCTGTGCTATCAGTGAAGTCAGGGCATGAGCCTGTGCTTGCTTCAAGCTCTAACTTTGAAGTTAGTCCTTGGGGCTGGCCGTTGGGCCTGCAGGTTTGCCCTGGTGCAGGGTTCAGGCCCAAGGCACCTCCCAGAGGGATGCGGTCCCTGCTGCAGGCTTCCAGCCAGTGTCACGGCCTTCTCCAGTTCGCTTTCTTTGTGTGGGTTGTTTTTGTACTCTGCTGCAGTCCTTTCACATCAAAGTCAGTGTCCTCATGCTCCTTCCTAAACCACTGCATCATTTCATTTGTCCTGCTCTTGGTTTACCCCTTTGTTCACAACTTTTTTAAGATGAAACACTGCTGCATTCTCAGTTGTCCATTTTATACCTATTTAAAATGAAAATTGGTCATGTGGAGGAGCCTGATTTTAGTTTCAGTAGCTCAGCCTTCCCTGCCCACCACATCTGTGTGAGCAGATAGCCATATGTCTGCCAAAATTTTGTCTGAAGTAGACACAGTTTTTAGTTGATGTTCCATGCTGCTTTTTCAGGGTAATCTTCTCTCTTTTCTTAAGAGGCTGCCAAGTTTAATTCCTTTGCAGAGTTGAGCTGTCACTAGCTAATTGCTGGCCTTTTGTTGAAGAAATAACTCTGTAAACACAGCAAGGAAGAAAAACAAAATACTTCTGCAATATATCTCTGAACTGCAGCTTTATGTCAGTGGTTTATGCTCTCAGATACATGAACGACTGTCTCAGAACATGGGACTTGTCTGTGTTTGGAGTCTTTTCTGTAGTTTGCCTAATGTGTAAAGAAAAGAGAAGGAACAGCGCTGTGTGAAACGTTGAAATGTTGCTTTGTGATTTAACAGATGGAAGGGTTTGAAGCTGCAGATTGCCCTAATTTCAAGGGTGTTCTATATCCAGATCAGGTAAAGAGCTTCAAGTGGAAGTTGTGGTTCCATAGAGGGACCTATATTGTATAGCACCATGGGAACTGAGAAATACCTGTAGAAACTTATTGTCAGATAAGATTGAATTATTTTGGTACAAAATCCTTAATTCAGAGACTACTTCAGACTACTTCATTTACCAGACATTACAGACATTTTTCAGAGGCATCATTTTAAAAAGTAGTATGCTCCATCCTTTTCATAGTCCGGAGATTGACCTGTGTGAGGAACTATACATCTTGAGAATAAAGTGGTGGTTGTTTCATAATTGGCTTTGCAATTAATTCCATTGATGCCTAAAGTGCATTTTAAATGATTCACTGCCTGTTTTGACTGAATTCCTTGAAAAGCCTTGTGAAAGAGCTCACAAATAAAAAAGTCAGCGGTGTCACTATTGGAAGATGTTTTGCAAATCCTCCATAGCAAACTGGTATCTCAAAACTTAAGTTGGGAAATATCCTTACTAAGGCTTAGCCAGCTTGTGAGTAAACAGAGCTAGTCTCAGTGTTCCCATTTGTGAAACACTGAGATGGAAAACAGCACACATGTATGTTCTGAAATTTTTCCTGTGTTTATAGTAGTTACTCCTGTTACACAACTGAAACATGCACTGTTAGCAATGCATCCACATTTTTTCAGTCTTTCAACGTAATGACCCAGATTTAGTCTATTATAGAAAAAAGTAAAACCGTCTGTTAAATGTTAGCATGAAGCTCATGTGCCTTGTTTTTAAGGCTGATGATAATAGGTTATTCGCAAAGAAAACTGAGCATAGTGTGCGGTGACTGAGCATACTAAAGTGACAACATGATTCCAGTAATGTGCTGTGGAGCAGTACTCATGGAAATGTTGTTGCCTATCTCAGTGTGTCATGGAGTTTTTGTATCTACTTTGTCTTCAGCATACAAAATTGCTTCAGTACTTGATCTGTATGCATTTGAAGTGTGTAGGATCAAGTATGGCTTTGAGGGAGCATCTGGTCTCAACCAAGTGATAATGCCTGAATCCTAGAGAAGACGATCACATTGTTTTGTATGATGTAGAGCATTTAGAATAGTATAGAACCAGGCCAGCAGCTCATCCTCATTTCCTAATTATAACAGTATTTGTTGTTGTTTGCTTTAGGAATGACTATACCAGAAGAAGATGCTGATGTTGGACAAGGTAGTAAATACTGCCTCGTGGCAATAGGAAGGCTTCAGGTAATGCCAATCTTTTCTTACGTGGACTACTTCAGAAAAATCAGTGTTGTGGTTTGGGTCCTCCAAAACATAATATGCCTTAATGTCTGTGTGTGCAGTCAATGGCTTGCTTAGAATATGTTAACAGAACAAATTGAAAATTTGATTTTGGTATATATGTGTGTCTCACCCAACAACAGCAACAAAGATGCTGCTGGAATGTGAGTGTATCCCGACCTGAAGTTCTGCAGAGTGCATGAGGATGGGATATTCTAGATGGTAAAGAGCATGGGAGCGCAGATGCTGTAATGGCTAAAGTGGCTCCCAAAGATAGTGGTGTGCTCCCTGTTGTTCTTTGATCTGTTCTCTCTCTCTGGCTAATCAATTACTTGAAGAGAGGTGATTGCAGGAGTTGGTTTGAAAGTGATAAAGATAAAGCAGTCAAGAGGCACTTCACAGATAATAGCTTTTTTTCTCAGCGTGTCATTTTATGCATTCATATGCATTCATGACGCCAGCCAAGAGAACTGTGAGAATAAAATTTTACTTCTTTTTATCTAGACTTTTGCAATTGATGTATTATTTTTTTTTTCTTTTGTCTGTTGCTATAAGAGTTCTGAACTGGAGCTAGAGCAGTTGCAGTGAATCTCTTTCACCACAGCAGGAAATCGAGCTTTTATCTTAGCGGTATGGGGATTCTGCACTCATTGCCATCTGCTATGATGGCATCACTCCTTTTTAGAAGGTAGAATGACCTTTCCGTAGAGCACAGGCACCAAACCTGTCTTATTCGGGGTGACCAGCCTGCACATTGCTGGAAGTGTTAGCACTTCTGCAGTGTCTCCATTGTGATGGCAGACCTACGAAAGTATTGCGTGATGTTTTCTAAGTTAATCATACTTTTATAATCAGGGGTAATATATTCCACTAATGGAGAGGAGTAGGTTATGGGGATTCATATGTTAGAGCTGCCAAAAAAGGCTGTTTCTGAGAAAATCGCATTAGTAATATGGAGTGTCAAAACATCTGTTACATTAGAGAAGCCAGTGGGAATATGTGAGGGAGGGGAGGAGGAGGCTCTGGGGATGGCTTTAATCGCAAAGAAGTCAAGGTGCAGAAATTAAAAACTGTGCTTTGTAACAGTAAATAGAAATCTTGCACACAGTTGACCGGCAAATCTGCTTCAAGACAGCAAAACAATATTCTTTTTTTCCCTTTTGTTTTGTGGCCTTGTTAGTCCTGTTGGCTCTGAAAGTTCTAAGAAAAACGGTGGTCTCATTGTAGTCGCAACAGGAAAGGTAGGGTATAGAAAGGCCTGGTTGCGCAGGTTTCAGGCAGAGGGCTGAAAGTGCTTCATTTTGTGTGGAGACTGTATATTCATGATGAGCAGCCACATCCTGGTCTAACAGCATAACCTCTGGAAAGCTTTGCTCAGGTTGTCTGGGGATTTCAGGTGAGGTTTGTTTCACCTGACTGTGGTTATCTGAAAGCTAAGTGTTTGGTCTGAGCTCGTTGTGCTGGATGCATTTACAGGTAATGAGTTGGCCTATTCTATAGAGTGGCCTTCCTGTCCTAAAATGGCAGGCTTGAATTGTCCTTTGGAAGGCTCTCATTTTTGGTTGACAAGGGCAGGAATCAGGAAGCCTGACTTCAGTGTGGTCCTACAAAGCAGGATGAACCCAATCTTTTGTCTTCCCTTATTGGGAACTTCAGATGTATTTGTTTTCCTGCTGTGCTGTTAAGCCTAGGAAAGTGCCATGGGATGAGGTAATTGCACTGCAAACTAGCATTAATGGCAGGTCTGTGTCATGTATCTATGCTGTTGTTTTATTTACAGCTTTCCACGGTAGTTAGTAATCTGCCAACAGATTTTGTTCTTCAGCTGCACAAACGTGAGGTGGGTCTTTTGTGGACTAAATGCTGTGGACTTGGTTGGTCCTAGGTAACCAGCTCTCCGGTTTGCATGGACATGAACGGCATGTCGGTCCCAACTGAGTTCTTGTCAAGGCACAACTCTGATGGAGTCATCACCTTTGTCGACCCCAGATGCATCAGCGTCATTGGCTACCAGCCCCAGGTCAGTGAGCCCTGTCATTGCTGAGATGCATTAGAGCTAATGAGGAGAGTCCTGTTTGCTCATTAAAATTGAAAGCAGCAAAACGTAAAACATTTGTAGCTAACAATCTATATGCCATGAACTAAATGCTGTTCATTTTTCTATGCTGACCATGCTTCTGTAAAATCTAATTTTCCTCTTTGTTAAGAAGGTTGTCTTTTTATTCTTTTGAGATCCAATTAAAATCCTAACAACAAGATGCTTTAAATCTTGCACAGCAAACACATTCTGTGACAGAAAGTTAACAGGGCTTGGAAGGAGTTTTAGTCCTGTAATTCTTCTGCCAGTTTCTTGAATTGTAAGGAGAGATCATTTATGGCATTATTTTCCTTTAGACTGACATCTGCTCCTCTCAGTAGGAGTCTGCTCATAGAACTGAGCAGAATAATAAATGAATTTCTGACTACTGTGACCCTCCCTCAGATAACTCTCAACACTTCTATTTTACAGGCAAAAATCATATCTTACTCATTTGTTTTTCCCATTTATATTGATTTTAGGTAGTTTTATAATGACTGGTGTTTTACAAAAAATAGTTTTAGTAGAAGATCAGTCTCTTCAAGACACCATTTTACGGGTATTAAAATTAACTTAATGCTTCTTTGTAAACTCGTATGTCTGTGGAACTGTACAAATATAATACAAGGTGTGATGCCTACAGTGTTGCCTACAAATCTCTGTGTTCCTCTTTGGTTAACTGAGTGGTTCTGTTGAGGATGATGGATCCAGTGTCTGCGGGGGTTACTTATAGACCCGTGCATGGAGTTGTGTTGCAGTTTGGACTTTTTACACAATTTTGTTTTATTTTTTCTTTTATTCTAGGATCTTCTGGGGAAAGACATTTTAGAATTCTGCCATCCTGAAGATCAAAGCCATTTGAGAGAGAGTTTCCAACAGGTACTGCATCCTGTTCCTTTTCTTCTGCCATTTATTTACTAACTACTCTGTTATTCAGAGAAATAGTTTTTATTTTACATTCCAAGGTATTTTTTTCCGTTATCCAGGAGAAGGAGCAGCAAAATAGAAGACAATCTGTTGGTCTGTTAATAAATGGTTAAGCTGCATAAACAATAGTTTAAGCTGCAGCATCTGTTGGCTCTGTTTTCAGAAATAAATCACCCGCCCTACCTTCCTGCACGTGTGATGGTGCAGCTAAACCTACATGACAGCTTGCTGGCACCAGGAGTCACGTCCCACTCTTTGTTTCTGCCATTCCTGACCTCCCCACCCTTCCTACTATCCTGATGCCATCACAGATAGACTTGCCTGTTGAGTTAGCAAAAGGACTGCATGATTTTGCATAGGATGAGCTTTCAGATGGCTCAGCTCCCAGAGCTTGTTGCCTGATGGCACCAGTGGTGCAAGAAAAGCAGCAAAAACACATACGCTGTGATTCAGTAAAGCCCAGATGATTGATTCCACTAATTCATCCAAGAGACAGTGACAGAATGCATCTAGATAATATGTCAAACATCCGTCTGTGATTGTCTGAGTGCAGCCTGGGGCTCAGGAAGGCTGAATAATGTTCTGGTTAAAGGTTCAGTCCTCACTGTGCTTGCTAAGATTGCACCAGGCCACAGGGGCTGCTGCTGTATCCTGGAATCACTTCCTGGGGACTCTGCTGTCACTGCTCAGCATTAGGCATGTGCGTAAGTGACTTGCTGGATCAGGGATTTGGTCATTTTCAAGGTCGTGGAGAAAGGCAGCAGGAAAAAAAACGCAAATTAGAAGCGAAAGTTCCTCTTCTCTCAACCTGCGTCCAATCTATGAAAATACTGTGCTGTTTCTTTAGCAGGCCATTCCTCTTTCTGTATATTTTTGTTCAGTACGGTAGCTGTATGATTGGGGCTGTTATTTGAATCATGGAATAAAAGATTCATGTAAACAGTTCAGCTATGCACCAGGTGGTTTTTATTTTCTAAAGAATGTAAAAAAGAAAAGGTTAAACATGAGCTTGAAATTTCTTTTGTGCTATTTTATTTGTGTGCACTGTTGGAAGACAGTTCACAATTTTCCCACCGGTGATCTCAATGCTTTATATATTATTACAGAATTAATGTTTGCTTTATTCATACTTCAGGACAATAGATCAGTGCAGTTTATTTTATTATTGTTAGTTTGGCCTTAGAAGTCTTTTCATTAAAAAGGTAACTGATTTCCAATAAACCGTTCTTTGTTTTTTCCTCCCCCAAACCCTTCAAAACTTGATATTTTTAATTTGCTGGCAGTGCCAGAACCAGGTTGGTGCATAACAGAGGAGGGGAGGAGGGAGGGATGGGTATGCAGGTTTTGGTCAATTGCCAGCATCCATCTCAAAGGTTTTACTTCCTTGGGAAGATAAGTTCATTCATCAGGGTGGGAAAATCAAGCCAGAATGAGATATTCTCAAGGCCAAGATCAACAAATAGAGTTTAGTATCAAAGGATCCAGAATACAGCTATTTGATATCCAGTAGGATACTATTCAGATTGGACACTTACACAAGGTCTGTTGTTTTTTTTTTTACTCTGGGTGTGGTAGTAGAAATTTCTTGATTAAAGAATGTTGCACATTGAACTCAAACTACAAAAGTTTTTGGGTTTTTTAATGCCTTATGATTCATTATTCTGAATTTTTTATGCCTTATGAGTCATTATTCTGAATTTTTCTGGGCAATAGTAATACTTTTTGCACCTTTTTTTTTTTTTTCTCTGTATTCTTTCCATTTAGTCCTGTAGCCAGTTGATCAGCTTGAAATGACAAAAACAGAATTGCAGCACATTTCCTAACCTAATTACTTGTTGATGGAGGCACAGGGTTTTCTAAGATAACTACTTGTAGGAAATACAGTGGACAAGGATAGAGAATCCACAAGATGTGGCATTTGTTTGCATTAGCCTCCCTTTTCCTTGCCTGAGATCTGGCTGAGGTAGCTTGGTGGAAGAGTAATAAAAAATAGAGAGATCCTAGGTAAGTGCCAGCCGAATTCTTTTAAACCATATAAGCTTTCTTCTGACTTAAAGCCAGGATTATTAGATAACTCATACAATGCAGTTGTAGTGCCAGTGTGCAGGTTTTGTTTCAAGCACGCTTCTTCAGCTGGATGCTCATCATGGAGAAAGAGCAATCCAGGCCTCGGAGTCTGGAGCTGGCACATTTGTTTCTGGGTTTGCCTGGGCCTTGGACCTCATTGCTCATTTTGAGACATTGTTGTGTCATTTTCACTGCCATCAGTGCCTTTGGTTTTATCCATCATACTGGGAGACTGATGGTGAAATCTCACACCTGATTCCCAACTTTTGACTTCAGTGAAACTTCAGCTACCAAAGGCAGAGTTGGAAATGATCACTGCCAGATATCTGACTTCAGACTTCTTATAAGCAAGTATGCTGCCCAAATTAAGAATTAACTATCCATTTTTATCCATTAATGCTATTAAAATGGGCAGTGGCATATTGCTCTCTACATTCAAATGCTGGCTCATCGTTTCTTCTTGTGAAACCAAGAAGCAATTGTTTCTTGTTAGCAGTTTGCCATCCCATTTTTTTTATTTTTGTGGTACACTCATAGATGCTTTTATCTTGATTTATTATGTGGCCTGTTTCTTTTCAAATTCAGATTTTGGATTTCCTCAAGAACAGTCTTTGCCTGTGATGTGTAAGATCTGGCTAGCTTTGTATAATTATTGGAACTACTTCTAGAGGATATTCTTGTTTATTTATCAGCTTTAAATTGCTCCTTTTGGAACGGTCTGTTTTAACTTCAGATGTCACGGAAGTAATCTTCAGGGCTCATTTCAGCAAAGCACTGCAACATGTACTTAACCATAAGTATGTGGTAAATTCATTTATATTCAATTATGCCCTTAAGAGCAGTTTAATTTAGCACATGCTTAATTCCCACTACATTTGAAGCTCAGCACACTGCTAAGTATTTTGCTGAATTAGAGGCAAACCTCTTTTGTCTTTTTCTCATCTGTGGTTATATCTTTATCTACCTGTTTCTGTCCAACGTAATTGCTGACTCCTGTGCATCCTTTGCAAGTTCTCATTCTCCTGTGTTCAACATCCCTGCAAGATCTTGCTGGGTCTGTTCTACACTGGAAAATTCACCTACACATCTAAGAGGTCATGAGTATCTCCACTTCTTTTTTTTTTTTTTTTTTTGTCTTTCTCATCAGTTTTTCCCTAATTAGTTATCTTTCTCCATTCAATTATTTCCCTATTCTTCTGTCCTCCTAATTCGGAATAATTACCCTTCTCTAACTGTTTTCTTCATTCTGGTTTATCGCTTCTTGACAAAATGTAGTCAGGTTCTTCATCCTTACTCCTATCTTTGTTTGCCTTATCATAGGCAATTTAAATACTGTTTTTAAATACTGCTACTGATTCATTTGTTGGGAAAAATAAGGTGTAAAGGGAACTTGTCAGCATTTGGACAGGAAAACTTATTATAAGGAAACAAGTGTACAAGATAACGATGATTTTTTAAGGCATTTGCTATCATTAGGAAGAGGCAGTGAACAGAAGAGATAAGGAAGCAGATGCTTAGCAGAGCCCTAGCTAGGTGGGTGCCAGACCAAGTCACTGAACAGAGATTTCTGAAATGGAACTTGATAGGCTTTTTTTGGATAGTGTTTCTTAAAAATAGCTTACGGTTCCTGCTAGCTTTGTGTCTTGGAGTCTGCACAATACATCTGTTCTTGTGCTTCAAGGGCAGGGCATGTGTTAAAACTTCTTCTGCCGTGGAGTTATGAGCAGTTGCTTTGACTGGGAATCCATTTCTGAGTAATCCTGTTACCTAGTGCAACAGCGATCAAGAAGAGAAATCATGTCAGGATGTGGCATCAGGTCACCAACATCCTATTGCTCTCTCTTGCTATTGAAACAGAAGAGACTTGCAGCCTGGAAGATGGGCTGACACTTGGTGGCTGTCTTGGCAACAGAAAAGCTTGACTGTGTGAGCAGTGCTTTGAGGTCTTTAGTTCTGGAGTGGTTCTGTTTTTAAGAAAGATGACTCCAAGTCGTGCTGGGGTAGTTGAAGCCCCCCATGCTCTTGTGCACCCCTCTGACAGAGGTTAATGCCCTGAGACCAAAAAGGCTGAATGAACACAGGTGTCTGCTTCTCAGCTACCACTGAGTTAACACCCAGAACCCACCATCAGTTTCCACTCATGTTAATAAGCAGGCACAAAAATCATAGTGAGTGAGCACCTGTTTTGGCTTTGCACTCCATGGGAAGGAGAAATAGTAGAGTTGAATAGAGGGAAATATAAATCAGAATCCCCGTGGACAGACTTTGATAGGTAGAGGTGCTCACTATGTAATATTCAGAGTGTTTCAGGATCAGATATTAGTCATCTGAAGACAGATTTGGGCTTGTAATGTGTTTGGAGAAGGAAAAAAACCAAAAACAGTCACATACAGTTTCTACAAAAAAGAAAAAAAAAACATTTCTGAAGTATTTTCCTAAATGTAGTGTGATTTAGTATGTCACACATGTGAATTGTACAGCTAGATACTCAAGCAGAAAAGCAGACAAGCAAGCTCATAAAATGTTTTTTCTTGTGGACTTCTGTTTCAGGTACAATGTGTAGTTCATGATATACATATTTAAAAGTTGCCTTAGTTTGGTTTCTGTGGAAATATGTATTCTGTATGGAACGTTTGGTAAATATTCCATATTAAAACCTTCTTAAAGCTTCCCTCTTGGGATAACAGCACAACCTGTTGGTACCTGAATCTGTGTGCTCCTTATAAGCTGGCTGGAGTGAGCGTCTTATGTAACAAAGTGTGTGTGGGGGGGTTAATTCTGAAATAAATAGCTGCAAACAGCTTTCAAATTTTGGTTATTGTCTCTTTGAGTGAAGAATTGTCCTGCTGTGTCCATAGCTTTCTGTAATTTAAGTTCAGAACACTCTCGTTTCAGCTGCTTGCTATTCATTTGCACAGCAGATAGCAATCTCCTTTTATTAACCTTTCCAAATGGTTTTGCAGGTTGTGAAACTGAAAGGTCAAGTCCTGTCTGTGATGTACCGTTTTCGTACCAAAAACCGGGAATGGATGCTGATCAGAACCAGCAGCTTCACCTTTCAGAATCCTTACTCCGACGAGATTGAATACATCATCTGCACCAACACTAATGTAAAGTATGTGCCTTTCCAGGTGCTCGTCTATGTGCTTTGGAAAGAACCGAAGCATTACTTTCTGTTGGTTAGCAGAGTAAATGCGCATTCAGGTTTTTATGTCACTAGCCACACTTTGTTTCTCTGTAGCAATCTGTAGCAGTGCTTTTCTGCATCGCCAGATCCTGCAGCATAGCTGCTTCTCTCGTTATCCTGCAATGCTTCCAGGCCCTGGCTGCACCAGGAGAATCCTCACTTATCTGTGATGTCATTAGGCAGGCCCCTTGATCTCAGTCCAGGCTGCTTTAAACTAGCACAGAGCTTCCAGCAGCAGACCAGCTGTCATGATACTGGAGAAATGTTAGCCTGATTCCGAAGCCAAAGAGAAAATTACATGTGTGCGTTAATAAGTATCACACAAGAAAACAAGACTCTTGCATCTTGTCCATGGTGATCATACTGTTATGTCATCCTGGGTATCTTCTCCTTGAGCTCTGCTTGCTCTTGCAGCCTATAAAAGCTGGCAATATGATTTCCTAGTAGGCTGAAGTGGGAAGGGCTACTCCTCTGCTGTTAAGATCTGGTAGAATATCCCCAAGTATGGTGATAGATCCAGCCCCTTATATGAAAAGGGGAATGAAATCATCATGTATTTGAATAAATACTTTCAAAGATCGGTCATTGGACTTTTTAGAAGGAGGTTGAATTAGTGGGTGTCTCATTCTGTAGCTGATAGAACTGCTTCTGAGGAAAAGTCTTGCTAGGAGTATAGCAGGGGTTTGTCATTGTTTAACTGAGCAGAGAAGATTTTGGAGCCTCCTGAGTTATGAGCCAGCAACTGCAGAAGCTAATCTGGTCTTGATAAAGCTGTTACTTTTGTAGTTGTTAGGTTGTTTTTTTGTTTTTTGTTTTGTTTTTTAATGTCTTTTTATAAATATTTCCTCTTTCCAGTGTAAACTTAATCTATTTCTAAAACAAAATCTACTTCTGGTCTGACCAGGGTTTTTTGGTGGCTTATTTGTTTTTCTTTTTTTGCCAAGTGTTTAAGTTTGAGGAAATTATTAGATTTAAAATCTCAACCTGTTAGACCGTGTAATGGAAATGCTGAATGAGCAGCCTACTAGTGGAGATGCATGCTGAGAATTCTACTTGGAAAACCAAAGCCCCAGGACGTTGGCATTTCGTCTTAGAAATCTCATAAGTGTCTCTATGTGCTCCCTGACTTGCTGCTGAAGAAAGGTATTTGGACATGACACACGCCTGGGCTAGAAGACCTGTTCTTTCAGCATCTTGAAACCCATCATTGGAATCAATTTGCCTAGATCTTTTTTGCTTGCATTAGGTTTAAACAACCAAACATAGTTCATTGAAAACAAGTGTCCTGAAACCAGGGATGATCATCTCCCTGTCTGCACTGGTATTTCCACATTTATGTTGCCCCATATCTCTTTTCAAAATGATTTGTGTTTGCAAAAAAAACAAAAACAAAAAACAAAAAAACAAAAAACAGTCCAGCAAAATAGAAGGTAATTGCTGCAGTCTGTCCTAGGATGGCTTAATTGTGCTTTGTTCCCAGGAGTCCACAGCTCAGAACGTGGAACTGCAAACTGCATTGTGTATACTCTGGGAATGCTTTTTTCTGAGTCCTCTATACTGTTCAGCTTGGCATTGCAGCAGTCACTGAGATGAATAGGATTGTGCCAGATTCTGGCTCCTGTTGTATTTCTTTTGCTGGGTCTGAATAACAGCGCAGCAATGCTGCCCTAATATGGAAGTTGCCTGCTGCTACTTGGACAGTGGATGTTCCTTCTTTTCTGTCGTGTTGAAAATGTTCTGGTCCTATGGCAAGATACAGCCCATTATATGTCTGCTTTTGAATGGTAGAAAGAATGCATTATTCAAACTGTTTTCTGTTTTTCTCCCTGTGCTCTCACGCTGCTCAGACAGATGTCCAAAGAGAGCTCACTGTATTGTAGTGCTGTTCCAGCCCATTTGGGGATATATCTATGCTTTTGCACATTTGGGATCGTGTTTTGACTTTCGATTTCCTAGATGTCTTGAGACATTATTTGGCATGGTAACTGCTGCCTTTTGCCTCCTCACTCAGCTCCTGCTCGGGCTGGTGGTTCAGTGCTGTGTGGCCATCCAGGTATGTCAGTGGCTGCAGCCGTTGCTCCGGGTCAAGCAAAGTGCTTCACCTGGAGACCAAGCCCTGCTGCCTTGCACTGCACAGCTACACGCGGAGACACTTTATCTCTTACTGTGATAATGTAGCCAGTTCCCGGAAATACAAGCTTGAGGGAGAAAAAATTCAACAAGCAATTTAAAAAAGGCAATGTACACAACAAGTCTAGGTTTAAATAACTTTTTAACTGAAAATAATTAAAATCACAGTGCATACATCTTTCCCTCTCTCTCTCCATTCATGGCATAGCTCTCATATTCTGTTGGTCACTGAGCAGTGTTTTCCCAAAAGACTGCAGAGGGCAGTGGTGGATCCAGTTGTGGAGAGATTCATTAATTATTGTTTGTTTTGGTTTTGCTATTCTCTTTTTTCCCTTTTTCTGCTCTAAAGGATTTTCCTTTAGAGCTTCAAACAGTCAGCTTTCCAAATCTGCTTTTGGTGCAGAGTATATTGGGAAATTAGGTTCAAATGTTCACTTAGTTCCTTGCAGAAAAAAAGACAAGAAAACTTCTCTCAGTTTCACTTGGGTACAGTCATCCAAGAGAAACTTCCTGGAGAAATGAAGCATTTAATGTTTAGCATTTGTGCTGTGTTCGGCTGAAAAGTCACCCATCCAACCACATCTTCCTGTGCATTTGGGGCTGTTTGATTTCCAGAAAGAAATAATAATTGGGATTAATGTTTATCTAACAGAAAGTACACAGAGCAGCGCTTGAATGAAATAATCCATCGTGGTGACAATAGAAGTCTTCAAAAACATAGAAATCAGATATTTTTCTGACTTGTCTGGAAATACTGATGTTTTAATTTTTGTCAACGCTGAAGTCCTGTGTTCCTTTACATGCATTTATGAATCCTCCAGATGCCCTGAGTTTCCAGGTTTTCATCTTGGAGCCAGCTGGCTCGGGTCACTGCTGGAGGCAGCCTGCAGGATGAATCAGCTGTGCCTGGGGAGAGCTGCTCCCTAGTTCTGATTCTCTTGAGCCAAAATGCTGTTGAGATCAATTCTTCTATCTTGGGTAGGGGTGCTAAAGATCCCTGTGTCATCTGTGGGCTGCCTGATCCATCACGACATGTGTAAGATGTAAGATGGGCCCTTTCACAGCAGTGACTTAGAAACTAGACAGAGAGAGAGGAGCTTCAAGAGTTCCTGAAAGAAGACTGTATGAGGGCAGTCTCAAGACTTCTATTACTGCCTTTTTGTCCAAAGCAGGGAAATGTGTGTGCCTCTATTATGGTAAAAATAGTGTGGTAAGGACACAGTATTGTATCCATATAGATACTATTAAATTTAAAGTCCAAATCCTTTCTATTACTTTGATGCCTGAAAAAGCAACAGGTTATGTTCCATGTTTATATGGAGAGATTAATTCAGCTGAAATCCTCTTCAGTGTCCAAAGGATCTTTTCCAGAATATTTCCTTTTCCTCCAAATGGAAGTAAAATTGAAATAACTGCCAAAAAGCTTCAGATTTGCAGAGAGCTTTCTTGCTCAAGCCACACACTGTCCTGGTTTCATACTGGACCAAGGGATGAGCCTGGAATTGTGCAGCATGGGCTGGAATTGTTGACTTGGGCAGTACCTTACTTGCTGTGTTGGGTATCACGTGGCACCCAGAACTTTCTCTTCCGTTTACTCTTTTAAGGTGTGAAACTGAAATAGAAACCAAGGATAGTTTGGGTTTTGGTTTCAAAGTCCAGAGGTTATGGAATCACAGAATCATAGAATTGTCAGAAGGCAGTTTCAGTTTTGCCGAAACTGATAGCATGTTTCTGTTTGGTATCAGCTTGAAGAAACAAGCTGGCACCCCATGGCTGAAGGGATGTGTGTGTGCTGCCATTCCATCAGCAGGGCTGGTTGGGTGGCAGCACCTGACATGCCCACAGCAGCAGTCTTCAGCTCTTCCTGGTCAGATGCTCCAGGAACTGCTGTGTGGTTCCTTTAAGGCTTCGGACACCATTCAGACTAATCTACACAGTAGCAGCAAAGATGTTAATCTGGCTTTGCATTCCAGACTGAATTAGATGCATTAGATACAGAGCTCAGGGAGAAACACTCAAGTATTTGCTGTCTATAGGAAGTGGATTTAGTAGGTTGTTCACTGAGTTCCGTGCTGTTAACACAGTGTAATACCTGTAATGTATTGCATGACTGTGGTATGAATATTTAATAAGAATCAGAGATGATAGAGAAGGGCAAAAGAGCACTGAGTTAGAGGACTGCCTACAAAACAAATAACTGGTAAGCATGCTGTTTGGTTTGGCTCATTTGTATGTATATGGCTGAATCAAGAAAACATGCTTTCTACGGAACAGAAGAGACCTAATGTGCTGTTTATTGACACACGCACCAAGGCATTGGTAGTAAAAACAAATGAAACAGTATAATTAGCTTTCACGTTAACAACAGGATTTGATGGGTGTTTATTATCCACAGGGCGGTATTTAGAAAAACTTCCCCATAGATTTACCATGATTAAATTACCTCCCATAGTTCTGCTGGAAGAGTGTGCATTTTATGCTTGCAGAACAAAGAATTTCTTTGCGTTCCAGAGGTAATTTTTTAGGGATTCTCTGCTGGCTAAAGCAATGTGGAAATCCATGCTTCTTTGGTAACCTGGAAGAATGACATTTTTGCTTGTTACTCATGGCACAGAAGTGATTCTGTGTACTATGTACTCTACATAGTAATGCTAGCAGAATGTGTTTGGCCATCTGCTCTGATCTGGTGTGTTGCAGGTCACAGATTTTTGTCCAATTTGCCACTGAGCCTAATAGTAGCTAGTGCCTGCGTGAAGTATTATATGGAAAAGCAACAAGTCAGGCCTGAAAGGCATCAAAGGATGGAAAAGGTTGGAGTGGTCCCTCCATCGCTATCATGTTGCTCCTAGTCCGTTGTTTTATTTGGTCTCTACGTTTGTCTCAGTCCTTTGACACGTGACCAAAATTATATACTAGTTATCCAGAGCTTTGAAGTCCACAATCTTGCTATTTTGGAACGTCTTGCCTGCTGTAACTGCTCATCTGTTAGGTGACTTTTTTCTTCAGAAAGAAGTTAGAAGCATACAGAACTGCAACCACTGTCAAGTATCATTTGCAACTATCAAGCTCATTAATCCAGCTCCAGTCTTATCCTCATCTCTGAGTTTTAGCCTCATTTTGAAGGGTTTATATTTCCTTTGATAACTAGGCAAAGAGCATCATAGGTACAGTGTGCATCCCTAAGCTAGGAGTAATCTTGCTGATTGTGACCAAGTGACATAAAGCAGCTGTTACTGGAATGTGCAGAACATTCAGGTAATTTATCTGTAGAAAGAAGATTATGCATTGGAGGGTGTAATCTGCAAAAGACAAAACATTTGGTCACAAAATATTCCAGTTCCACTTCTGTGCCGCTAAAACTTTTAACCAAAGTGCTCTGCAGGGATTCAGATATTCTTCCTCGGGAAAACCAAACAGCATTTTTTGAGGGACTATTCCAACATTTTCGAAGTCAGCAGAATGCCAAAAGTCGAGTGTTGTGTCCTGTGTTATCAAATAGTTATAGAGTGCATTTGGATGAGCTGCTGAGAATGGGGTTTGAATGGCAGCAGTGTGCCTGCTGTGCTGGAGCTCAGTGCTGCCCTGAGCAGCTCTCACACTGCAGTCCCAGGTGGGACTTGGGACACACATGGGTTTGATGTCTGAATTTGTCTTTTCCAAACTTAAAAAGCGAGTGGATAAAAGGGTTCAGAATATCATCGTGCTGGGTACATGACAGCTGTATAAAAGATACGTATATTTTTATAAATAATATTTGTGCATACTAAATGTGAATATGTCTGAGTGGTCACCACCACCTTGTTGTCCCTACAAGTCTTCATCTGTAGGAAATGTCACCTGTTGGTTATTTCTTGTGACTTCCAGTGATTTTTCTCTCTTGGTATTGGCTAATTGTGGTAGTTAAGGAACAGTGCCTGATGCTAAACACAAATCAAGTGCATTTCAAGCATCTGCAGATGCTAAAGTTCTTTGTTCTGGCATACAGCCCCTAAAGTTTATTGGCTCTGGCAGTTTCTTCTGAAGTATTTTTCTGTTACTGCTGCACATTTAATTTTTGCTAAGTTCATATAATTGGATTAAAACTATTACTTCCAGTGATTCTTATCTCCTTTGAACAACTGACATTTTTTCTGTTTGATTAGCTTTAGCAGGAGACTTGTGTTTGCTGTAGCATTTGTCAACACAGATTTATTTTAGGTAATGACTTCATTTACATAGTACTACAAATTTATTTCTTGATGTTCACTTCCTTAAAAGATTTCAGAAATGAGATAGGATGTGGACTTGGATCCTTAAGAGAGTAGAAATGAAGAATATTAAAGATATTTTATTACAAAGAAGGATTTATATTCAGTTCTAACTCAACAGATTGTTCCATGTGCCATTCAGACAGAGTTTTGATCGCTTTTTTCTTATTAACTGGTGTAATTCTGCATTGGTGTTGCTGGAGTTTTCCTGTTTACTTCAGCAGGATCAGGGAGGAGGTTTGGCATATTCATCCTTAAAGTGAGGAAGATGTTCGTGATGTGTTAAAATTGAATGCATAAGGAGGTTGCATTCCATCCTCCATTTCTTACCTGCCCATATTTCTATGCCATTACAGAAAAACTCTTCACGTGCCGTATTACATTCTGTGGTGCAAGTGTTCTGAGTGTAAGAGCTTTAAAAACAGATGAATCTCAGAGAAAAGGACGTAATACCTGAGAGACATTTCTCTCAGTATTAAATAGAAGACTGTGGCTGTACCTTTTTCTGTATCTTAATTGTTTTTTGTAACAACATCATTTTGTCTCTTTTGCAGGCAGCTCCAGCAGCAGCAAGCAGAACTTGAAGTACATCAAAGAGATGGGCTGTCATCCTATGATTTATCTCAGGTGAAGTTTCTCAGTAGTTTTTATATTTGTGCCTCTAATCTTTTAAAATGTAGAGCATTGGCAGATTTCAGCAAAATTAAAGATGCAGTGTGACCATCCCTGAATTCCTTTTTGTGAAATGTGTTGGAGGGAATTACCTTCCTCTGTGCATCTGAACAGGTGCCTGTTCCAAGTATACCAGCTAATGTTCATGAGAGTGGAAAGTCTGTGGAAAAGCCGGATGCTATCTTCTCCCAGGAGCGAGATCCTAGATTTGCTGAGATGTTTGCTGGAATAACTGCTTGTAAGTAGTGTTTAATTTTTCATCCTGTTTTAAGTTTGGTTACATGATGTGGAGCGCAGCCATGTGAGAATGTACTGCATGACAGAAAAAATTCCAACAAGGTCAGCTTGCAGCATATTTCCAGAATTTGTCGTTAGTTGGTTTTTCCCCCAAAGATGTAAAACTCAAGGAGTAAGAACAGCTGTCGTGTGAGCAGAGTTACTTATTGCTGTTCATTTCACAAAGGGATCTTAAACATTGTTCATAGATACTAAACATTCTGAGCAGAACTTTCAGCTTCCAAGTATATATTTTCTTTCTTAGACAGCAGATGTGAGTTCATCTCTCTAAATAGGCATTGATCAAAGTTACCAAGCAGCCGTAAGCATGCAATTTTTCATCACATCAGAAGCTTTTACTTTGATGTTTTGCATTGATAGGCATCTCAGAAATAGTTACATTCTTCTGTATTTCATAAAAATTACTGTGAGGACTGAGTGCTCACCAAGTGCCCTCAGTGAAGGATTTCCCAGCCGTGTTCCAAGAGGTAGCAGCCAACTTGTCAGCTGGGCAGACATTCCTCTAGCTTACTTCGGCTTATGTTGCCTGTTGTCATTCATTGAGAAGACTGACAGCTGAAGGGGTCATTTGAAATATATATGTAGGAAATAAGGCTCATTATTTCCACTGCTCGTGGAAGAACTTGTTAATCGTTTATTGTTCTTAACTGTCCCCTCTGAAAAATAGAAGCTTTTATGCTTGTTTTAAATAAATCAATGTGCAAGTGTCACGCAGCACGTGAAGGAGACAACCCACGGGGTTTGGCTCCAGGGGCGTTGGGAGATGACCTCACTGCATTGGTTCCTTGTGTCTGTCATGGCCTTTTCTAACAGAGAAGGTAGTGGAGCTGCAGGATAGCCCTGGTACTCTGTCTTCCTCTTGCTAGGACTTACTCTGTTATTCTTGTTCATCCTTTTCCATCTACTCTAACAGTGAAGTCTACAGCTGAGGCCATAAAAGGGGTCCATTAGAAGGTAGCAGAACTCTAACCATAAACACTAAAATATGTTTTCCCAAGCAGGAACATTCTGCTTTTTGGCTGCCTCATTGGCTCTTTCTCAGGCAGCTCTCAACAATGGGGAGGGGTTAAGGTTAAGGGTGCAGCAAGCTGTGAGGTAGCTGAGAGGTTATGTTCTTGGAAATGCCATTTCTCTTTTTATTCTCATCAATTTACAGGGTATGCTTTTTTTGGTACTCTTACCCTGTCTGAATTTCTCATGGGAGCTGTGATCAAGGTCTTCTCTGAATGATAAAAAGAAATGGTTCTCAGTTGGAGATGAAATAGGCTATCCAAAACCAATATTGACAAACCTGCGTGCTGCTTGCAAGACTTTTTCAATATGTTGATACCAGATCTCATGCTCTGCTATGTTCTGTAAAAATACAGGTTTAACATACAGGGATTGTTGGATAATCACATGCAGTGGCCACACATAATTAAAAACTGAAGTGGGAAGAGGAGGGCTGGCTTCACCCATTCATGCAGGTGCTTTGTGGTGCAGTTCTGACAGAGGTGTTCATTCTACAGGCAGAAACACTGTCTTTCTGCCAGAAGAGTAATGGCTGACTAGTAAAGGGACCTTGGTATAGGGAAGGGAGTTAAAAAGAAGTTGGAATAAGGATGCAGGTAAAGCATCAAAACAAAGTAGATATACAGTGTTGTATGGTAAGGGCAATGAAGTAGTGTGTCAAATCATGAATGGTAATATGAGTTCTTAAAGCTGATTTAGCTGCTTGCAGTTAGTTTAGCTGTTCCCTTTGTTTTGGCTTCATCCTGCAGCATGGACCCACTAGCTGCCATGGTAACTTTTCTCCACTTGAGAAATTCGAGTTCATTTAGGGCATTCTCAGTATTGCTGTTGAGACATTTTCAAATGGCTAAAATAGCTGCAGGATTTTGGCGGTCTGTTCCAGCCCTGAGAGCTTGGTATCCCAGTAAAGGGTGGCCTTAGAAAATGAGAGATCTCAAGCAAGAGTTACACTGCTGAAAAGGGGGGGGGGGGGGAGGATGAAAGGAAAAAAAAAAAAAAAAAAGAAAAAGAGGCAAAATCATCTGCCCTTCTTCTTGGAGATGTCCTTACTCCAACCTATTCTCAATTAGTCCCTCCTATCATATGCACAACTTTCTCTAGCTCTTGTCCCCATTTCTCCCTGCTGTTTTTATATCAGAGTGTAGGTTTGCAGCCCAGACTTGCTGTCTGTGCTGAGCAGTTTGTAGCCAGTGAGGAGTTTCTACAATTTCCTACACTGAAGAGGAGAAGGAATACCAGCTTGCATCAGTAGCATAGATACTCCTTCCCTGAGGTTCTTGTGAGGTAATTTGAGGTGAATTCTTCATCTGGGAAGGAGATATTAGATACTTGTTAAGAAAAGAACATAATAAAAACTTAGATAACAGTGAAGAGGTGGTGTGTATTGGAGATCCTTGATGAACCAAGCTCACAAGATCTCTAAAAGTAGAGAAAGCTAAAAAATACTTTACTGCTTGTGAGCTGTGTGGGCCTTGTGTCCAGGAGGGCATTGTGAGTGGGAGTCTGAAAAGAGCAAAGGGGAATTTGAGGAGGCAGACTTGATTTCTCGGCCTGTCAGAGGTGTGTAGCAACAGGTGATTGCAAAGCCATCTGTGAGCTGTGGGTGTTTTACACTTGAAAATAGTAAGGGAAAATGGGGAAAGTGAATAAGGGGCGGTGAAGCAGATCTTTCAATTATTTTAAGAGAAGTAAATAGCAGTGAGGTTTCCCTGGGCTTTAGAATAATTCAGTGCAAGAAGATTAAATTAAGGGACTGAATGGCATTGTTGTCTAATTCAACTAGAGATTGATCTCCAGTTGCCACATTAACTTTTATAGTCTGCTCTTAATGGCATCTCCATGTGTGTATTACTCACTATGCTACTCTGTCTTTCCACACCACTACAATGCCTGCACTGTATTTCTTGGCTCCATCAAGCCACACATAGAACCCTTGGCTGAATGGGGCAGGGGTTCGCTGATACAATTCCTTGGTGCATTTAACCCTGCTGCTACCTCCATACAAACAGGCTGCAAGATCTGGAGCAGCTTCCAGTGAGCACCACGAAGGTCTGGACTGTGTGACTACGGGGCATGTAGCAGTGTCATGTTCCATGCAAACAATAGCATTAATGAAGTACATCCTGGGGAAGGGCTGTGAAGTACACACAAGCCAGCTGTGTCTCTAATTTCATATTGAATTGTCATATGGCTCTTTTGTGTCATAATGTATTCCACAGGGCTTTTTCATAAAAGTTTAAGAAGGGAAGAGCAATCCCTGCTGTGTGTATACGTTGCTATTTTCTTTAAGTAATTTTTCTTGTCCCCTAAACATTTATTTTTCTTTCATTTGCTTTTCTTTTGTAGCAGATAAAAAAATGATGGCCTCAGCATCCACAGCAGGAAGCCAGCAGCTGTATTCACAGGGAAGTCCATTTCAGCCAGGACATTCAGGAAAGAGTTTCAGGTACCGTAGTCCAGATCCTGAGCACATCAACTAATGACTGAGTGCAAGCTGTTTCCTTCAATTTGGTGAAAACCACACTAACCTATAGCAAAAGAGCTTTCTTTGCCTGTATGAACTTATCTTCTTGTATCCTTTGCTCCTATATGATGCCTTTGCATCTGCACTGGGCTTACAAGCAGATTTGGTTCACTCAGATAAAAACAGTGAATGGTTAGTAGGTAGTTGTTGCTGCGATGGTGTCATTGGTAAAAGCTAAGAAGCAGTAACAAATCTTAAAGTCAAACAAATCTGAGAGGTGATGGGGCAGGCTCACTTGACTGTCTGATGAATATTCACCCAACCTAGGAAGGTTCACAGATTTACCCAAAGCTGCCTTGTGCTGCTTGTGCAGGCTGCCTCAAAGGCTTTATCTGTCAGTGATCCAGCCTAACGGACTCCACTATTAAAGGGAACAGAAGGTATGTTTAGAATGCCAACATGCTCAACAGTTCTGTAACATTTTAAGTAATTTTTCATTAATACAAAATGAACAGTTCTAATGTGATCTTGATTCTGAAAATTTCAGTATCTGTAATACTATTTGTACACTGAGATATATCTAAAGCTGGGAACTGTATCTGTTTCTTTAGTTCATCTGTGGTACATGTGCCTGGTGTGAACGACATCCAGTCTTCTTCATCAACAGGCCAGAATCTGACACAGATATCTCGCCAGCTAAATCAGAGTCAGGTTGCCTGGACAGGAAATCGCCCACCATTTCCAGGACAGGTATCAGTCAAAGCTGTTCTGTCTTCATAGTCATTAGAGATTTGCAGTCCCTCTTCTTCTTACGTAAGAGTTGCTAAACCTCATTTATAACTTATTAAATGTACTTAACTTCTATCATTTGTTCTCAGAGATAAATCCATTCCTCCACTTCTGTTCCTTGACAGCTTATAATAATTTGAGACAGCAGCCCTATGTGTAGCTACATTTAGTTTGTAATGTTCATAATAGTTACAGTTGCTGTGCTGACATAAATCCCAATAGAAGGTCTCAGTCTAGCACATATTTTTGTGTGCACTGAATGAAATAAAAGAGGACGGCTGTTATGATTTACTATTAGGCTCACACATTAATTCTTTCTTGCATCTGGCAATATTACCCACAGTTAAAAGCACGATCAACAAGTGGTACATCCAAATACAGGTGTGAATTCAGAGCAGAGGGCACTGAATCTGTTGCTTTCCATTAGCACTGCCCAGTGCTACTCACACTGTGATGCATGCTGGAGGAGACAGCACGTCTTTCTGTGAGGTGCCCCACAGCAGCATCAGGGCTTCATTAACCCAGAAATCACCTCTTGTTCTTGCTAACAAGAAGAAAGTGTTTCAAAACAAAGAATAATATGAAATAATCGTGTTCTGTCTATCATTAATGCTGTTCTTAATCACTAAATTTCCACTGTTTGGTAGGTTAGAATGACATCAAAGGCTGGGTGATAAATATCTTTTGAGTAACTGAGTTACTTCTGTGTTAAACACATTGATGCTGCCCAGCCCTCAGTGTGCCATGGTTATTCTGTCACACCTGTTCAGTCGAATACATTTGTAAGGCTGGCACTCTGTTGAATAATATGGAGGATTCTAGAAGTGACGTTAAAAGATAACTCATCCCTCTTTCTGTCCAAGTCAACAGAGTTTATACGTGAGCATGAGGAAATTGGAATTCATTCATTGTAAATAAAGAGTTAAGCCTTGCAGAAGTGACACATGCTCTCATTGTCATTGTAAAAAGCTTTAGAAATGGACGATGTCTTAGGTTGGAACTGAGCTGAAGAATTAATAGCATCTTCATCATGTTATATGCATGTTGGGATCTCTCTTCCTCCCCCAGGTTCATTGCGTTTGCCTCAGACAATCTTCACTTGAGCGCATTGATTGCCAATAGCAGCTCACATCACTAAAGCATCTAGAGATGTAATCACCTTTAATTTCTATTTGTGGAACTGGCTAGGCTGTGTTTTTCTTGGAACTTCTGCATTTGTTCATAATGCAGGAGATGGGAAACAGTTTATTAGCAGATTTTATCTGTAGTGTTACATGTTGTTGTAGCACATGGTTTTGGATGACACGCTTCACCTCCCTTAGTCTCAGTGTACATCTCAAAGCAGTCTTGCAGTGTTTAATCATTTGTATAACATTCATGGAGATCCTATGATGAAACCATTATGTAGGTGAAAATGACAGCAAGTTGCTTTTTAATACCCTTGAATTAATTTTGCTGCCCAGTTAAATCCGAGTTGGACTGTTTATTCCCTACTCCCAGGGATAGTGATTCACACTACCTCCCAAATTTTTTTACAAGGCAAAATAACTTTGTTCCCTGTACTCCTTAGGCAGGGAGTGTAAGCAGATCATTATCTTCTTTGGCCAATTTTCCCCAAGCACTAGTGACTCTAATCATCTGAAAACTCTGTACAGTCTACAAGACAGACAGATAACTGTGATTTTCCTGTGGCACAGCAAAATCAAAACACATGGCAACTAATTCTTCACAGCTCTTCAGTTTGAGATTAATCCTTGTAATAGAGGTGAAGAAAATCTTGTTTTTACCAGTAGCTCTTATTGATTGCATGTAAGTTAATAAGCAGGAGAGCTGTAAGTGTTGATTTATAGCTTCTTGTGTTCCTTATGCAGCAATATGTTGGCTTTGACAGAAATTAAACATGACTGAGATGGGGATAAAGTGCACGTTCATATCTGCAGGATTTATTTAGTTTATGCTGTGTATTGTTAAAAAACGTGTGTCTGTTGAGATGCTCTTCAACAATAAAAATCATTCTTTTCTTTCACCCGGTATTCCTCAGCAAATTCCGTCTCAGTCTGGCAAGGCTCAGTCATCTCCCTTTGGGATTGGAACAAGTCACACCTACCCAGCAGATCCATCATCATACAGCCCGCTTTCTAGCCCTGCCACCTCTTCTCCAAGTGGGAATGCCTACTCCAGCTTAGCAAACCGAAGTGCAGGGTTCGGTAAGTTTTGAACAAAGTAGCACAGAAATGCACATAAAAACGAAACATTGCGGCATTAATTGAAATTAAAATCCTCCAGCTTTTTCTTTTGGTGCTTCAGTTGGGAAGCTTGGGGTGGGAGAGGGTTCTGCTCTCTCAGTTTGTGCACAGCAGACTGCGATAACCTGTTCCCTCCGTGATGCATCCTCTAATCCAGCAGACTTTAGAATGTTGTGATATTTCGTAATACGAAGTTATATCTTTTTCCCTGTCAGTTATGTCATGAAAGATTCATAGGTTGCTTATATCACTGATACGTCTTCCCAAACTGTAGCCAGAAGGTTCAGTCTCTGCTTCTAATGATAACACCTAAATGGCATGATAAAATTTACATTCTTCCGGTTTTTCAACTTCTCTGACTGCATAGTGTTATCCCCTTGTCTGGGGATGGCTTGCCGCTATTTGGCAGGACACAGGATTTTCTGTACCCACACTGCTGCCATGTTGGGAAGTGGTTTTCCTTTTCTGTGCTCAGCTAGTGGCTTTCAGACTGTGACCTCGTGGTGAAGATTTCTGGACTCCAACAGCACAGTAAGATTCAAGAGTAAAAAAAATTAAAGGTTCGTCAGTGATGAACACACACAGAGTGCATGGAAGATGTTGCTGGCTGATAGTAGTCTGCAATTCCAGAAAGCTTTGGTAGCATCATGCTAGTGGGTGCAGTTTTTCACTTCTTTCTTGAGACTACGACAGGAGCAGCTCCATTGCAGATCAGCCTCCCTAAGTTCAGACCTGTGCTGCATTGCTTGGAATAAGTGCAGCGAAATGGAGCTTTTCCCGCAGAGCTTATTCATGACTCCATTTTCATTTTCATTAGGCTTTGTACATTTGTTTATGAGACAGCCTTGCATTTCAGGCCTAAGCTACTTGGCAGGAACCCTTTCACCTAATGAGAAACATTTCCTGACCTACATCAGTTTGGATGCTATTAATAACAGCCTTCACAAAGACGAATGTCTTCAACCTCTGGCTTGCAGTCACTCTTTTGCTGAAAAGGAGCATCATTTGCCTCACTGACTTGATTTTAACTTATTCTTCTGAGAAAACCAATATTGCAGGTTGTTTTTTTTTTTTTTTTTAAGAGTAACTTAGATGAATTTTATTTTAGCTAATAAAACGAATGTAGGATTTCTGACTCAGCTGAATTATTGTGTAGTGATGTCAGTAAGGAAGAGCTGTAATTGTCTACTTCAGGTGTGATGGAAATACATCACTGCAGCCTGTATACCATCCTGTAAAATGTTAATTTTATCTGTTTTGCTTGGTTTAGCTGGTAGTCAAAAGGATTGAAGCACTAATTATGGAATAGTAATTGATTTGACATTACAGAGTCTGATTATTGGAGTCCTGACATAACATGGTGCGTGGAAGTTTGGTATCCTTGGAGGAGGTGCTGATAATCTGGGACAACCAGATCTACCAAGCTTGGTTCTCTGTAGCATGGGCAAAAACAGTAGGAATAGCTATTTAAAAAAAAAAGAGGGAAAAGTGTTAGCCTCTCAGGAAGCTTTCTAACATGCTAAATCTTAGAAGGAGATATTGAAAGTAATTAAAACTATCCAAAAATGTATAAATTTGGGGCCAGTTTGTAGAAATACAGAACAAAGTGAATTCAGCTTAAGTGTGAGCTGTGACTGCTCATGCACTGTATGTGTGATAGATGACTGAATTAACGTGTGTGGCATCATATTTTTTTCTGGCAGGTCATTTGGAAGAAATCCATCTCCCTGAAGTCATCATTTTAAATGTATTTACCATAAAACCTTGCTGTTCTTATTACATTCTCTGGAATTTACATGGCCTTAGTCTTTAAAAGAAATTATCACCATAATAACGCGATAATAATTTGCTATAAGCTACATGTTAAGTAAATCATTTTGCAGCTGTAATATTGGCAGTTAAGACAGTGTAGCTAACAGCACTCCACATTTTTAATACAGCAATGTCTACATTTAATACAGCAGAGCTGTTGCTTGTTGATCTTACTATTTTTACATCATATACAAAATGTGAAAGTGCTTCTCAGATGAGAACTGTACACCCACTGCTGTAGAAATGATTAGGCTTTTTAATTAAAGAGATATTTGGATACTGCAGTTTGTTTATTTTTGAAGTGAAATGGCAAATGAATGGCACTCAGGGTCTTTTTCAGGGGGTCATTTGCAAACATAGGTGTTGGTGGATGAAGTCTCCAAAGCAGTTTTTCAGCTCTCTGACTACTTCTGCCATTTCTCTCTTCTTCCAGCTGAAGGTGGTCAGAGCAGCAGCCAGTTCCAGGGGAGGCCATCCGAAGTCTGGTCCCAGTGGCAGAGCCAGCATCACAACCAGCAGAGCGGAGACCAGCACTCGCACCCACAGCCCAGCCAGACCGAGGTGTTCCAGGTGAGCAGAGCCCAGTGAGCTCTAAATCCCTCTGTCACTGCTGGTTCGAATAACTGTGGCTGTCAGTGAGCTGGGATGCTAGCAGGGCTTCATACAGTTGCCTGTTACTGTGTGCTGCTGTGGGTTTGCATTGCTCATGCCTGCTGTTAGCTGAAACTGATTGCTAACTAACAACTATAACTGTTTTTCTGTTTTAAGTTGTTACAACACTGGTTTCCCTGTACCTGGGGTGTGTGTATTTTGCAGGGAAGCCATGACGTGGTTCCAGTGTCTTTCTTACCTTGTTACTGACTTCTAAAATCCCAGTCAAGTCCAATTAGACTTAATTTCAATTCTCCTTGATAGTTCAAGCAGGAAAGAAGTGTGATATTGTATAGATAGTGTCCAATAAGTTTTTGGAGCTAAATCCAGACAGATATCAGATAGCTGGTAAATAATCCTCTTCACCTACCTAATTTTGTTACATCAAGTACAATTTTGGGCCATCACTATAGGTGGAGTGAGTCTTTATAAGTTAATAAGTTCTTGTCCTTGTATAACTTGTTTTTAATTTAGATGGAGACAGTTTGCAACAAAACAATGGAGGTAAATGCAGAAAAGACAGCTCAAGCCCTGAGTAAGGTTTTGATGTGGGGCACCTGATTATCTTTTAAACAGTAAATTTCCCTGCAAGACTGGGCTTGTGCTTAGTTGCTCTCAGGAGTACTGCAGAATAGGCATTAGCCTGAATGTTCCTGTGTGAAAGCAACGGTTCATTCACACAAACAAATAACATCACTACACCTAGAATACCTGTCTGCATGCCATATGGCCCAGGCAAGATAAATCTGTTGTATCTCTCCCTAAGCAAAGTTTAATCACTTTGCATGTACTTTAACCTAAAAGCATCTTCAGGGTAATTTCAGTGAGCTGATGGCAGCAGAATTCAATGGCCTGCAGAGACACAGGGCTCCCTCCAGGCACCGTCTTGCTTGTGTCTAAAACAAATGCTATATCCCAGCAAATATTTTATGAAATTATGGCAAAGGAGCGCCAAGGATTAAATGGGAAAATGGAAGAATTGGATTCACTTGAAAGGCCTCCACGAAGTTGCTTGCACTGGTTGTGCCTGAAGCCAGCCCTAGGTTAGATGGACATGAGGAGAGAGGGAAACTCGGAAGAGGAGCCATCCTGCTAGTCTGTAACTGAGGAGACGTTGCCTCAAAGGCCCCAGCAGCAGAAATGCCTCGAAGGGGATGGGAATTGAAACAGGTGGGGGCAGATAGGGCTTCCCTTTGTCTGGGGAAGAATGTGGGGAGAGAGAAAGGCTGATACTGGCAGCTTGGAAGCTGCCGGTTCTGCCCACTGCCTTGTTTTCCACCGCTGGCAACAATGCTACTGAGAGATTGGATGGATTTTCATCTTCCCTGTTTTTGGGGTGACTCCTCAGTACACAGCTACTCTCAGCAGATGTTCCTTCACAGAGCAGATCCTGTGTGTTTTCTCTCTTTGCTCTTTGGATTTTGTTTTATTGTAAGGATAATGATCCATCCATGGCGAAACTTGGCTTTACAGTAAGAGCTTATTATTGTTAGGACTGACAGGAAAAGCAAGTGTAAACTCTTAGTTTTCTCAGCAAGAGATGTCTTTTCCCTGTGGCTTCAGTCTCCAGCTGAGAGGAAAGGTTTAGTATTTTTGAAGCCTCCTGCAGGGAACTCACTTGGCTCAAGACACGTGGGAGCAATTACCATGAAATCCCATTTCTTCTAAGAAGTTTCCACCATTTCCTCTGCCATTGAAAGCACACGAAGAATGCTTGGGCAGCTTGTCAGATGGGGTGGGTGTCGTCCAGGCTTCAGTGTCCCTCAGAGCAGCAGTACATTCACTTACAGAGTATGTGTTCCCACCATCATGCTAACATAGCAGGAATTCTTGTTGGTAGGGTGCAGGAGTGTCAGAGATACTGAATACTTCTCATATAGTGCTGCCCTCAGTGAAGCTGGAGAGTTTCCTTCTCTCCATGTCTAACTGCCCATTGCAATGGGAATTGTTTCAGCCTGTGGAGGAGTATTATGGGACAGCTCAACTGTGGTTTACTCAGAGGAGCAATCTAAAGCTGACGTCCCACATCCTGTTCAGAAAGCTCTGGCAAAACATAAGCAGCACGTAAACCTTAGCCCTAGTACCCTGCACAGGTCCGTTCTCTCCTTATTTACCTAACCTTTTGCCTTTTCTGATTTTACAGAATGAAAGAATGAACAGGAAACTTTGTGTCTGGATGACATGTTAGAAAGTGACACATCACTTTGATTTTTCCTTATCATGCAGGACATGCTGCCAATGCCGGGGGATCCAACGCAGGGTACTGGCAACTACAACATAGAAGATTTTGCTGATCTGGGCATGTTTCCACCATTTTCTGAATAGCTTGTGAAGCAGAAATGGAAGCTCTTCTTCAAGGCCATTTCAGTATATTTTTGGCTCTGCTTTTTCTGTGTTGCATTTCTGTAGAAGCTTCTAATCCAGAAGATGCATTTCTCATATTTCAGATAGTGGTGTAGGGCTTGCTCTCTCCTCCACAGGGTGCGTTAGTGCCGACAGAGGAGCTCCAGCTCTTGGTAGCGTTCATTGACAGCTCCGTTTTTTTTTTTTTTTATTTTATTTTACTGTCATCTACCTCAGAGATGAAAAACTTTGTTTGATTTAAAAAAATATATATATATCTCTGAGTCTTAAATATTTGAATGTGAATGATATCTAATATTTCCTTTGAATGGTAATTTTTAAATAGATAACGCAGTAACAAAGACTAACAGAGAAAAGGTAAGGTGATGTGTTATTACAGTGCCTACCACTCAATTTTGATGCCTTGCTTTAAGCTTAGGTTTCTGGAAGCAGACAGAATATTCTGTTTTCTTTCATTCTTGTAGTTTTTAGTTCACTTTAAATGTGAGATTAAGCAACATAATGTAGGCCTCTCTCACCAGAAGATTCAGCTCCACCTTTTCTAACTTAAATTTGAATGTGTGTACATTTTGGTACTTTATGTATATCTTGTGATGTATGAAGTGATTTCCTGTACTGGTTTCTTTTGCCTTTTAATAGGGTCTATTCTGGAGTGTACTGAGAAGGCTTGACAATATGTGGAGGCTTTAGATACTGCAGGAGTCTCCATCACTTCACACAGTGTTCTTACTTTTAATTCAGGTGGTTCTCTGTTCAGAACAAGCATTTACTTACAGAAGCTATTAGTCTGTTTTTGCACTGAATTGAGGCCTATGTAACTCTACACATTTCTCACTGGCTGTTTTAATTTTGATTTTCTTGCTTTCCCAAAAATACTCCCTCCTAAAAATGACTGTAAACCCATCAAGATTGCAGTTTCTATATTAGCTGCATTTCCTTTCTGTGAAGTACTTTTTATACTGTGAAACCTCACGTTTTAGCAGTGCAAGGTGGTGGCCTATTACAGTGAAATCATTCAAGCTCATTTGCTGTAAGCAGTGAGATTGTTTTGTAGCATACACTTTTTTAGAGTTGGTAATGGTAATGGATATCAGTTGGACACTTGTCCACTGTGTACACAATGATAACTTGAATTTTTGCTTGGATTCCCAAGCAGTCATTTCTGTTAAACCCTGTTAACCCTTTTCTGTTAAATACTGGGTTTTCACCTTACAAAGTGTTTCGAGTACTGGCTATTCTGAATGCTGCGTGCTTTTCCACAGAGGTAAGTTCATCAGCCTTCCTTCAGAGCTAGTCATCTACCATATCCGTTCATCAGAAATGTGATAGCAAGCTTTTTATTTGTTATCTCATGCATATGATGATTTATACGAGGTTGGGTTTATAAAGTCAGCCTTTTTAATCATTTCTTTTGGGGTGGGAGAAGGGATTGCTCAGAAAGGACGAGGAGCCCAGAGTTCTTGCGTGCAGATTTTCTTCAACCTTTGAGGTTGGAAAGGTTGGGACGGAGTAGGGTGAGCTTCCTGGAGCCTTTGCATATTCTGGAGCTATCGTGGACCTTGAAACAGGAGCCCCCATCTAGATCCCAGTATCCACAGCCCCACATCTAGATCCTAATGTCCACAGCAATTCATAGACTTCACTGCACTACGGTTTAGCTTTTCTGGCTCCTCTTGAGTCGTGGGCTATGTTCCAGTGGGAAGAACCACGTACATTACCGTAGTCCATGTTGCCAGGATAACATCTTGGAAAAGCAGGCAGGCCCCTGTCCTGCAGTTTGCCCTGGCATCATGCTGAAAGGCAGTGCAGGCTGCCAAGTCAGCAGTGGCACAGGGACCATGGGGTGTTTTTCCACCTTACTTTGCTTCCACAGACCTCAGACAGAACAGCATGTAGTTTTCAGTATCCAGGAAGAGCCTTTTCTACTTTTTCTCTTGCCAAGTCTGGGACCAATCTCTTATCCTACGTGCAAGTGGGGCTAGAGACACTTTTTTTTAGACAATTTTTTAATGTATCTAGATGCAGTACTGCAGAGGCCTCAGATCTCCTGGTCTGTACTTGCCTCACCAAAATCACACTGAAAACAAACAAAAAATCATACCTCTTCTCTCCCAGAGATAGGGAAAGTACCTTCTTAGGTGAGCAAGCCATGCACTTACGCACAATTCATTTGAATACATGAATGTTAATTCTCTTGGAGCCTTCTCCCTTTCCACCCATGCTGCTTGAGAGAGTGACTGCTCTCTGAATTGCATAAACAAAGCTCTGCTGTCCTCAGAAATTCACTATTTCTGAAAAAGAAGCCTTGGTGCAGTGCAGGCTGCGGGGGAGGCAGGGTCAGCATCTGCACGCTTTGGTAGGGAGCAGCAGTCTGTAGAATCTGATCGTGAGGGAGAGGGCAGGAGATGAGCAGTTTGTGTCTCTGTGCAGAAGATGCTGGAGATGATACTTTTCAGTTCTTCTAGAATTTTTCAAAACCATTAGTCTGTAAAGTGAAAAATGAATCAAAAAATGCTATTGCTCTGTTTTATTTTACCTGACAGACTGTTCTGAGCGTATTTATAATTTATTCTGAATTCAATCTAAAAATAAGATGTATGCAGTTGTTTTTATCCTAATATCAGCAGTGATGACTTCATCCTAGAATCACAGAATGGCTTGGGTTGGAAGGGACCTCAAATATCACCCAGCCCCAACCTCCCCACCATGGGTTGAGTGCCCCAAACAGACCAGGCTGCCCAGGGCCCTGTGCAGCCTGGCCTTGGGCACCCACAGCTCTGGGCAGCCTGGGCTGGGGAATCACTACCCTCTGAGTAAAGAATTTATTCCTCACATCTAGTCTAAATTTCCCCTCTTTTAGTTTAAAGCCATTCCCACTTGTCCTATCTCAAAAAATTTGACTGTGCAGTTAAAAGTGCACTGTTAGCAGAATTTCAAGCACGTTTTCCCTTATTTTATTTGCTGCGTTTTTCTTTTTTCCATACAGCAACATGCCAGTGTGCCTGAGGCATCGGGGCACGAGCAGCTGCTTCTCATCTGGTAGCCCCTCACCTTTCTGTTTGGGAAAGGGAATGGCTGCTCCATTAAGAGATAGTGCAGATGGCACCAGGTTGGGGCTTTCCCTGCAAGCTGTGGTCATCCATTCCTCTGCTTTCTTCTCCTTTCCGCCCTTCCTTACCACTGCGTTCCCATAGATCCTTGCCACACACACATGGGAAGGTGTGGGCAGCCTTTCCCACTGAGAAGGGAGCTTAGCGAGCTTCGGATTCAGCAGCTCTGTGCTTCTAGCCAAGTGACAGAGCAGGTTCAGCATCCGCAGTGTCAGTGTTAGCTGCTCTGCAGAGCCCCATCCCAGCTCTTGTGGCAGAATGCGCCGCGCAGGCTGAGCTGTGCTGCATTTTTTTGTCTCGTGTTTGGCTGCTAAAGCAACTTCCTTTATAGTATAGCTGGCATTATAAAGTGCATTTGGAATGCTAACGTCCTTACTGTGTGCCATTGGTGTAACTTTGCTGGTGCTTTGGCTGCCAGTCTCTAGAATTTCACAGGTGGTGGATTTCTTGTTTCTTTTGTGTGTTCTTTGCTAAGCTGCAAATAAAGCTGTGATTTCTGATCAAACTGTGTTGCAAACACAGTGTTTCTCAAAACCGAACCTGCTGATATTTAAACTGCAAATAGTAGTGTCTGGGTGAGCTATTTCCACAAGTGGGCATGTAGACCAAGATTTTAGATACTAAAATATGTGCATTCCTTAGTTCGAACAAGCTGTCCTGTTTAACGAGAGGGACTCCATCACATTCCTTGTTAGAAGCACTACTGGCAGTACCTACGGTTATGCTTTAACCAGGCAGTTCCATTTGTAGCTTTGTTGCCTTTTTTTTCTGTTGTTCAAGTACAGTATGAAACTGTAAATACTTCTTGCAGTACTGCCTTTTTAACTCTTACTTACTTTTGGCACAGTGTTATATAGTGTTGGATTTACCCAATTGCTATGACATATATTTTTATACATAGGTGTACTCTTTTCTCGAGAATAATAACAGCCATTTTGTCATCAATGCCTTACCAGTGTCATACTGCTGTTGCTCTTTGTTTGCAAGGTCTCGGGTGGACTAATTTCTAGTTGAGATATTTTCACTTTTCCTGGCAGTGCTCATTTGGGATCCAGGTGATTTTTGCCAGTCCCATTTTTTGCAGTTGTAAGCTGTGAGAAGAGGAGAATGTGAGTTTTGTGTTCTTCCTGTTAATGGAGCAAATGAAAGGTGATGGCATCTAATTGTCTGTAGAAGGTCGGTCTTTTCCTGCTCTAAGCCAGAGTGCGTTTCATGGAACTGATGACTGTGGGCACTGATTACTTTGTGTAGATTAATGGTCTTTAAAAAAAAATAAAATAAAATAAAAACAAACAAAAAAAAAACCTAAACCACAAAAAAAAAGAAACCTCCAAAAATGGATTTCTGTCATTGTTAGGCACTTGGTTACTTATCTGTTTAAACTCTTCATATGGATGTGAAATTGTGCCGTGGATAAAGTGTATTTTGTACTTCTGAATGTTCTATATTTATGACTAACAAGTACAGAATCAGTTGTGTGTACGTATAACTAATAACTGCCTTTTTAAATTTCATTAAAATAAAAAGGTCATGAGCTGTTGTTAATTCCTGTCTTTTTGTAAATGGGTACAATATGCTGCTGGGAATCGTGGAGTGGGAAGTAACCCTGAATGATGCCAACAATCAGGCACTGGGCTTTTCTTTGCAATCTGTTTCTGTGCTGCATGGTTTGGATGGGGAGGTCCCTTTTATCTTCTTCATTTGTACAGAGGCTGTCCAGCGGGAGAGAAATGTTAGTTTGAGGCATCAACTTTTGAAAGAAGTTCCAGAAAAGCGTTAATTAAGAGCCCTGTTCTGCTGATGGCGTTGAGGTGTATGATTTGGGATCTGTATTGTAGAGTGCTTCATTAGAGCACAATTGGTTTAGAATTGATTCATAGTCTGTGGCAATTTTTATTCCCTCTCTCGGGTGACAGCACAGTGCTTTCTTTGTCCACCTTTTGGTCTCATTATTCAGAGTTGAAAAATGCTCGCATCCTTCCCACAAACATCCTGGTGACCTTTCCAGACTTTCTTATGTAAAGTGCATTAGCCTTTCACAGTGGTTCTTCCTCGTATTTATACTGTATTTCTTTGTCTGCTTTGACACATTCTGAGCAGGATTTACCTTGCTAATAAATCCAAAAAGCTGATGTCTGGACCACCGCAGGGAGCTGAAGATGCTCCAGGGCATGCATTCCTGCTGCAGGGTAGGTGGTGTTTTCACAGCCCCATGCACCATTTTATCTGACTGTGGAGAGCAGGCACGGGCCCTTTTTGGGACCCCTGTGGGAAACCCACAGTCAAAGCAGGGCACTGAGATGTCCTCATCAGCTGCAGGACCAACCCCACCTGCTCTGCAGGGCTCCACTGGGTAAGTGCTCATCCCTACGAGACACGTTGGTCTGTGGTGATGAGGACAGAAATGCTGAGGGTTTGTTACTGTGGCAGTTGTTTGGTGCTTTCTGTTGAGTTTTGATAGGCTTTTAGTTCTTTTGGAAGGACGTTATGGAAGTAGAAGGGAGCACACAGAACAGAGGTGGTGAAGGAACACCAGGCAGGGCGGGGGTGATGTGGCTGGGCTGTCGTAGGATCCCTCCCAGTCCTCTCAGATGGATGGCCATTAACCTGTACTCCCAAGCACTCAACCAAGCGTTCTTTTAGGCAACGTGGTGACAACTGGCTGTGGAGTTGCTGGGGGTATTAGTTTTGGTGTGGAATCTGGGTTTGGAGATGCAGATTTGGAAGGGATCCAGATGTGCAGTGATAACTGCTATAGGTCAGCATAGTGGGACACCATCCGCGTGTAAAGGCTGGCGTGCAGGAAAGAAATACAGTTGATGTATCCCTATACTTGCCATATTTGGCTCTACAGTCTGGCATTAATGACTCATAATAACGGCTTAAGTCTTCATTATGATGATAGAAGTATATTTTTCTTAATTTTTCCGTGGGAGCTAATTCTTAGCCACATTTCCATCAATATATCATCGTAGTTCAGGATGTATTACTCATTTAATTTTCCCAATTTCTCTCCAAGTTGGATATAACAGGGACAGATACAGAGTTCTTCCATCCTTTTTCACCAAGGTTTGGGAGATTCCTGCTTGGCAATCCTTGGCAGCATCTTTCTTCAAATTTCTTGTTCTGTCCCACATAAAATGAAATAACTTGAGCTGCATTCATGGATTTGGGATCATGTCCAAAGGTTGCTAGGGTATCTTTTCATTAGCTCTGGAAAAAAATTATCTTCTAATTATAGACTGGCACTAAATACTAATATACGAAATGTGTCATTTGGGACCCAGCTGAAAGTAATGTCATCTGAAGGGTCACACATGGAGGATGCTCATGCAGCAGTGCTTAAGTGCAATTTCCACAGCTCTTGCAGACAAAATTTAACAGCTGTACGCACATTACTGCCATTACAGCTATGCAGGCACAGACTCTGAGGGACAGAAAAGGGCCCCAGAGGTTGGATATTAGGAAGAATTTATTCTCAGAAGGAGTGGTGCTGCAGTGGCACAGCTGCCCAGGGAGGTGGTGGAGTCACCATCTCTGGAAGTGTTCAAGAACCGTGGGGATGTGGCACTGAGGGATGTGGTGGGCAGGGCTTATAAAGGGGGCGTGGCGGGG
>JAOWBP010004028.1:9769718-9786434 GCA_028571105.1 Tragopan temminckii | reverse complement strand
GCCCTGCTTAGTGTGGTTGTGCTGTGAGGGGGGGACGGGGCTTGGGGGGTGGATTTTGGGGAGGCCCTGGCTTAGGGCAGGCCTTCAGCAGGTGTTCGGGTCTCCACGAGGCCAGTTTGCAGCAGGCTGAAAGCAGCCTTTCAGGGCTACCAGTGATGACATTGGATGAGAAAGCATTTTGTTTAAACGGTAGTTTCTTGAAAGTATGATGTGGAGGGGGGGGGAATGAAAGGAAAAAAAAAAAGAAAAAAGCCTTTCTAAAACTTGAATTTGCTCCATAGAGCAGAGCACTGAAAAATAATGAAAGCCAGATGGCCCGGCCTGTCCCAGGAACAGGAAAAGGAAGAAAAGCCAAGCTTAGCATCACAGGAAGCTGCAGTCGGGGAGCTGGGAAAGGCAGCAGCCTGCACAGGGAGCACAGGGACCGGCACTGACCAGAGCAGCTCCGGAGATGGGTTGGTGCTGGGGTTTGCCCAGGAAGGCAGGGAGGAAAGCGACTTCAGGGCATGCAGGTCTTTGGTGCCCAAAGCTGAGCTGAGAGCTTGCTGTTGCAAAAGCTGTGTAGGAGTGCAGGGTCCTTCCTGGATGGAGGCTGCAGTGAGCAGCTGAGCTGTGCCGAGTTTCACAGCTGTGTTGTGCAATGGTCGAAGCCAATCCTGGTTCCACCACTCTTTGCATGGGAGTTACGTATTCCTTGATGGAAATATACGAGCATGGCAGAAATCACTCTGACGCACTTCCTAAAGGGACAAGAGCGCTGTACAAGCGAGTGTGTAGGCACAGACACGGGTTTAAAGTAGGGCAGCGTGTGTGTGTGTGTGTGTGTAAATGTGTATGTGCACACAAGAAAAACACATGGGCTGGGAAATAGCTGCAGGTATGAGGTGTGGTGGGTGAGGGGTGCGTGCTTCCCTCTGCCTGGGCTCCTCTGCCAAAGCCAGGATGGAGGAAAAGAGTGGGGGAGATGAGCCAGGCTGGGCTGCCTCCATTTCACTTTGACAGTACTGAAATTTGGAGGCTTGAAGCCTTTTTGCATGCACCTTCCACTTGAGCTGCATCCTGCAAGCCCTGGTAAAGCCATGCTGCCGGGCTCTCCTGCTCATCTCAAGCTGTGGGTTTCTCCCATTGCTGCTGATTCTCAGAGATGAGTGCCCTGGTTCAGGCCAGAGAAACGTGCCAGGTCCGGGCAGCAGGTGTGCAAAGGGAGCAGGCTGGTGGAGTCCTGCCCGCCCCAGGCAGCCCTCGGAGCTGCTGCATCTGCACCCAATGCCAGACTCTCAACCATGGCCGCCCCACAGCAGCACCGTGTGGCTTCTATGGCTACAGCTGGCTTCTGAATGGCATGGAGTCCCATGGGCATGTGCCTTACTAGCACTGCAAGTCTAGCAGAGCGAGCATCTCTTCATCATGCATACTTTAGCCAAGGTATTATAGCACAGTTTCCACTTCCTAGCATTTAACTCAGTCTTTTCCACTCAACAAGAAGTGCTACACAGATAGACTGGCAGATTTGGGGAGCTGCTTCTTCCAGTTTGGAAATCTTAGGAAATTACTGTGGCAAAACATTTTTTTCTGTCATTCAAACTTCAGACATATTCTATGCGTGGTCTACAAATCTCGTCTCCTTTTTCTTTTACCTTGCCTCTTTGAAGTATAATGCAAGCCTAGAATCACCCATGCCAACCTTTTGCACCCGCCATGTTCCAATGGCTTCTGGAGTGAAACTCACTGTAGCTGGTCGGTGGTATCGATGGACGCTGCCAGCTCTGGACATCTCATGTTTTGCTACTTTTGTCGTAGAAGAAGTAGCAAGGTAAGACGTGGTTTTAGATGAAAAGATGGAATTCAACTGAAGCTCTCTTGGAAAACAAATGCTCTCTTGTAGACCCTTGTACCAGTTAGAGAGGGTTAAAATGATACAAGTAAGAGCAGAAGGATCTAGTAGATCCTAAATCAAAACTCCTCTCTTTGCCTTGTATTTTCCCAGGAAAGGCACTTGAACTGATGCTTGGATTTCATGTGAACATCTATTCAAGCCTTTGAGGACATTGCCAGGAGTCACAGAACAATGAAATAACTCCGCAGGGCCAATATTACAGCTGTTCGTTGAAAACTGGAGTGAACAGTTCCCTAAGCAGTAAGGATCAGACTTGCTGCCAGTAAAGCATGAAAAATGTCGCTCAGTGGCCAGCGCAGGACTGAATCTCAGACAGCCCAGGTACAGCCCTTCACAGTGCTGGGTTTTCTCATATTTGCTGCTGCCCTTCCAGGCATTCAGAGCATCCCCCATGGCCAGAATGTGGGATTGGGATGGGGCTGGGCAGGCCGCACAGATGCAGTGATCCCATAAGCATGTGGGCCCCGCAGCACTGGCTAAATGGGAAGAGTGAAGTTGAAGTCTCTTAGCGTGGGGCTGCTGATGAGGCAGGCCCTGTGCTGAGTTCAATCACAGAGTCTTTGCGGCCAGGACTGTTTTCATTTTAGTGGCTGTGCCCAGAATAACAGGAGCAGGATGTCAGTGGGAGCCCCCAGAGCTGCTGCAGCACAAACGCTCATCAGCCACTAACAGAAAATGTTTCCTGTCTCCAGCTTTTATGGCAGCGTTGTGGCCCAAGTAGATAGAAGCCTTCCTCTCTCTCTCTCCCCAGCTGCAGTCTCCAGCTCAGGCAGGTGGAACAGGGCAGTGCTGCCCAATGCTCCATCAGCTCTGGATGTTCTCCAGATGCCAATGGGGAGACCTGATGGCTCCTGAGAAGGAAATCAACGCACGCACAGGGGTTCAGAGGAGTGACTGCTGGCTCCCTTGCCTCAGGAAAGCAGTGCTGTCGATGGCTCTGCCTGGAGACAACACCTGGATGTGGGCCAGACCTGGGCGAGATGGCCGGGCTGGGCAGACAGGGGAGCCAGGAGGAAGGAAGTGAATGAAGTCAGCCCTGTGATCTGCACCAGATGTGCGCCCCTGCTTCTCTGCCAGCTCATTACCGCTGACCGAGCGGTGCCCTGTGTGCCACCACAGCAGCTGGGGGGCAGCCAGGCACAGCACGGGTCTGCTTGTCCCCAAAGCTCCCCTCCAGCACAAGCGCTCCTTCCCAGAGCCCAGGGAAAGCAGTGGCATCCGAATGAGTAAGTCAGAAACCTTGCTGCTCGGGCAGCCATGGCACAGCATCAGAGCATGGTGACTTGTACTGAGCAGTGGCTGACGTGAGGCTGACACTGAAAACATTGGGGTGGTAGCGACCAGAGGTAACATTTGCATTATCAGGATATAAAAAGTCATGGGGTTTAAAAGGGTACATCCACCAGGGAGGAGCTACTTAAGGCAGCCTGCTGCTGGGACAACCAAACCAGAGCTCTGTGGCATCCAGGCCCTGTCCCCTCGTGGGCTTACTGGTGATTAGGTTTATCCCTATGCACCCAGCGGTGGAAGTTCTGGGATCACCACAGCTCCAGTCTGGGCTGTGGCTGAGGAAGGAGGAAGTGAGACGGTCCGTGGAAGCTGCTGACTCCTGCAGATGAGGTGAAGGAGCCGGGGCTCGGCCTTTCCACCTCTTCTGGTAGCACTGATTTGCTGGACAAAGTAGCAGCTGGAAGGAGAGCAGATGCAGCTGTGGGGTAGGAGGCCAAAGGAGAAAGGCGAGAGGAAGAAAGACCACTGTGAGGACCTCGTTCAGCCAAGCCAGCTGCAGAGCTCTCGTGGGTTTTGTTGTTGTTGTTGTTGTTTAATTGATTTTTATACTAACAGACAATTAAAGTGATCTATTTCTTTCTGTCTGTCTGTCTGTCTTTCATGTTTCTCTAGTAATGAGTCATTTCCTGGGGGTGGAAGGGAAAGAGCATTTCTTCTCAAAGCTTCAGAACAGTGTTTTGGCGTTCGGGTTGTGGGTTTTTAATTTAATTGCTTGCCTGCTCGCTCTCAGTGAAGCAGCAACATCAAAACAAGCATGGAAAAATAAAAAGCCACACATGAATAACCCCTGAACTCTGCTCTTTGCCCACAGCAATGGGTGTCCATATAGCAGGCGGCCCAAGGCAGTGCACAAGGTAAGGGGCGATGGTTGCCAAAGCAGCAGACGGCCCTCCCACCATATTCACCCACAGATTCTGATGCTTTTTCCAGCTCCTGCACGTCACTGGTGTCAGTGCCTGTCTGCTCCGCAGCACGCTGACCTTTGCACATGGAAACTGGTGGTGGTTTCAGTTCAGTAAGCCACATGCCTTGGGGCTGTAGTGGATGTAGGGCGAAGCTGGCTGTTGTCCCCAAAGCTTACGTGTTAGAAACTGCTGTCGGTTTGGGGAAGCCCAGTGTGAAGCAGTGGAGAGTCTGAATCTTTTTTGCTACAAAGCTGTAAGTAAAAAGTGCTTGTTAGAGTGTGGACTAATAAAAGTGGTCATGCAATCAAGCTAATTTGCTAGAGATTAGAGCCTAATTGAAACCAAAGAAGTGAGAGGGCTGCTAGCCTCAATGCTAAGCACACACACAGAACAGCATACGCTGGCAGCCAAGAGAAGCACACTGGCTTTTTGGCAACAAGCAGTAGCAAAGCACCTTGAAGGAGAAGCCACTCCTTCCCAAAGCTTCCAGCCCCAACTACACTCCAACCTGTTTTGCCTGTGGATTGGGATGGGCAAACCCCCAGCACTGGTGGAACAACAGCAAAAACTTCCATTGACATCAGTGGGTCCTGGACTCCTCTCACGGCCTGTTTTGTTTGTTTGTTACGCATTTCCTGTACTGCTCGGCTTCCAGAATGAATTATGTGTAGTTTCTCAATGAAAAAGGGAGAAAATATATACTTTCAGAGTTACTGCTTGTGTTTCACGCAGGAAATATTTGTCTTGGTTGAACCCTGGCGTAATTGAGCTGGAAATCGGAGTAAGTGCAGTTATTTCAGATCCAGAGAGGCCTGTTTCACTGCAGTATTTAGCTGGTTGTTTTCCCCAAGCGTTATGCCAGCCACTGGCTGGGGGAAGGAAAACATTTAAAGGGCCATCATTGACCCAATGGACCTGGCAGGAAATCCCAAAAGGTGTGCTGGGTGTGCACAAAGAGCACGAGCTCCTGTCCCCAGCTCTGTTTGCTCGTCTCTTCCCTCACGGTGTGGGTACTCGCCGGGACCCTTAGACCTGCATGAGGTTCTGTGGAGCCAAGTGCTAACCCTTGGAAGTCAGCAGGCACATGGCCAACATCAGGCGCTTGTAAAAGGCAGCCAGTGTAATGAAAACAGCTTCACTTACTCACAACAGATTGTATTAACCCGTTCCCAGCTAAACTGGGAAAGGACAATTATTTCACATATTAAAACAAAAGGAAGCAAGGGAGGACTGGTGAGTAATTTCCTTCAAATCACGTCATTTAGGTCATCATCATCATCACAGGTCGCTTGTTTTGCTGACCAGCCCTTAGGTAGATACTCACATAGCAGCTGTTATTCTCTGCTGTGAATTGTGGTTTTCTGCCCAGCAGCAAGTCCAATTTCCAGGGAAATCGGGAAGCCAACTCCTATCTACGCAAAAGATGAACTGTGTTTCCTGCAACTTTATGCCTCTAATGTTACCGGTTGAGTAACAGCCGGACACAACCGTGTCTTCTGTAAGGAAATATGCCAACTGTTGTTGCCTAGAAGTGAATAAAAAGTACTTTTGCTGTTAAAAGTTTTGAATGATTTGAAGCTGCAATAACAGTCCTGTCCAATCAAAGCTTACTCTTCTCAACAACAGGATGCGTTGCTCTGTTTAAGCAAGGAATAATGTTGTTTTAGTCAGTACACATGCTTTGCTTCCTGTTGGGAGTATTGCACGAAAAAACCCTAATTTATTGCGTATCAAATAACTAATCCAGTGCGTATTTACAGATTTTATATACAGAGATGTTTTCTAGTACCATTTGTGTGTAAAGAAAATATGAGCTAGCGTGATCTGTTTATTTAGCCGTGTGAGCTACAGCAAAATTAAGGAGAGACCCTCTGAATAAGAGACTGCATTGCTGTTAGTACTAGCAGAGCCAGGTTTATTGAGGGTCTCAATGCTCCTGACTTACAGTCAGAAAAGTTTACTGTCAGAAAACGTTCATTCTGGTGGTACAAGACCTTTCTTTGCCCTTCAATCTCCCTGTTGCTTATAAGGCAATTACTGGGAGCAACGGCAAGATTTAGCCTAAGGACTTCTGCATTTGCCCCCTGCTAATGATGTGCTGGGATCCTGTCATCTGCCAAGACACAAGCAGGGCAGCAGTAACTGATGCCTGTCACTGCTTCCTTCCTTCCTTCCTTCCTCCCATCTTGGGAAGTTGGTTCCTCTGTGTCAGGCTGTGCTAATGAACAAGAACAGATTTTGAGCTCTGTGTCTTGCAGGGAAAGCACCAGCTGGGCTGACACTAGTGGAGCCACTCAGCTTTGACCCTGCCTGAGGACGATCCTCATCCACCTCCAGGTAAATGCCCCGGGGCTTCTCCTGCAGCCAGGCAAGCCCTGCTGCAATTACCATTACGATTATCCCTGCACTTCAGTACGGGGTGCCTGTCATAGCCTGGCAGCAGCGCACTGCGCTGCGGGGCTGCGTGCAGGCCCTGTGATGGTGCTGGAGGTGAGGGCAATAGTCAAGGCTGGAGACAACTTCTGGCCTTGCAGATGTAAATCGAGGTTGTGCTGTTGTCTCAATTTGTGTATATAACTTTGTAACTATCTATCCAGATGTGCACAAAGGGATTTTAAGCACAGAACTATCCTTATTTGGAGATTGAGAGTTTCATTCATCCTGTGAAGACTGACTGAAGATCTCCTGCCAGGAGAAAGGGGATGCTATCCCACCATCCAACCCAGGTTTCCTTCTTCATGTAAATCAGGAGCTTCCCTTCTGTCCACTGGAGTCAGTGATAAACTCATGGCCAGGCCAGACCATGCTTGTCCAAGCATGAGGGCGTTCCTATGTCCAAAATAACGCATATACAAGGAAAAAAGTCAAAAACGTCTCAGGGGCAACCATGTCCTTGAGCTTCACCTTAATCCTCTTGTCACCTGAATTGATTCCCCGAACACTTCAGCTCCTTTATCACTTACACCCCTTTTCCACCCGTTTGTCCTTTGCCCAGATCTCGCACTGTGGCTAACTGACCTGGATTCACTCATTTCTGTGCAGATCAGCCAAGCCTCCCAAGCTGGAGAAGTGGGTCACTGTGCATAGCACACAGGGCTGTAGCAGAGGTGTCCTTCCCTCCCTCTGAGCAGAGAAGCCTTCCTGCTGCCACGTGAAGCTGCCTTTCCACCTCCCAGGCCACGTCTGGCTGCTGCAGGCAGAATGCCAGTAAGCAGTGCGAGGAAAGGGAGGTAGCAGGGACTGGATTTGTTGGAAAACTTCAGCCCCAAAACAAATGCAGCAGCTTGCGGCTCCCCAGCCAGGGGTGCTGCCAAACGGATGCACTGCAGTGAGTGCTGACGAGAAACAAATGTATCCGAGATGGAGAAATAATCTTTCTGCTAAAGCTTACAGCAAACAAAGCTGCAAACGTTGCTATTGGGGTGGAAGCTTGAGCTGTGACAGAGTGGATTTTCCATCCCTCAATAAACCTGATTTCGGCCAAAACTGTGAAGCAGAAAGCTTTCTGCTTAAAAGCAAACAAACAAAAGCCAAAGATCTACCCTTTAAGTCTGCTTTCTTTTTGGCCGAGGCTAAAATTATGCTTAGAATTGTATTTATCGCTGCTCTGAAGGGACCCAGTCCAGAAAAACAGGAAAGCAGACTGGTGCATGTGGATAGCTTTACTCATTTCATGGAACTGTTGAAGCGATTCAAGTGAGTACTTTACCAGTTCAGGATGAAAACTCATCCGATTTCTAGAAGAAACAAAAAAATCAATCCCATTTCAGTACAACTAAAGGAGTGCACTGAACTTTAACCGATTTCCTTTTTGAAACCTAGGCAGTAATGGTAACTTGTGAGACACCTCCCAGGCCGGGCGCTTGGAAATGAACAGCACAGTTCAGGTAACGACATTTGCTGTAAAGCCCAGGATCCCACTTGATCGTGTAACTCCTGTGCTGTACTCTGACACTGTTCCCTAGAGCAAGCTGCAAGTATTTTTATTAGTACAGTGTGAATGACTCAACCCCACAGGGTTTTTTCCTTCAGTCCCTGTGTGACCGATGGGCAGGAAGAAGAAAACTGTGTGTTTCACATGGGAAGTTTTCCAGCGTCTTCATGAAACTTGTCAGACTTTCCTCCTCTGCTTTCCAACTCCGCAGTACTCCTGCTGCAGGCTGGCGAGGCTGTGCATACACGTGGAAGTGATGGCTGACGTGTCCAGCTACGCACTGCTCCTGGTCCACCTATCCCTAGCCCAGCATATGCTTTGGGTTTTATCTTCTGCGCAGCCCTCTAATCCTTCCTCAGGAAATTATCATGTAGTTTATCTGTACCTTGGCATTAAGTTTTAGAACCTCAAGATTTTAACCTAAAGGAACTGTCCGTTTACTGCTTTTCTTTCTTACAAACGTCACTGTTGTTACCTCATTAACTATTTAGCATCCTGTCCAGTTAACACAATGAGCTTAGCTCAGCAAGATCTCAGGGTTGTAACAGCCAAAGGAAAATGCCACTGGTCTCCTTATCTGATACATTTTGGTTAGCAGAGATTTAAAATAATCAGTAACAGACCCTTAATGAGATATGTTTGGCAAGAAGGTACAAAATAACTATTAAGCTGGTTTAAAGCTATTTGCTTTTTCATTCATTCTGCCTTATCTAAGTGCATACTTAACATTAATCTGTTGTCATACTGACTTGGATTGTTTTGCTTCTGGATTTAGCATCCACATCTCTTGTTATTTAATTTCATTGCTTCTGATTCACCAGTAAATAAAGAGTGTCTTTTTAATTGTGGCCTCCCTGCAATCCAAGTGGTCAGCAGCACATCTCTACAAAAACCCCAGTCACACCAAAGTGTGAGGGATGACTAAGCTAGCTCCATTCATTTCTATATTGCCAGAGAGATCGTATAGAGAGAGTTTGCTAATTAGATATAAGATTATGTGAGAATTTTGGAAGACTTTTTGCACTTCTAAACACCTCTATCATCTTCTAAGGAAGCATGTTTGCCCTGAAGTTCCTCACTTACAGCAGATATAACACAGCAGGTTCAGTAGAAAAGGGGGTAAATAATCTATTGTTAAGTGAAATGTTTTATCCCTTTAGGAAAATGTGAGTGTTTGCTTCTGTGGGACACTGCTCACCGTTCAGGGTGACTCGTGGGGTAGGGTCGGGCCAGGACTGACGTTCTGCCACGCAGCAATGCACTCGTGGCACCCATGGCCAACCTAAGGGCCACCCAAGACCACCTCAGCCATCCCAGCTGACTTACAGCCATGGCAGTGCACATCGTTCAGAGAAAAGAAGGGGTCTGAAAATAGGAACATTCCATGCTTCCTAAAAAGGCAGCTGACCCAAGCACGTCCCTGCACTCTGCGCTGTATTTGTTTGCAACTCTGCAGGTGCCCAGTGTGCTGAGTGTATTCGAAGCAGAGAAATGCAACCTGATAAGGACAACTGTGATGTTTTGCGCCTTGGTAGGAATAATCAGTTGCAAAGAAATGGGGTGAAGAGCCAACAGAGCGAGCTGCAGTAGTGCTGGGGAGGTGTGGAGGTTAGAGAGGGTTGCCGGCTCAATGGGAGCCAGCAGTATCACACAGCTCTTAACAAAAAAAAAAAAAAGAAAGAAAAAAAAAAAAAAGAAAAAGAGGCAAAAAAAGCCAATATCATACTGGGACAGATCAGTGAAAGTACAGTCTATAAGCTGTGAGATCATCCTATTGCTCTACTCAGCGTGTGTTAGGTCACAGCTGGGAGATCTCATCCAGCCTGGGGCCAGGCACTTGAGGACAGCTGTGGGTCACCTTCAGAGAAGAAGAGGAATGATTTAGAAACAGAAATTTTGAAGGAATGTTGAAGGAACTGCATGCATTTGAAGAAACGGCTGAGGAGAGACAAGAACACACACAGCTGCTGTGAAGAGGAAAACAAGCTATTCTTAATGATGATGTAGGTAGGAAAGGTAGTGGTGGGCTAAAATGACAGAACAATGTAGATTAGAAACCAAGAAAAAGAAACAGCACAGTGAAAGAATGGGTCCCCAGTAGAATAGGCTGCCTGGTACTGCCTCACTAGAGGTGCTTCCGAACAGGTTAAAAAGCCTTTTTAAGGAACAGCATGGGTTTGACTTCAAGCAGGACAGGGACACTTCCTAACACACTTCCTAAAAGGTCACTCCATTCTTTTTTATGCTTCTGTGCTTGGATTAAATGGCTTTTTTTTTTCTTTTTTTTTTTTCCTTCTGGTGAGGAACAAAGTCAGGATGTGCCTTTTCTGCTGCCTCTACTGCTTTTTCTGCTGCCTCTATTGCTCTTTCCATAGAGAGGAGCATCTCAGGCAGTTTCCCCTCTTTCTTCCAGATTCATTCATCCAGTGCGCCCGGCCTCTGCAGCCCCCCAGCAGCAGCACCAAAGAGGGAATGCATCCTCAGTACAATTCCCTGCTCCCTCACATGCTGACAGAAGCATGTTGCCAGAACAACCGGCTTTATCCTGGCTTTCTAGGGAGGCCAGAGGTGACAACTGCTTAAAGAGAAAGGAGGAGCAGGTAATACTTAGGAGCTGTGCTGTCTTGTTTCCAGCCTCAAATGCATGTTCCAGATGAAAACATCTGAACCGTTTTTCAGATTCACAACCCTTTCAGTGGGACCAGCAATGCTCTCAGGCTAACAGCATCTTTAGTTCTGTACTCTTAAAAAAATGAAATCCGAGCTGATTATAATGGCTTTATTTTCACTGAAGAATACGGTTTACAGTGTGGATATAAAGATTGTCTTCATTTGAATGACAGCTGGAAAGGTTCATATGCTTTAGTAAAGCACTGCTGGTTTGTTACAGACAGTAGTATGCATAAGCCTAAATACACTTTGCTATTCCAATTACATGACCGGCACTCATGAATGGAAGCCTGAGCTTTATCTCCACTGACCTTGAAAACCCCCTGGAGGTTTATGATGAAATGAAGCATATGTTTTCTGGTGATTTCTGGAAAATGAAGAAACAACAACCACTCATTCTGATTTTCTCGGGAAACAAACAGATATATCATCAGAGCTTCCATATTACTGCAAGGGGATTTGGAGGGTCCCAATTTTTACTCAATTTTTACTCCCTCATCTCACACGGATTTGGAAATGCTATGCAAGTACAGAGGCTGGCATTGTGCACACCACAGCCTCTCCCCTGAACACGTACACACACATAAACCAGATGAACAGCAATTCAGGCTCTTGCTGATAAACCAGATCATCTTAATAGCCGAGTTATTGTAATGAATGAAGTGGATGTCTACAACTTGGTCACATTAGTGACTCTGCACTATAGTAGACATACACAAATAAGCTTTTAATTGATAGTTTGATTACTGGTCTAGACACAGTGGCACAGAGCTCTGTCTCTGTCCATATTTTTTCGGTAACAAAGCCTCAGTGCTTATTCCAATTTCTGACCTGAAAGAAGTGCATCAATTACAGCTTCCATACAGAGGGCCTGAATGCAGTGTGCTTGCTAGAGCCATGCTGAATGCAAGGATGGGAGCAGAGTGTGAATCAGCCACTCTCAGGTTATCGTAGCTGCTGGGAGCCCAGCTGGAAGCCAGGCTCCAAGTGAGAATCCCGGGCAGCGCAGCAGAGTAAGAGTTCTCACTGGAAACATGGTGCACAAGGACGTGAATGCAAAGAGAAATGCACCTGCATGAATGTGCTCCATAGAAACTGATTTACCTTTCACCTGAAGTATACTATGACTCTGACTGCAAGGTAGATAAAGTGGTTTTGATTTCAACAATTATTCTTTTTTTTTTCCCCCTGTGGGTTTTCTATTGTTCCTCTCTTTCTTTTCTCATGCACTATCTTCATGCCCAAGCCTTACTATTTTTCACGTTTCTTTTTCCTAAGGCCTTCAGTACTGCTTCATCTCAGTTCTTCCCAATGTAGCTGTGCAGATTTACAACTCCTTTCATTTCCCATGACACTGCTTACAGTCATGGGACAAAAATCAGCCTTTTCGTGCCAGATTCCACAGCCATTCTCCCCACCGTGACTCTAGGCTGCCATTCCCTTGAGGACTAAACTAGATTGGGATTTATTAAACCCTGAGCCCTCTGTTTGAATGATATACAGCCTCAGGCAGTAGGCACTAAGGCAAATGATACTGTTTCTTTGTAAAAGCACAGTAAACCATGCTACAGAGTGCATCGCCCCAGGCATTCCTAAACTATCTTGTCCTGTGTCAGCAAGATGCTTTAAGAACTCTCTATAGAGCTTTCACTGCTCCATTTTTCCTCTGCTCCCACCCTGTGCATTTCAATACAGTAAGGAAAAGATTTTGTCCTTAATTGAAATTCCTTTCATCAGCCCAGATATAGCCTGAACAAAGATACTGACATGAAAAAGCAGCCAAGAACCTATCTTTAAAACGTCAATTTGCCAGTGACAAGCATAAAATGCAGTCACTGCAAATCAAGACTCTAAATCCCCATTGTATATCACATAGCTGCCACTTCACTGCCTCCCCCCACTATCCGTCCCGTAAGTTTTGATGTTGGTTCATCCTTGTTTTTCTTTCCACATTCTTCTCATACTGTATTCACAGCAAATGTGAGGATAGTTGGGTCTTGATTAAACTCTTGCAGACTTAGAGAAAGCTCTTTTAAACCTTGAATGGTGTCATTTATCTTAGACTTCTACCTCTGGAAGAAATCGATCATTCAAGCTCTGTGAGTTTTCTCTATTTTTCCCTTTTTTATTCATTCTGGTAAAGTAATTGATGCACTTCTGCCCACACAGACCTGTAAATTTAATGCTCCATGAGTTTACATGGCAGGAAATTGCCACAGTCTTGTTCAGCTGCAGAAAGAGAAATAAGAAATGAAAGTTCTTTCCATTGGCACAATGTAGGGAAAGATACACCCCACAGAAAAACACAAGCATAGACTGTTTACTGAGGGCTATATTTAGCCTACTTACCATGGGTGTCTAATTTAGGTGTTACACCTTAAACTCTTGGCAGTGTGGAGACCAGAGTATGCTGCCTTGGTGGCTGAGCATGCTGATTAATAGCATTTCTGTATTTCCCTTGCACCTTGGTTTGGTAGACTCTAGTGTGACCTGGACTGGGGAAGACATTTCCTTTCAGCCTTACTACTGCTTTAGAACATTCTGGGACAGGTCTGGGATACATGGACACTAATTTGTATAAACAGTAAGAAATAATACTCGCACTCTTCATGCAGGCTTTATTCAGGAAATCAGCAGAAATGCTCTCAGTTTGGAGTTTGTAAGCAGTCATGAAATAAGATGGAGGTTGCATGCATGCAGGTATTAGATGTGGACTGTTTACCCAGCTGTGACAGTTCCACGGTTAGAGTGCAGCAGGAAGTCAGGTACGGTTAATGTATAAGATACACAATCTTTACAGTGCTGCTGCCAGGTGTCTTATTTGGTTTCAATTTCACTGTCTTTTTGCCTATTCTTTTGTCTATCTAGGCTCAGGAAAATGAAGTGGAATGTAAAGTGTTCTGCCCTTGTAACTGGCATGATGGAGCTGCAGGACATGTTGGAAATGACACAATGAATGACTGTGTGCTCTTATTTGGTATGTTCACCTCCGTTATATTCATATTTTGCATAGCTATCTGAACATTTGCCATGCGCACCTGAGTCACCTTGCCACATCCGTCACTAGCTGGTTAAAGCCTGATGCTAAAAGTCTCACTGATACATACTTGAGTTACTTCCCATCCTTTAGTGGGCTTGCCAATTTGTTTATTATTAAATGCTTGAATATTTTACCCTTGAAGGTCATCTATTAAGACTGAGTGAAGAACCACGGTACTTCACTGAGTCCTAGTGTCGTGTTAGTTAGAAGGCACAGCAGTAGGGACATCTTTATTTACAGATCATTAAAAAGATGAGTTCTGCAGTAACAGGCAGATATAATTGTTTTTCTTGAGCATTTTCAAGGTATTTGGTCAAGTGAAAACTATGCAGACGCCTGCTGGCTGCAAAATGAAAAGGAGAAAGAGAAGAGGGTAGTATGGGGTTGGAGGACAAGAGAGATGACCCGAGAGAGACCGCTGGCTTGAAGCAGTATTATTGAGAGGAACTCACAGAGAAGGATCCCAAACGGTCATTCTTCAAGTGGTGGTTTGAGTGGTTGAGTATGAGAAGCACTGGCACAATCCCTATCCTATTTCTGTGGCAACCACAGCAGAGTACCTGGACATAATGATGTGGAAATGAGTGCAGAAGCTTTGCATTTCCTGGAAACATTCTCATCCCAGGGCAGCTGTCAGTTCTTTAGCAAAAGAGGTGGCTGAAGGACAGAGTGAGAAACCTATGAGGAACAAAAGCATTCAATGAGCAGCCAGCATGATGGACTGTGGTAATTAGGAAACTCTAAGACTTGTCTAACATTTTAGGAGAAGAAACCAAGCTCTGGGCAGTGCCAGGAACAGGGTGTGTGAAACAGGCATGAAGCCATCCATGCCCAACATTCCACAGCCACCCTCCAGCCTCTGCCCAGCAAGCTGCAGAACAGCCCCAGCACCAAGTGGTAAACCAGAAGGTTTGAGAAGTGCCTGCCACTGAAGTGCCATGCAAACGGATGGATAAAAATTCTCTTCATTTGTGCTCTTTTAAGCACATGTGCATTGCAGGTCTCTTTTGACATCTCGGGATAACAGATACACTCTAAATAAGTGCTAATTTTCAGTTTAAAGATTACTTTACTTTCTTAAGCCACAAACCTGTTGGTAGTGTTTACAGAGCTATTCAGGAATTCCCTCTTCTTACTTCTCCATCCTCATGCACCACAATTTCCCTGTGAGTCACTCCCTCTTGCTCCTTTCTTGATTTTATTCTCCAAGACTCTGGCAAATGTTATTATTCGTGAGAAAGTATCCACGGTGCAAGAACTATTTGATTGCATGAGAGGTGGACTGAGATTAAAGTAAACTACAGAGACTGTATTAGGAGAACAATGAAAAAACTCTAATGAGGTTTGCACAGCCTTAGTTCACTTGAGGAGCAAATTTCTTGACACTTCCTCTTGGAGTCCAAGATGACACTTTAATCTCACTATTAAAAACATGACCTAAGGAAGGACCAGGGTGGAGCATGGGAAACATTGTCCTTTTAATTGTCTACTTTGGAGTAGCAATCTACTAATGATATAACAGCCCTTGCTGTCTGGCTCCAGGCGAGTCATACTCCCTTTGAGAGGGTTCTGAGAAATGTTACTTTCAGTAGGTGGTACATGACCAAATTCCAGCTCTTATCTTGGTTTCAGCATGTGTGCAGTGAGAGGAACAAGCTTTTCTCAGATCGCACCAGCCAAATTACTTCTCAGGGCATACCCAGGGCTTTCTCAGGGTTGCATCAGTCTTCCAGCAGAATATTAATAGAGCCCCTTATAACAGTGTAGACAGAGTTTGAGGCTGCTTGTGATCTCCCAGAAAGTTCTTCTGCATTTTCTTTACCCAGATAGTTCTGTCTCATTCTGCAGAGGAATCACTTTCAGTTTCATCAGCTGTCTGAGTGTTCTGTATAGGCTCTGTTTCTGCCATTTGAAAGAACCCAGGGCACAACATCACCAGGTAGGATGTGCTTCAGTGCTCAGCCAGACCCAGGGGGCCTCTCAAACTCCCAGCAGGACGTGCCTGGGACACAGGTAACAAATGGATGTTCTCTGTCCTCTGGAGGAAATGTGTCTGCACCAGAGGCCACGCTTTCAAGCTGTTGGAGACACTCAGCTGTCAATTTCTCCCTCAACAATCACCACAGACACAATTATGGCTGACTGAACTTCGGATGTTTAAAATCCCTATTGTTAGTAAAACTAAAGATTAATGTGAATGGGGGTTGGCCTTACTTTCTACATGCCAAAGGCAAAGGATAATCATGCACGATTGACTCTTCTGTGATTTTCTGACAAAACTTTCTTACGCTTAGCAAATGTTAATACTAGAGAAGTCAGTCACAGGTTTGTCACTAATGAAATGACCTCAGCTCAGTGCCCTTTTGGAAGCTTTGTTCCTCAAGGCAAGTCAATGACGCGTTCGTAGAGCACCAGGAAGGTGCAGATGCGCGCGGTGGGCATTGAGGCAGGGCGGTGGTTGGATGTACGTGAATGACAGGCTAAGCACAGCTGCGTGGGCTTCCAGCCACAAGGGCTGCATACAGATCATGCTACATATAGCTTTTCTTGTTTGGGTTTTAAAAAGTTCTTTGAAGCAATGGACCCGTCCAGTCACGGAACCACAACCAGTGGTGGATCTGTCACGTGCCCTGTTTTGCTAATTTTTCCAGTGGGACGTTGGTTAGCAGCCTGATTTTGAAGAAATGTGGCTGAGGCAGCTGCCCGCGTGTCCCAGCAGCTCCCCGTGGCATCTCTTGAAGCTCTCGGCCACGTCCAGCCAAAGCCACGGGCATGCAGGTCTCCACAGCCGTGCAGCCTGGGACACAGGGCATACACCGGGACAGCAGTGCTGCGGATGCTACCATCCAACGACCGCTTTTATTCACATTTCTGTGAGCAATTCGTTTGGAGCGGGGCTCAAAGCCACGGGGAAGCCCTCATTCCGTACAGCCTGGTGTGACCAGAGCCACGCGGGGCCGCGAGGGAGCAACGCGGCCTC
>JAOWBP010004028.1:9746931-9761821 GCA_028571105.1 Tragopan temminckii | reverse complement strand
GACAAAAAGGAAATTCCATGTGGGTTTGTGAAAAATGATGACGTGGAAGATGAGGTTTTGAGTCTGCCTCAAAGCGCAGAGGGAAACATTGAAATTACATGTGATCTCCAACTGCTGTAGCTGTGGTTTTCGCGTGGCAGGTTTCTTAGAAAAACTTCATTTGTGCTTGTCTGGAAGTAATATTATTTATTGGTAGTCTTTTGAAATTCTTTCTAGGCACATCTTTCAAGATGAAATTCCTTTTTTGGCCATTAACTAGAAATTAGTTGTTGTGTTAGACAGTTTTGGGTATATACCTAAGGCAAAGCTATGTTACCAAGTCTATTTTGAAATTCCTGCTTATGTATGGAAATGTTACTTCAAAACTTCGACTCTTGCGAGCCTTGTTTATCAGCCAAGGCATGCTGCTGGAACAAGCTGGATATATCGGTGTCTGGCACGTAGCCCTTCTCAAGGCATGTCGTGTCAGCCAGTAGCTCCCACAGACTTCATAAAAATAATTTTTGTATAGGACACGGCCAAATTTCTCAAGATCCTGGTGTGTTAGAACAGTTAGATTTGAGTGTGTGACGTGGCGTGTTTGCTTCTTTGCACGTACAGCAGCTAGACACGTGGGGTAATGAATAATGGGATCTGAGGAGTCTAAACATTCTGTGGTGGACTTCAGCGTGTTTCTCAGGAAAGCGTGCTTTCAGTACCATGGCTTTGAAATGTTCCTCTCTCAACAAGAGGGTTGTTTAGAAAAGGGTTTGCTCAGATTGTAAGATCTTTCTGGGCATTCTTCGCTGCTGACTTGTGGTTAGCTTTGCTTTGGATGTTCTATGAGAACTTGAAAAATGGTGTTCAGTAGCAGCAAAGCGGCAAGAATGGCTGTAAGTTCTTTCCAGTGTAAGAGAAACTGAGATGCAGTTCAGATTGTCATTATTATTCCATGATTTTTAAGGCTTATTTATAGTAAATTAAAACAGAGGATCTGCCTTGGGAAAGGTCATTTGTCTTAACTATTTCACCATACTTTATTTTGCTTATTATAAGACTTGCAATTTATTTTAAGAGCCAACAGTAATACGGGGCTAAACTTCTGTTGAGGCTTTTGCATCTGTGATATACAAACCGTCTACACTTCAAAGGAATTTTTAGTGGTTAACTTGCCTTTTCAAACGTTGGACCGGCTTGTTTGTACAGATCTCAATCTTTGTCCTCTCTCCGTGGATTCTTCACCAACATGTGATGAATTTGAGTAGGATGAATGTCTAACAGCCTTGTGAAAGAGACATCTTGGTTTTGAAGCGTGTCCTCCAGGGCCAAATTTAGAAAACTTTTCTCCAACGTGCTGTTTGTTCCTTATAGCTTAGCTTCATTTCTCATAGAAGTATGCGTATGTCCTGCTGGGTGTGGTGCTTTTTTGTTGTTGTTGTTCACTTTAAGAAGGTAATTCAGCATAGTATTTATTTTGGAGGTGTTTTCTTGGACAATTTGTTACCTTGAGGCAGTTGGCCAAAAGCCAGACTGATTTCTGCTTCCCTGACTCTGGGATGGACCTGAACTTGTAAATGGAGTTGCGTTGTGCACGTTCTTCCTAATATATATTTTTGTTGATCCCTACTGTAGAAGCTTTTCTATTTTCCTATTGCATTGTAGCTTCAGCGTATCTTACTAATGCTAGAGAGAACTGTAGTGTTTTGGTCTGGATGTGACCATCTTATCAAACCTTACCAGCCTTAAAAGTACCAAGTTGGAGGAAGAGGTGGGGTAGAGTTTCAACTACAGTTCTACTATTTTAATGGCTACTAGTTTATGAACACGTAACCTTTACCTCAACCCGGTTAATGATTACACCATGGGTTGCAGGCATCTGTTTGGTGCCACCCTTTCAGGAGTCAGTGCAGCAGTTGGTGGTACAAGTGGTGTTCCACCTAGAGTCAGACCAGATGCCTAAAAGGTCCTAATTCCTGCTGGATCTCTGCCAGATTTCAAACTATTACTTTGCTATAAAGTAGTTGGCTTTCAAATAACTAAATCATTTTAATTTATATTTGCTTTAACAAAGAACAAAGATGTCGGTAGTTTAAGAATGTACTTGAATATGATTTAAATTCAGCCTGAATTTTTGGTGTAAAAGGTGAGATTGTCATAAATCCTCAGCATTGACCTACATTTGTGAAGGGTGGGAGGCTGCAAGGCTTCCTTGGCCTATTGAATTCTTCTTTAGCCTTTTATAATTCTGCTGAGACTGAGCAAGCTGGTGCCAAATACACCATCCTTCCAAATTGCATGCCCTTCTGTCAGAGCTCATCTGAGATCTGTACTCACTTTGTGTAGGACACTGAACAGATGCTATTTATACAAATAAGAACTGGCATCTTCCAATTATTTCAGGAAATTACCCTTTCCATCCAAAAATCCAGTTTAATAATGACCATAATGAAGGGTGTTAAACCTGAGGATCTTGGGTGTTTCCTGTCTGGATGTAGTCTGAAACTTGTTGCGTTACAGAACAGGGAAATCTAAACCAAAGATAGTAATTTTTTATTATTATCATTAGTCTCTTTGGCTGGACACTCACAGCAATTTTATTTTCTTTTTAATTCCAAAGTAACTGTTAATTTGGAAAAAGGGCAACAATGTTAGTTTTAACTTAGCTCACTGTTACTGGGATTTTGGAGGGGAGAGGGACTCGATTTAGAAAGCATTGTCACTTAAAGCTTATGTCTCTTCCTTCCACTGCTCCCAGTGCTTCTGTGCAATGCTCTGTTGTTGCAGTCTTCTTTTCTGCCCTTCACTATAAAGCTGATCGAAATTCTGATCCAATGTTTTCTTTAAATATTATTTTAAAACTCTCATTACGTATTTCTATTTTGCGTCTGTCTTGAGAGCCTTGTGGTACTAGGAGGGAGGGAAAAAACTGTTCCTTTCTAAATAACTAAATATGAAAAGTGTGTGTTGGCAGGAAACGCAGCAGCAGATTGTAACTAAAGTGCCCCTGTGATGAAATAGTGAACTCCAGAAAACCTACACTGCCAAAATGTTACTGACCAAATCACTGTATGGCTAAAGTAGACATCAATACACCAACTCTTCCAAGCACAACACTATTATCTATTATTTCAAAAATAGAAACTCCATCAGCACAAGAGTCCTTCATGCTATGCTTATTTATTGGTAGGCAGTTAAGAGCTGGCGTGGCACGAACTGGAACTGCTGGCATTTCTTCCTGCAGAACCAGTTGTTCTCGGGTGGTACTGCAAATAAGTAGGGAACCTGTTTGGTTTACCAGAATTGCATCACAGATGCGGAGGCAAATAGGACACAGAAGCTACTTCTTTTTGCCTCTTTTGTTTATTTATTTATTTTTATTTCTAAGCTACACCTGCAGGTCAGTATCTACCTTTAGCATCAGCTGGAGTAATGCACTTAAGTGATTGCACTAACAGATGTCCTTGATCCCTGCTGCTGCTTTGGAGTGGCTGTCTGATAACTGCCAACATCCTTTTCCTGTTTCTCAACCTTTTCTGTCAAGAAGTCTTTGACAAAAAGATTACAGAAGCAATTGGCCCTGTTAAGTAGATATAGCACTGGTGAGGAAAACAAAGTACACAACAGGCATGCTGTTTGACCATTAATGCCTCTGGTTTTGCATGGTGTAGACAAAATGCCTTTTACTCCACAGAAGCTCAAGTTGTGCCAAATAAGAGCTGGATAAATTGAAATGTGTGACCTGGTTTCAGCACTGTGTTTTCTGATGAGTTTAGAAAAGTTAGGAAAAAAGGGGTACTTTTCTAAACGCATTGAAGTACTGATCCCATTTCCTAGATTAATATTTGTTACTTTAAAATGGATAAAATTTAGTGGCTTAATGTTTTTTTTTTTTTCTTGTAATTCAATGCAGGCATCTGTTTGTGTAATAAATGAATGATTTGGTGCTCTATTTTTAATTCCTGGAGAGCGCAGTGCAGGTTTCAGCACTGCTTCTACCAAACACACAGCAGAATTGCTGACTCTGTGCTCAGTGGTTCAGAATTGCAAGCAGTAGTTACTGGGGAAAAAGGGAGAAAAGGGAGGAGGGATTTTAGCCCCAGGTTTGTGAGGATGAAGGCTTTGGCTAGGAAATTTGATTTTAAGCTCTGAAGCAGTTGTCTGTGGTCTGCTGTCTTAGAACATCTGGTGCTGTTAATCCTGGTGATTGCTGTATATTTTTTTTAATCATCTTAGCTTTATATTGACTGTTAGAGAGATCTGAACATTGAATGTGCTAAAAGTTCATTAAAGGAATGTGCAGAAGAGAAAATGTAAGTGTTACACCAACATTTAAATTTGTGTTGCTTTATAACGCATAGATTCTGTGTAGCAGCAAGTCTTTAATTCTGGTAGAGCCAGGTCATCCCATCTTTGGGTGGCAAGAATGGAACGACATGAGGATGCTTCAGCTGTATGCAGCTTCCCATTTGTGTGGTACTGCGATGTAAATTACAGGAGGCCTTCTGCTTTTTTTTCCTTTTGACCCCTGTATCAATACATTTTTCTTTTCAAGATCAGTGAAGAAGCTGCATGTAGTTAAACTGAGAGGAGGGTTTGGGTATTTTTGCTTGTTTGGTAGTATAAGAAGGTTGATCTTTATCATCAACGTGAAGTGAATGCTTAAGATCCGTTTATTTGTAAAGGCAATACAGGTTGCTCTGAGATCCGATTTTGCACACCACAGCAGAGGAGTGGAAGAGAATTGATGAGTCTGATTTTCAAGTCAGAGTGCCAAGAAATGATGAGAAATGAAGAACACCGAGATTTTCTTCTTTCTGAAAAAACATTGGAAAAATATTTTCTACCAATAGATTGCTTTCATGAAATGACTTTCTGCTTCCATTTGGCAGTTATCGCTCTTGCTTTCTGTTAAAATATTTAACAAATGTAGCTGAAAATGGATGATAGAAAGCAAGAGAGTGGTATTTCTCTGTGAGGCTGTGAATATTCTTCACTCTGAAAGCAGATGCTTAAGTGCGTACAAATTCACACTGCAATAAAGCTCGGCGTTTGCAGCACTTACAAAACTGATGTGTTTTCTCTGCTTAGCTGAGGGTAAGGAGAAATAAAGGTCACAGTGTCGTTTATCCAAGTAGGATTTCTTCCAGTTGAGGATTCACAAGATATGTCAGTGCAGAGGAAGTGTCAAACGTTTTGATTTTCAAATCAAAAGAGAATGTTGCCTTTCTTCCTTATTTCTGTGGAAGTAGTTTCAGAGTAACTCCAAGAAAGATGAAATATTTCCTGAGAATTGAAGAGGCAGGATGTGTGGTCTCCTGGATCCACGGCTAAGTGGGCCACGGCTCCACTTAGCTTCTGCTTTGAGCCCCTAAATGTTTGTTTGAGATACTGCTTACTTTTGAGAGGAATCTTTGCCTTATTGAATAACTTTGTTTGCTCTTCTGTAGTGCATGAATGAGCATATTAATCTAACTATATAAGAGAAGTAGGAATGCTACTGCCAGCTGAGTCATCTTCACATAATGTTTGTCCATAAAATATTCATGTAACAGGGACAGCTGCATCCTTCTGCAGTCCGTTCTTTTTAGAATTCCTAGGACTGTACATAGGTACCAGTTGTTTTTGCAGCAGGACCTCTCTGCTGCCCTCCCTTTCTGCCCCTCGTGGTCCTTTTTATCCCTTCCTGCTGAAGACTCTCGAATCACTACCAGAGCAGCACTGATGGGATGGGAAGAAGCAGCGCATCCAGGCTGTGTACTCCTTATCCATTCCAGCCCCCATGAATTCTTCTTTAGACTCTGGCTTTGGTGCTCAGCGGGAGAGACTGCGTTCAGATTTCCAGGGGTGTTTGAAGAACAGTGTGAAAATGGCTTTAACTTTGTCTGCTCTAAATGGATTTCAGATACAAGCACCTGCAGTTTGTTGAGGCTGTTTGCCTTGTTTGTTCCCTGCTGTCGGCATTATGGAAATAATGGTGAAAAGCTTTATCAACTTGTTTTCTGGGTATAGTTACAAATTTCTGTGACGTAAGGAAAATACTGAATCAGTGCCACGTATTTGATAATTTGTAAGTTATACCAAAGAGTTGCAGCAAACCTGGTCACTTTATGGGGTTGATCTTCTGTCTTTATCTTTTAGATGTTTTCAGATATTTCATCTATATGTTTTAATGTAGTCTGAAACTAAATAGAGGCATATCAAAGAAAACTGAAAAGCCAGCACAGCACTGACACACGCACATGAGAAAGCTGGTTAGTTTCCTTTGAATTCAGCAGTGGGATTATTACATGAGTAGCTCTAGAGCAAGAGTGATCTGCTTTCTTCCCTCTCCCCATGTAGCCTTCCTAATATTGGTCTCCCAGAGGATTAATTCCGACATGGCACACTGTTTAACTCTTCTGGAGCATCTAGACAATTGCTTTTAGAAGTGCTTACGTGTACTCCTATTTTGAGATCTTGTTTTGGAGATGCCTTTTTTAATTTAATGTGTATATATCTAATCTATGCAAACCTGGAAGTTTAGGTGATATTTGCAGTTTGGTCACCATTTAAGGTTAGCTTTGTTTCCTTGAGATGATAAAAACCTAATCAAGAGCATTCAATTAAATCCAAGTGTTGCTGTGAAGTTTCTGTCACCAGCTTTGACTTGTTTGCTTTCCAATTGTACCAGGTGAGCTGTGTGCTGACTGGTAAAGAAGAGGGAAAATCTTGTGTGTATGAGCTTTGTTTGTTTGTATTATCTAAATTAAGACACCTGAGTAACTTCATCAGGGATATATTTAGGGGAGAAGATCTATACATGACCCTGCATGAGGACAGGATGCTCGCTCAGCTTATATGCCTATGCAATGATAACAGTATTTTCAGAAAATAGAGCCAGACATACTCAAACTCACTGGTGCCACTCTTTCTTTTCGTTTTTGTTTTCTTGTCCTGTTCTGGGTTGCATGCTTCAGCAATTATTCCCTGCTCTGAGAGCAGCTGAAGAGGCAGAAGGGTAGAAATGTCTGCAATGGGTGGAACAGCAGCAGCTCAGGTCAGAAGCCACTGCACTGCTTCTCGGATAAGTAATCCCAGCTCATGAGTCAGAGGCTTAAGACTTTAATAGATGCAGCTCTTGGCAATTAGTGCTGCAGTAGGATGGCCTTGAACCATGTTGCATGATGTTACAAGTAGGGAGAGGTGAGGGAAGTACTCCAGGAAGTTAATTCAGTGTCTCCTGTGAAGAGGAGTCAGTGTAAGAGCAGTGTTTGAGACTTAGTTGAGATGTCAAAGGTGCCCCAACAAACAGATGGGAGTACTAAAAGAATAACGCAGTGCTTCTGAACAGAAATGCTTGGAGAGTTGTGAGCTTGCTTCTTTCAGACCTATGTTCCCCCCCTCTGCCAGAGTGGAGCCAGGGGAGGTGAGAGGGCGGCAGGAGGGGCTGGAAGGGCAGCCAGCACACATTGGCTCGCTGTGAGTTCTCAGCCTCAGGAATCAGGCAGGGCTCTCCAGTTTGGAAGCAAATGATATGCAAGAAGCAGCTATGAAAGCACAGAACTGGTGGGACTGCATAACCAGTGTTAATATTTGCACTTTTAAAAAAATGTTTCCTAGGGAATCAGATTTTTTTTTTTCCCAGGAACGCTTCTGTACTAGTAGGCACATACCATACCTTGGTTTACTTGAAATCTTTATATAGAAAGATACTGCATTTACATGCATGGATATCATCAAATCTTTCTTCTTCTTACAACAGGAGTGTTCTATAACAACCCTTTTAAGAGTACAATTTTAGGAAGCATTTTACCTCATTTTTTTTCAGCTTTTGAGGGCAGGATATCCAGAGTGGAAGTGCAGGTTTCTTGCTACGAGCTGTCAAACTTTTAAGAACTTCTTAAAAAGTGCTCTAAATGTTTACATATCTTAGCTCTGTTGTATTACAAAACATACAGTATGATGTGCGCGGCTGAAATAAAAGTACCACAACAGGATGGAGATGAGAGAGAAGCTGGGGGTGCAGGTAATAAATCCCTCATTCCAGAAGATACTTCTGGAGAGGAGCTTCTCGTGAAAGTGACAGTACTTTCTCTGCTGTAACAAGTTATTTAAATGCACCTCAGAGACTGGCTGTATAGATATTGCACACCGGTTACAGTTAAGAGTATATAATGGAATATAGCTGACTTTGTTTTTTGTGAATTATTGATGGTGTGGTCAACAAAGATTGTTCTTAGAGGCCAGTAAAGATTTCCTATCTTTGATAAATAAAGCTTAGTACTTCTGTCTTGCATGTTTATGTGCTACAAACCAACTTAATTAAATGCAAAATACTTTTTTAAAGCAACTCCAATGCTCTATTTTTAAACTAACTTCAGTGAGATTCATTTTAGTGTGCCATCTACCCATTGTATCTTGTGACTAAATGGTGTAAATCAAGGCTGCTGTGAGAAAGCACTTTGGGAGGAGCAAGAAACGATGGAGAGTGGGGAATTGTCTGTCTTCAAAACCTTAACCTGGTGACACAGTGCTGGCTTCAGAGCTGTAATTGATTTCTAAAGTTGTCAATCAAGGAAGCAAATACAGTTGAATGTATGTATGTGTTTAACTCTTACTTCCATTGTTACTAGACTGTCTTTCCCTTTACAGTGGTTTTGATTGTATTTGCTTCTGAGAGTGGAGACTTGAAATAAACCTCGAAGAGCTTCAGTGATAAAGATCTCAAATAGTGCTAAAGTGTCAAAGTGTGCCTCTTTCTTTTAAGGAGAGAGCAAGTTAACGGAAGAATGGAATACATCCATGTGCTGGTTGTAGGCTTCTTTGAGTGTCCAGAGGATGGTAACACCTAGATTGTTAACAATTACTTCTACATAAACTAAGCTTAGTGTCTCTCTCTCTTCCCTTGCAATGAGTACATGTGAGAAGTTGATTGAAACCCTTAATTGCTGGGCACCGTGGTCAGAAAGTTCCATTAATCACTGAAACTGATTTTTCAAGTTTCTCAGAATGTGTTTTAGCTGTTGTCATACCAGATACGGTGGGACTTGGGTTCTTCACCAAGTACTCTAGGGGTACCTCTTTCTGCTATGTGGAGATACTGTTTTTCTTTTTGTTCTACAAGATGTATGTGTATAATCATACTTTTAAAAAGTTAGAAATAAATCACAGTTTCATTATCAGCAGAAGACAAAGCTGTTTTGCTACTGACATCACAGTAGTTTGTTGTTGTATATGCTGTTCTGTCCTGCTCTCTTGAGCAGCCAATGTCTTTAACAGCAGACAAACTGAAGGAAAGCCCATGGGACTAATTGAGGAAAGTGTCCCCTTCCTCTCATTGTATGTGTGCACACTGAGTATTGGACTGGTATTCATCTCAGTGTTGTGAAATAGTGGAATGATAAAGATACAAGTTCCTACAGAAGGCTTGGCCACATCACTGCTCATTTTTCAATGGCCTTCTTGCTGACTTGTTCTCTCACACCAGTATGCCCATGATGTGAGCTCCTGATTAAATGTGAAAGTAGGTTTACTGGAAATTTATTTCTGTGTATTGTTTGCTATCTGGAGGAAAAAGAAGAACTCCATCCTGCAGAAGCAGCTGTTTCAAAGCCAGGCCTTTATACATAATAGCTAGTTCATGTGGTAGACAAACAGGCAGCCTAGCATAAACAGAACACCAGAGTTTAGCATTCAACCATACTGGGGGGGGGGGGGCTGGGGGTCATGCTATAAATACAATTGAGTTCTCAGTGCAAGAGAAAACAAAAGAGGACTTTCTTGGTACCTCTTAATAAATAAATAAACCAGCGAGCATGGCGTGCGTGTTTTCTGCCCTGTCTTCTGTATCCCATTTTGCTTCAGTTCAGCTAGGTTGGAAGAGGCTTCTTCCAGAATGCAGATTTGCAGAAGTCTTTCCCAGCTGATGAGGCACATCACCAACTATTTTGTTATCTTCTGTTTGTTTCTCTTTTGTTTCTGCCTGAATAATGCTCAAAAAATTAGAGTGGCTAGATGCAGTCTGCATTTGTTGGATGGTCTCTGCTGTAAGATCATGAGCTATAAATGGGTGTGAGGAGAGAGCCTGATTTATGACTAGCAGCAGATGGGCTGCAGAGTGGACTTGCTGCCTGCCAGGGTGCAGGGCTGTGGCATGGCTGGGCTGGCAGCAGGATGGTGGTAACACGATGCAAAATGAGCATGTGGCAGTGCTGCACATGACATGAAATTCTACAACCATACAGGTGGCAAAATTGGAGAAGGAACACGCTTGTACTGGGGAATCTGGAAAAAATGAAATATTTTCCATGTTAAAACATGGTGTCTTCGGGCACTAAGTAATTTAAGGTTGCATTTGGATGGGGAAAAAAGTTTGTTTTATTTAGAGGAGCTAACATTCTAAGGAATTTATTTTAAAATAATAAATCAACCCCTATCCTAAAGCTACTCATGTAGAGCTTTATAAATCTATTCAGTTTATGTCAAACAGTAATCTTTATTGTTTACAGGAAAACACGCTGGTCTTATCCCCAGTGAGAAGCCCCTCTGAGCACTTAAGTACAGGAAATGGAGGTGAGAAAGTACCATCCATTCCCAAGACAGGACCGGTTATCTGTGACCTACTCGTGATAGCTGGTGGTTTGCAGTGGTCTTGCAAACGTGAAGTCATGGAAATTCTGCTGTCTCACTGGGCTGTTACAGTACTTTCTCAGATGATAGGGGAAGAAAGCCCTAACCTAAGCCCCTTTGCTACAATTTTTGCCCATTCCATCTCGTCCTGTTGAAACCTGCCAGAGTGCATCCCGTCTTCATCTTTGCAGCTGCTTCTTTCATATTGGAAGCCTGTTGTCATGTGTTTCTGAAACCTTCTTTCCTATGGAATAAACACATTGTAGTTCTTAAAATCTTTTAGTGTGCTTCCTTTCCTCTATATGCTCTTTCTGTTCTTATCTGAACTCTCCACTGCCATGAGATTCTGGAAAGGAGATACAGTAGTTTGGCTGAGAACCAGAACCCCCTGAGTGAACCAGGAATAATCTCTGTCTGAACATCTGGCATGTCTAAGTACTGTGTTTACAGCGTGACATAGGCTTGTGTCGAACTTGGGCCATAATTCTCTTTTTTTTTTTCTTTCCTGTACAGTACTGAGTTTAACCAGTTATATCCCGACAGGGAATGAGGCAGCCTTTGGATTAAGCTATGCAGTAGTACTGTGTAAGCTGATTTTCTGCTATTGCTGTTACAGCTGTAAGGGTGGGGGGATGTAAGGCAAGATTAGTTGGTGGAGGTAACAGTGTTTGTTAGAGCAGTTGGTGTTGCTGGGAGAGAAGGGTGGTATGCGACACCTGAGGAATGATGTTTTCCAAAAAGCTCGTTTGTTTTTTTTTCTACCTTCCATCTTTTGTTGGTTTAGCAAAGGCCATTTTCTTTGCCTAACAAGTGGAAATTATTATATATCCATATGCCTGACTTCAGTGTCAGGTGCTCACTTCCACATCCTTCATTGTGCTTGAAGTAGTTTGGGAGGAGAAACCTCTGCAAAAAGAGGAGTTTTTCAATTCTGTCACATTTCTGCCATTGTGCAGTATAGTGCTGGCATGTGAACTAGGAGGTGGGGAGGCTTGTGTGGCTGGTCAGGAAACACTATCAGAGATACATCTGGTTAATTATTAGAAATTAGTAAAAATTATTTTTCCCTAATTTTATGGTTATAGGCTTTTTTCCAAGGAGATGTAGTAGAAAACAATTCAGTGTAATTCAATTAATACAAAATGCTATTTCATTATAGTTTATAACAGAGAATGACATGAAATAGCCTTTTTTTCACCTGCCTTAGTTGTTCAGGGCAAGCATGCTGTGCCATCCCTACTCAGCAGTGCGTAGGTTGCCTGCCTTGGTTTTGTTGTGGCTGATAGAGCTTGCCAAGGATATTCAATATCCGTGCTAGGACTTGGCTGAACCTTGGCCACAGTTCTCAGTATTTGATAACACACAACTGGTTATCACAAGGCAGTAACCAAGAAGCAGTTGTAGAGCTTTGATGTGTGTCACTGCAGTGCAGCTGGTCATCCTACAGAAGTGCCTGGAGGAAGCCACATTGCCTCTGCTTGATCCATTTATTTATACTAGAGGGGAAAAAAAGAAAAGAAAAAAAAAAAGCTCTACTATATCACTAGGTTAGTGCTACAGTTGCATGTTGTACCATGGTATTTACAAATAGTAAGCATCTAAAATAACCTGTAAGAGGGCGTTTTCAGGTGTCATTGGTTCGTTCTGTAACTCCGGTATTAGCCTCTGTTGATTAGCTGTGGATTTTCTCCGGAGTGTAAGCAAATGACTCTCTGAAGTGGCAATAAAATAGTAGTGATATAAAAGTGAAGTATATTTCTTGATTAAATTTTTTTGGCAGACGTTGAAATTATTTTGAGTGTGAACACATTTGTGCAATTACGCGTCTGCTCCTGTGACAGCGTGCTGGGATATATGCCAACACAAATTGTCTCTTTCTTGCAGTTTCATAAGCCAGAATACTCTGCAAACTGTTTCTGGCTCCTGCTACAAAGAAAACATGAACTCAGTGATGAGTCTGCTACACCTGAACTTGAATCACATTCTACTTAGAATTGTGCAGGAAGGAGGTAGAGAAGGAAGTCGTTGCCTAATTTAAAGAATCAGCATCAAAGTCTATTGTGCCTGTGAAAACAGTGAAGAATTGTAGACGTATGTTTGCGTGAATTCAAGGAAACTTGAATGAAGAACTGGCATAGGGATTCTTACTGTGTGCCAGGGATTCCTGTGAGTTGTGAAATAATTCTGATTTTCTCATTTGACAGTTGATGTTATGGTTAACGCAAAAAGACTTAATCTAATGCCTTGCTTTCAATTTAGTGTTGGCATTTGGGCTGGAAATCAGCTGTGAATTCTGTGATGTTTTGACTGAGATGTCGGAGTGGTGCTTGCTGAAGCAAGATGTGAAATTCAGTATTTTGTTCTGATAATGTAAATAATTGCTTGCAAGAATACTTACTGAGAAAATCTCTCCTGTTGACTGTCTTTTGTTTTGTTGATGTAAAGATCCCACAATTTAATCTCAAGTTCAAGATATTCAATCAGCAAGTGGGTTTTTACTTGATTGGGACTGAAACTGTAGACACATCACTTATGGAAGTTTATAATGATTCTACAGAAAAACCTATTTGAGATTCTTAACAAGCAATCTAAATTTCTCTGAATTGTTCCATTTAGAGATAATGCATTTGTAACGGTAATTTGTGGTGTTTTCTTTGTTCTTTGAAATGATTGTAATGCCCATGTTGCTAAGTACGTGCATGTTTAAAATCTTAATTTGAGGGAAATTGAAGGAGTTTGTGTAAAGAGGAAGAAACAGACTTGTACTGAGGTCTGAAGACTTTACTTGCTCAGAGTTGCATGCTTGTTCTAGTAAGAATACTTGAGAATTCACTGTTGCCTCGAAATATGGTTTGAGTTGTATCACTCCAGATGTATGTTAGGTTCCTGCTCCATATTTTAAAATTGAATCATTTCCTTATGGTGTTTTCCTTGAGAGGGGAGAGCACAGTTTCATACTGAAAGAGCACACGAGCTAATTACCTTGGGTTTTTTGGCCATTTCTGTTTAAATACTCTGTTGTAAGGAAGAACTTGATCACTGGTAGCTGCCTTATTTTAGTAGCAGTGATACAGTAGGCCTCAACAGCATAATGAATGGGTTTTGTGCTGTCAAAACACTTCTGTGGCGTTCTCTGTTGAGATAGAGACACTGCAACTGGGTTTTAGGAGCTTGAAAACTCAGATTTGCTGCTGTTGCTGTATCCATGCTGATGTATGTGCTTTACAGTTTAGGTAAAGGGTACCAGGGCAGCAAATACCATAACATTTCAAAACTGAAAGTAAAAGGTGTGGTTAAGTTCAGTGATTCAGTAATTCTGAAAAAAGAACTGGCTTCACTATTGAAAATATGTATTCAGCACCTTGGAGGATTGGTGCAGCTCCTGCAGCTTTGGCTCAGATCAGGCAGGGTTGGGATGTATGGCACTTCTGTCGTCCTGCAGCAGCATTCCTCTGGTGCTTGCAGTGGAGTAAGGAAGGAATAAAAATAGCAGTGATAAACTTTCCATCAGTATTACTTGAAGCTGAAGCCCTGAAGGAAGAAAAATAAATGCAGTATCTCATGCTCATAAAGATTTTTTTAATGATAATGCTTAGTCTGTATAGAGTGCTGTCAGCCAGAAAGCTTTTAGTACTTCACAAACGCATGCTTTTGTTTCAGAAAACTGGAGTGGGAGCACAGTGCAAACCACAGTCATACAGCTAAGCACATTAAATGGGAGGTAGCTGTGCCCCATCCTGTCACTGTAGTCTGCTGTTAGCAGTATTCCCATCCTTTCCCTGTCACAGTGACCTGCTGGCGTGTCTGAAATCTGTCGTTAGTCCGTACAGGAGTAAGTAAGAAAGTCAGGGATGTGGATTCTTAGTGACTGACTGGGGTGTGTTGGTGCTGTAGCTGGACCTGGCTTGAGCTGGCCAGCAGTAGGTGCCTACAGCTGTACTGCTTGTGGAGATGTTTGTTTTCTTTTTCCTCTGCTCCTAGCAAATGTAATCCCTAATCCATGTGACCTACTGGTGGGATTCTGGGAGCGGATTACACTGGAGAACTTTGCCATCTGATCTGTATCTGTGGGTTGGGGTAGTAGAAATGCTTGCATCTTTTACAATGCAAGTAGCTTTACACTTCTCAGTAATTGATTTTGTCTAGGGCAAGCACGCTCCTCTTCTTTCTTTCCCTTATTTTCTTGTCAAATCACTGCTTTGCATGTGCTCATGGCAATTCTTGGAGTCCCTTCCTGCATTGCCTCACCTTGGGCCCTTCCCTTGGGCCTTCCTTGGACCTCGCTGTCCCTCAGAGCCGTTTC